>VWZF01004183.1:74404-237435 GCA_013396755.1 Sclerurus mexicanus
CCCCCCCCCAACTCCATTCAAGCAGTAGTTTTTTCTTGTCTAGGCGCCATAGTAATTTTTTCACTTCTGCCATTATCATCTTGTTTTCCTGAGCTGACTTGGGTTTTGCTTTTTTCAGGATTAGTTAAGAGGTTTTTCCAGCATAGATATGTGTGTAGTGCCAAGCCAGTAATGACAAGGAATCTATGAAGGTATAGATTCTGTGCTGCCCTGTGAAGCTCTCAAAATAAAGGAGATGCAAATTATTTTGACAAAATTCTGTTAAGAATAGTAGTTATGAAGACTGTAGTTTAAAAGAAAATGTATGGATTAAAGTGTCTGAGTTTTCTTTTATTATGTAGCCACTTTCCACAGTCTACCATCGCAAAAGGATTTCCTTCTGTATCCCGTCTCGCTTCTGTCACTGAAAAGGGTGAAAATGAAGGTGACAATAATGTGGATATGAATCAAAATGAGAGACACTCAAATGCAGATCTTTCTCGGGTAATAATATTTTAACTTGACCTAGTTTTATATTCTAAAAGATAGTAAAAGAAAAAATAGAAAATGTGTAATATGTAAATATACGTTTTTAAAGACATTACAGTAAGCTTTTTTTCCTTGTTATTTGAGTAACTTTCTCACCCTTTCCACTTTAGAATGTATTGATGTGTATTAGATGAGAAATCTTTCTGAATTCTTTTTGCTTTAATCTTCTACTTTTTAATGATTTATTCCTCAGATTCTAAAAGTTCTATTGCTAGCACTACCAAATATTTTGGGTTTGCTCTTAAAATCCTTTTGGTGGGAGTATCTTAAAAATTAATCAGAAGTCTTTTAAAATAAATGTTAGTTTATAGATAAATGTTATGATTAGTTTATTTCATCTATAGTGAAAGATGTATCTAGGCATATGACTATATAAACTTTATAAACGCATGTCTTAAAATGGCATTCTTATTTGAGTCTTAATGGAGAGACTTCTGGCTAGATCTAGAAAAAAGGCTTCAATACTCAGGTTGCCTGCTCTTAAATTTCAGAAGCTCTTGCTTTCTAAAGGAATCCTCAGGCATGATTTAGACCCTTAAGCTTCCTGAGCAACTCCATGAGAGAATGGCATTCCTCCAGACAGGGCTACTAGATGCAGCGGTGACCACAAGTTCGCTCAAACTACCCAAGCAAATGCTAGTTACTAGGTAGAAAGTCTCCACTGTAATTTTCCAAGATAGATAAGATGAATCTTTCCAAAGTTCAGTAAAACATTGCTAGGATGACTTTGGGAAGTTGTAATTACTGTGATTTTGTTGTTGTTGTTGTTTCTGGTGTTGTTTTCAAATTGGAATGTGCACATGCTATCAAATTCTGCTTTTAGGTAAAGCTGTAACAAAATGCTCATTCTAATTTTTGAATCTTATATGCTTAACAGGGAAAAAAATATCCTTTCAAAGAGTCTCTGGGCAATACAGTATTTCATGAGAAATATTTCATATGGGGAAATAATTGGCAACATAGAGAAATAGAGACTTAAGTATTCAAACAAACAAACACAATGTCACTGAAGTTATTTCATTTGCTCAATACATACAGAAGGACATAACATGGCGGTACCAGAATTTCTTCAGTTTCATACTTACTGCAGCAAGCTGCTCAGAAAAGCATTTGAGAGCGCTTCTCTTTTTGACTTTAAGAAAACTCAGGGAAAAAGCAGTCTAACCAACATATAAGTCCTTTCAGTGATGTTATACTCAAAACGTGAATCTGACTCAATAATCCGATTATATCTTGGGGAAGGTGATCTTTCAATTTTTGGTCTTTTTGTTCTTCCCTCTATAGTTATTTCCCTTCCTAAGTAAAGAGTGTTTCTTCCATATATGTTAAATTCAGTGTAATTACAATATGACAATATTACAATATAGAAAATACCTATAAAATATATTCATCCATAGTGCTGTGTAAAAGAAAAACAGCAGCCACACAGTCAAGCAGCAGAGATGACCTAATTGTTTTAAAATCTCTACTGTAATATTTTGAAACAAACTGATAAATATAATTGGGGATAACATACTGTCTGTAGGGTTACAAAATGTGTGTGAAGACCAAAGACATACTGTGGAGGATAATATGTCATGAGGTACCTTCATGAACAAAGAAAACAGACTTTTGTTTGGTAAATTTTGAAATAAATGGGAAATAATTTTCTATGTAACTTTCAGGGTGCCTCTTTATGTGTTTCCTCTGCAGGGTACACTCTTACATAGTTTTTATGTTTCAAATCTATATCTGTATTGTGTCTAGAAAATGTTCATGTGTCTATATCATTACTAGATATTAATGATTTTAAAATAAGGCAATTACGTAGTGAAGGAGAATACAATAGAATATATATTTAGCTATTCAGTATTTTGTGTACATTTTATAAGAAATAGCTTACTTGGTACTTCAATAGTACTTCACCTTTAAAAGTCTTTTTAATAATGTCAACTTGGAAAAATCATTACAAAAGCAGCAAGGTGAAAAGAAGCTGTAAGTAGGATCTTATATAATAATTATTGCTTTCATTACTTCAGTCTCTAGGTGTTCAAATATAGATTTGGTTAATTATGAATTAATAGATGTTTATGTGCTGGAAGCATAAAAGCAATTTGGAACGTCACTTAGATTTGCTCCCTTAGTCCAAGAGTGATGTGGAAAGCTGATCTATCATGGTAGGACCTGCAGTCAAGGAGAGACATGGGCAAGTAAGAAAATACAGGAAAGAGAGACATTGATAAAACTGGAATGGCTGGAAGAACACATAAATGTGATGTAGGCTGAGGGCAGTCTGATTCAAACATGACATGTGTGAAATCGTGAGCAGCTGATTGACTTACACTTGAACTTTACTTTGTGTCCATTTAAATCTCAACTGAAAAATGCTCTACCTATTAATAGCTGAAGTATGCAAGTAGAACTTCATTTGTAGAGATTGGAAAAGAAAACAGGTTTTTAACATGCAGAACAATCTTCTTTATTTCACATATTGAATCTTTTCAACAACAAAATTATATGGATACCTCTGGGAGGTTCATAACAGGAGAGCTTTCTTTCTGTAGTTATAAAACTTGAATATACATGTATACTTTTTAAAAAAAGTTAATTATTGATTAAAAAAGGAAGAGACACTTTTATATCCCCAACTCACTGGATTATTGCTAATTTCTAGAATTTTGTATTGTAATATACTGAGTGTAAATGAATTCGTCTCTGTTTTAAACTGTGTGATTGCTATTCTGGAGGCATCTGCTTTAAAACCTTTGATACAGATTTGGTAAATCTTTGCGATGCAGCGTTTTTATACTTTAAGCTGACTGAAATTCAGTCAGCTGCTGTGCCAGATGCTCAGCAAGTTTAAATTGGCATATTCAATTCATTCCAATGTAAACAGTATGAAGTAACGTTACTGAATATCTGATTCACTGTTCCTAAAGTCTGTTGTCACAGAAACAGAGACTAGGGATAAATGGAAGATAAAATTTTAGAAGCTGGATGTACCTTCTTTGAAGAATATAAAGTTAAAAGACATGCCCTTATCCCTTATGTCCCCAAAGTACTCATGCCAAAAAATAGAAATGCTTTATTATTGATTTTTACAAACTTTTTATTTCCTCCCTGAATTTCCCATTCACTCTGATTTTACAGTTCTCAAATCTTTCTGGATTTGCATTCAGAAAAAAGAACCTTTTAAAATACTTATTTTTGGTAGTTAAATTGATCTTGAATCACTGTTATTAAGAAAATACTTTTATTTAAATTTTTTGTTTCAAAATGCCTTAACATAGGACCAAATTGTTTAATGGAGAGGTTCTCTTTTATTCTTGTTCAATAGGAAGCTAAGTAGCTTATATGTGTAGAATGCACTGAAATACATGTGGAAGTATTTTGTGGCCAAAAAACCCAAAACCGTTATCGTGTAAATTACACAATGCCTTGCAGTTTTATGCAACAGTACTTTTGTCAAACGCTTCTGAGAAACAGATTATGCTGGAATAGTGTTTCCTTGTAAATCTGCCATTCAAAAGCCTACTTCAATATTCTTCATCATGATGATTTCTTCAATAGAAGTTATTCCAATTCCATTGAGAAGAAAGCTCTTTCTATTTGAGGAAATGTTGAACAATATCCAAGAAAGAAAATCTAATCCAAATATGTTTACCATCAGTATGTGTAATAGCTACTAGATATTTTAATAGACTTATTGCAATATTCATATATCTTAAGCAGAACACTTTGATTTCTTTTTAGCTTCTTCGATGTGAAGCTCTTCTAGAGCAAAAGTGTTAAAGTTTTCATTCTCTCCCAGTGGCATAAATACAGTTGTTCTTTAATGGCCATGTTTACCTCATTTTTCTTACTTTAGCCCATCCTTTTATATAATTCAAACTCAGTCTTACCTTCTGCTTTACAACTGATACCAGTCTACTTAGTTTGCGTTCTCTGTTGTGTGCTCTTTTCATGTTCCACATAAACAGTATATTGTGTCATAATAAGCTTTTCCTTCTTCTCATATTGATCCTTCTTGTGATATATTTCATAAGGCCAGTGCATTGGTAGTGAGTCAACAGGAGTGCTAGATAGAAAATAAAAAAATCTCTTTTCTTTACAAGTTTTGTAGTTCTGAAAATTGCTTCAGCCTGCATAAAAATGAAAATTCACTGCTTATTATTTTAGGGGAAAAGTATACATGAGGTATGAGGCACATCAATTAGAAGAGAGACACAAATTTAGACATTTGTGATATAGAAACACTTTTTGATGGGCCTACAATTATCTACTTACATACACATATTGGGCAGGAGGCTGAAAAACACAAACAAGTATTTCAAAGTAACAAGATAACTATAAGTTTATGGATTACTGTTATTTTTACAATTACTCATTAATGATTATAAAACATGGTAGATGATAACTTAATTTTTTACGTTAACCATGGAATTTTTCTCACAATTTGCATTCAGATTTCCCATTCACTGAAGAACAACAATAAGTAATTCACCCAGAATCTGTGTGCATCATGCCATATTTTACAGCTGGATCCAAGTAATTTTAAATTTCTTTCTTTATCAGATAGTGTGGCAGCAAATCTGACTTTTCAGGCAATGTGTGTTCATTAAGGAGGAAATACTTTTATTTTCTCTTTCTGTGCAATATCTTGGTCACTGTAGTTGAAGCAATAGTGCAACAGAATGAAAGCTTTCTCAACACTCCAGTTGTCTCCAAATCAGTGAGGTATAGGTAGATGAACACATCCTGTATCATTAGAAAAGCAGACCGCTTTTGGCTGTGTTATGTTTGTGCTCCAAAATCTGAGTAAATGAGCCTACAGGAGTCTCTACACAGCTGTGGTTAGATTGCTCTCACAGCTCAGATTGGCTCAAGTAACGTTACTAAGCATCCAGATTTCCCAGGGTACATTCTCCTTCTTTACTGGAAATTCTGTTGACACAGGTTTTGAAGATTTTCTGTATCTCTCCAGGCTTTCCTGCTGTCAGCTGTTAATACCAACAAGGTAGCTGTATATTAAGCTACCACTTGTCCATATTAGAAGCATGGATCATGTGTACTGTCCATGAACTGTATGGTGGGCAGAAAGCACTAGACTTGTTGTGACAACGTTGCAGTCTCCAAGGCTTATACAGTAGATCTCACATTTTTTTATACTTCGGGCATTCCCAGGATTTCTGAGAAGAAACTTGATAAATTTTACAGCTGACATGTATCTGTTTGGTAAATCCTGTGACTCCTACAAGAAATCTAGCAGTATTGGAATCTTGCAGGTTGTAGGGTCACATGCAGAAATATGACAGCTCTATGCATGTGTATTTCTGAAGTCACAGTTTAAAGGGGAGATAGTTCATGTATTGTTAGAGATTTTTCAGACCCGTATGTTGAGGCATGACTGTTAATGTGACAAGACAAGTGATCACAGCTTGACTTGTTTTGAACAATTGTGTTTCCAGAATTCTGAAAAAATAAGAAATTAGTCTAAAAAGGAACATGTAAAACATAATATATTTCCATTACTAAATTCTTAATACAACTTAATACAAAGTTTCAGCAATGTCTGAAATGTCTCTTTGTTGATCTTTTTATTAGCTCTGTCCTCAGCTTTGACTCAAACATTCTTACAGATTTGGAATAGAATTTCTGATTCATGCTGTAAAAAAAATGGGACTTCCCAATCCTCTCAGTAAACAATATTGCAGTTAAATTATATGTATTAATTTGGTACTTCTTATTTTGGGATAAAAATTCCTAAATTTGTATTTTATTCCCTCAGCTCTTTCCTTTAGTTAATTCAGAGAATATCAATCACCTAAAATTTTGACAGAGGTGAGATTCCTGAGCCTGTTCTGTGCCCATGGAGATTCTGTAAAATGCTGCAGGAAGACTGACACTGCAGCTAGAAATTAAACTAGAAAGCCATAAAATTTTACTCTAAGGAAGCCTTCACAGGCCCCTTCATATTATATCTGTAGGGTAGTCTGTTACAGGAGGGTTGAGGCAGACCTGGATTTACAGCATAATGACCTTGTGCAAGGTTTAGGTACTGTTGTGACCTGACATCCAGTCTAACTCAGACTCTCTAAATTATGTCACTCTGCCCCTCAAAATGTATTTTTAGATTGTATTGAGAAAGCACAAAAGTAGCTCCAAGTCAGCATAGCTCCCACAGCTCCTCTTTGAAATACAGAACACAAAACCACTGTGTGTACCCAGCTGTTGGCCAGCTCAATGCTACCACTTGCAGCACTAGCACCTGTGGCACATGTAAAGATGTGGGGGGAAGGGTGACAGATCTAATTATAGGGAGACCTGGGATGAACAGAAGCTTGCAAATTTGTTTGCAATAGCCTTTTTAGGCTTTAATATTTGTCTTTGCAACGGCAAAGCTGGTCCAACTAACCCATTAATAGTACTATATTCAAATAGGAAATAAACTGGACACTGTGGAAGTGACTCTTTGTGTATGTCATACTGCAGGCAAGAGGGCAGTCGGAAGGATGATTAGGCATACCTTTTTAAATCAAAAATGTTAATCTTTCAAATAAAAGAACTCTATCTTTGCAAATTAGTGAGTGGACTTTCTGAAAAGCTGGCTGACTTGATTTCAACTTTGAGTATATACAGCTATTGCTAACAGCTATTGTTAGTCCAACAGCTCTGCCTTGGAGGGGCGATTGACCAGGATAAAATTGTTTGCCAACAACATTAAAAAAGATCAGGCTACTTTTATTTAAGCAGTGATAGGAAACAAAAGATGCTATTGTAATCAAGCATGCTGTTGCTAATGACAGTTGTATACTGTCACTTGCACAGCAAGAAATGCTTGTTGGAAAAGGAACCCTCCATATACTTTTCAAGATTGGAAACTTAGAAAAAACCAGAATTGGTTGTATAATAGGAGTGATTAGTTTTTAGAATAGAGCTTATTTTATTGTCAAAAACCAGTAATATCAAAGAACAGTTTTTAATAGTGAAGTGGTAGGCATATGAAACAGCTTTTATCTCAGACTCCAGATCACATGTACTTCTCTAGAAAAACATCAGTCTGTCTGTTGGGTATGTATTATGGTGAAATTTACCAGTTTTATTTTTTGTTAAGAAGCCCAACCCAAACCATAATGATAACTTGCTAGTTTGTTCCTCTGTTTCTGGAAGGACTGCCCCAAAATCAAGTGTTTTCTTTAACAAAATGGTGCAAGATTATCTATTATCACTATTGTTTTGGGGGGTTTTAATTTTTTTTCTTGGTTTTCTTTTGGTTTTTATATTCACCACATAGGAGACCAGTCCCATCGGCCAGCAAAATGCAGAGATACCCAGTAAAGGTAAGTGTGTATGAAGTTTATAGTCAGACTTCTGCCATTCCCATAGTGTTTGACCTCCATGTTAATCCTCATGTACATTTATCAGCAGTCTTACTCATTTATGAGTACTGGTTTTCCAGGAAAAGATCTCAAAGAGCTGGTAATAGCATGTATAATTGCATAGAGTAGAATCTTCAGTTTGATATTTAGAAATCCCTAATTTGTAAGAATATTTTGAAAAAAACCCACTTCTCATAAGTTACTCTCCAGTAAAATATACTGGATTTTGTACACCAAGCTCTTTTTTTAATCACCCTGAATTATACTTCTTTATTTCTGAAAAATGGCAAAAACCCCAACAATTTTAATAAATGTTTCCTTTGAAATGTGTTTGAGATCAGTATTGGAAGAGAATTCAGAATTTTCTCCAAATGAATGCCTCTTTGTTTAAGTGAATGTTTGAAGGATTTGATCAGGAGAAGTTTAAAAATAAGAGCCGCCTTTTTTAAAAAAGTGATCAGATTTAATGGGTGCACAAATTTGTTGGTTTCTAAAACTGACTTCTAGGAAATACCTTTCCTTTTCACTTTCTGAAAGTGAATCTCAGAGCAGAAGATGATATGAAATATGTGAATAGTGCTCATGCATCATTTACACTATGATTCATACATGTGACACTCACCTTGGGTTTGGTTTCCAACTATTCAGTCCACATAGAAGCCTATGCAGTGCACCTTTGCTTTTTAGTATTTTTGAAGGTTGATTCTCATGGGTGGAAAAGGCTTAAAATGCCACTTTAGAAACTTACTTTATTTTTATTTTGTTCTCTGTAAAATATCTGTGATCCCCACTTCCAATAGTTGAAAAAAACAGTTCATATCCTCTCCGGCATGTGCACAACTTCTACAGTAAATGAACCAGTAATTTCACCCAACAAATTTAGGTATTTTCACAGATTATAACATTATCTTCATTCTGGGAAATGTGCAACCATTAGCATCTCTGGTAATCACCAAATAGGATAATACAAGATAAAGTTATAATGGGGAGGAGGAACGACCAAAAGCCTGGGTCGTGCTGCAGATGTAATGAAGAGTGAGAATTTCTTTGTGATATTTAAATATCTTGAAGTAGGTGTAAATAACACATCTTCCGAACCTATACTAATGAGTTGTTTGCATAATATTAAGAATTGATAATGATTTCAGCTGCTGTTTTGCGTGTGTATTTTTTCTTATGAATTCTTATTTTTATTAATATCATCCTGGTGAAAAAGAACCAAACCATAAGAATCTCACTGTTTCAGAATGCTACAAGTTGATGGGCTGGAAATAAAACTTTGGTTATTCTCTCACAGCTCAATGCCAAAAGCTAATAGAAATACAGTAGTTTGCAGTAGATGACTCTTTATGCCTGCCATGAATATGTTGGGAAGTTGGAGTATTTTTGTAGCTGTCACAATTCATTCATTCTAAAGTTAGTGTATCTCAATAGCCAGATTGCCATCTTTTCTACTCACTCAAAACTATGCTCAAGAAATGCCCATTGAACAAAAGATCCCACAGCACAACCAAGGATAATGAGAAAGTAGACATATTTCCATCTTCTGTCCTAGCATACTAGTAACTCAATTATTGCTATACTGAAATCTTTTGTACTGAGGTTCTCTTCACCATCTCCAGGCCATCTCCATCCATGCATTGTCATTTTCTGTGCAAAATCCCTTTATTCCAACTTCAGTTACGTTATGAATGCCACTTTGTTTTAGTTCAAAATGATTCATTATGAGTCTTTAAACTCCACAAACTATCTGGTCAATATTCATGATAGAAATCATGAACCAACACTGAGATAAACAGATAAATCTTTTAAAAAATATTTTATTTATGGGTATGGGGGCTTTAATGTACTTTGAATTGCGCAAATTTTACAAAGTATGGGCATGAGAGTTCAATAATTTAATCTCTTCAGAGTTTGGTTTAAGTCATTAGACAGTTAAAAATATGAATAGTCTAATGTCAGAAAAGTTCCTTGTGTTCACCTGAAGTGAATTTGAAACATAATCCTGTTGAGAACAATGATACTTTACAAGTACACTCACACATATAAATAAAACCTTTCCTGCATAAGTGGTTGCTTTTCAATATGTGAAGCTTTGTTTTAGGATTCTGTCCTTCTCTGTCAGTGTTTTTGGGGTTTTCTTTTTAAAAGTTTAAAATATTCTCATTAATCTACTTAGGCTGCTGAAGTCCATTGAAATTTTTTGCTATTGAGGTTCACCAAATGCAATTACATGTTTTTGTAAAAATGTAGTGCATCACTCTTTCTCTGCTCCTCTTCAGACTAGGAAATCACAGGTTTGCAAATCTATCAGAACAAGAAATTTATCGTAAAACATATAATTACACTTAATTGTGCTTTGTTGTAAAATGAAAACTCATACAGTTGCACTTGCTCTGTCTCTGTTGTTACTACAATGAAGTAGTTGTTTCCTTTAGATAAATGTTTCCTTTAGAAACATTTTCATGATTTGCATGTTAAAATGGTGCAGATACTGAATCTGATGGAAGTTTTGTAGTATCACATTATTGTCATGATGATTTGTTATCTCATAGAAATCTTGCTCTTCCAGTATTTGTGCAGAGACATAATCAAACTGAACTACAGGTTAAAAATGGCAAAACCAGAAAGTAAAATTTCAAATAAGCATGCTGGAATTAAATATGACTACACTGCACAATGTATACAGGATATATTGAAGTAGTACACAGTAAGGTGGAAAATTTCTTTGGTCATGTGGACAATACTTTTTTCCATGAAAGTAGGTAGAATTTTACATTCTGTTCAAGGGGATCTGAAGTTGATAGGTTGATTGCCTTCTGTTTTGCAGCAATATGTAGCACTCTTTTTAAAATGAAAATGAGTTTGGATTGAGGCAGAACACCTAGGATTCTGCCTGGCTAAAATTATTTTGCCTTTCGTCTACCCATTTGCCTGAGTTTGAAATTTGTTTTATTGACATTGGGCTAAATAATCTGTAGTTGGTTAAATCACTTTTTGTATTTTCTTTGAAACATTTGCTAATCTTCAAACTGATGGTGGAAATTATTATCTAAAGTACCATTTTGTGCATTGGAGATTTCCTGTGCTCTGATCTCTGTTCTCTGTTATGGAAATTAGCTACAATCTTCGTATTTGGTTTGTTGTGTTAAGTTTTTGTGATCTCTTCTGTAAATGTAAAATTTCTGGTTTTGCACCTCTGTTCCAATAAGCCAGCCTGTCAATCCCCTTTAACTGAAACCTGAGACAGGGGACTTATTTCAATTTTGAACGTGTTCTTTATAAGGTAGTGTTTTCTTGTGCTTTTTCATTTTCTTGGCTAGAAAACATTTTGATTTGCTTACTGTTGCCTTATCCTAAAGAGCTGACTCATGATTATAAGGGCTAGTTACAAAATGTCCAGATACTGAATAAGACCCCAAATCTGTAGTCAATTTGATGAGGGGCTTCATTTCCATTTAAACATCTCAGTAAAGAGCCAGTGCTTGAAAAACAACGAGCACTTACCAAAAGCAATGACAATGTTTGATGCTATCCTGTCTAAAAAAGTGTTTTCTCAATTTTTTTAAGATCATTATTCTTTGAAAAAGTTTTGGGGGTTTCAAGCACTACAGTATATTCTTACCATTTAATTAGGGATTTATGTGATAACTCTGCTAATCTGTTTTCATTTGCTACTCTTTTTTTCCTATTTTTTGAGTGATTATTCTAGTTTGTATTCTGCTGTGCTCTTAGTTATTGATCTGGGTTTATTTGTCTTATTTTTTTTTTGTTAAAATGCATGTTTTGTTATTACTTCTGTGCTTGGTTTACCCATAGTTATCAAATTCCTTTTTTTTCCTCTTGGACGTGCTTGTAAGATTTAACTTTGTTGCTTGAATTCTAAATAGCATAACGTTCCTGAATTCAAATGTACTCTTCCCTTTCTGAATCTCTGTGCAGTCTTTAAGTTCATAAGAATCTTATATTATATTCTGTATATTTGATTAGTTTTTACATTTGTTCAGGGAATTAATTTTGTGATCATTTCAGACAGTTATTTGCTGCAGTTATCTTCCCTTTGCCAGTTTTAAAATACTGTTTTATACTGAACATTTTTTAAGATTGGTTTCATATTTATTTATGGTTTTATTACATAAATCATATCTTTATTATATCACCAAATATTTGCATTTTCTCATATGTTGAAATGGCACTACATGCATAAAAGATTAGCAATAGCAGTTTGATTTACTTTTTTATTATATCAGGAGGCTCTGAACAGCACTGTCTTTGGACTGCAGAGTTCAAAAAGGATAAAATATGCTTTTTGATGACATTTTCACAAAATTTTCACTACTTCAAAGAGATGGGGGCAAAACTTCAGCCATTTTGTTGAGACTCTTCTTGCTTTCCTTTAGCTGCACTGGAAGAGCTATCTTCCCTCTGACCCCAGACTGCATGCATAATCAACAGAAAGGTTTATCTGTTGACTTTAAATAGGGTGGAGTGTATATTCTCTTTGAAATCTGCACGGATCTAATGGCCTGTTGATCCTGACGAAGGTCTTTTGCTAGTACTTTAGTACTCCTGTTCCGAATAAGGACAAGTGACATTGAGCCACAGGGAGATGGCACTGGGTGTAGTGCTGCTCTGGTGGTCCCTTCATCATCTTTTTTGTGATACACACATTTGTAAGCCAAGCACTATGGTTATTTTACTGGAAGCCTAACCCCAGTGTCTAACACTCCAGTTTCAAAACTTCACACTTAACTGGGAATATTACTTATATTTAAGACTTAAGTTTTCCCACCTTTTGAACTTTTGGAAAGCATTTAGTTCATTACCTTGAATTCACATTCAGAGAAAATGGTGCCACGCTTTCTCTAAGAGAACTTCTTTTAATTTGTTGAGGAAGTAAACATTTTGGCAAAAGGTTCTAAAGGAATAACATATAACCCAGAAAAACATTACAATAGAGCACCAGCAAACACCAACTCCATACAACTTAGTAAAATATCATTCCTTGATCTTAAGTTACCCACAAGAGAAAGGAAAGAGTAAAGGAAGAAAAGAGATTAAAAGAGTGTCTCACACCATGTTAACTTAAATTGAAGAAAAAGCCTAGCTATTACAGTTTTAAGGTAGTTTTTCCATAGTTGAAGGAAGAGAAAAAGGCCTTTGGTGCCTTTCCTTATACTGCATTTCCTTCAGTTCTTGAAAAATAGTTGTAAAATAATTGGAAGGAATGCCCTAGCCACACATTAGTTCTATGTGTCTTGGTCATAATGAAGTATTTCAAAGAACCTTAAAGTATAAATTATGTATATTTCTTATAGCTTTCTTATTTGTTACACCTTATCTGTTTGAATATTGCTTCATCTCCTCAGCAAGTATTCTGAGTTAGTAGCTATTTATATTTCAGCTGATCAGTTCTTTTATTCTCTCTTGTTCTGAGCTATTCTCAAAGCTTCTTTTTGGGCCAGGTCAGACATTTGCCATAACAATTTGTATGAATTTCACAGAGTAAATGACACTATAGCACAACTTAAGAAGTTATTGAGCGATTGCACCATGTGTCTACGTGACATTTCTGTGTTTATATTTTGATATGAACCTGACTTTAGTTCTGATTTTCCTACAAGAAAGTTTGTGTAATCTAGTTCAAATCTGTTTCTGTTTAAAAGTATTTAGGCTGATTTGTGTGAGTAGCATCACCAGGAGTACTGTGTACCAGAGGCCAGATAGGTCTTTGTGTCCTTCATATTTCTGTGTATTTTTTATTTTCTGTGAGTTGTAAAAATTTTATGATACTGCCCTATCGGCCTTTCACTGAATAGGAGCTTTGAACAAGTGGTTGTATTTTTCTTTACATAGATGACTTTAGGTTTGCAGAATTCATACATATGTGTACCTAACAAGCTCATATTAAAGGTTGTAGTGCACAGTTCAATATTGTGAATGGTTTATTGAAGCAGACTACTTAAGCACCTGCAGATGTATATCTGTATAGTGTATGTATATCTGTATCTGTATGTATAGTGGGATAGTTTTTATTTTTGGAATCTGAGATGTATGGACAATTTTCTTGTAATTTTAGGATAATTTTTCAGTATGATACTTCCTTAATGTGCATATTGTCACTGTATTGTGTGTCTTTTTGGCTCTGTGGCTCTGTGTGTCTTTTTCTTTGCAGAAGAATTACATGAAGATATCAGTTTTGATGCAAAACAAGTGTCAGAAGCAGCTGATGCTGATATGGAGAACCTGGCAGGGGATGAATTAAAAGAAGAAACAGAGTCAGAAAAGACTTCTGTTTCCAGGGAAACCTGGATTAGCTTTGAAGACTTCTGTGTTTGTTTCCAGTAAGGAGTAGAGGGTTTGGGTTCTATTCCATAAAATATACAGTATACTAATGATAAAATTCATAACATGATTCTATAAAATTTCGATTTTCTTAACAGGTCTTCTTTTTGTAAGTGTCCTGCCTTTCAGGGTGGTTTCAAGGCTACTCTTCAGACCAGACTTACTGTCCCCGTTGACAGTGAGTCTGGAGCTGCAGCCCTGCTCTGTGCCTCAGGTGTGTCCTCCAGAGTGCAGTGGAGAACACAACCACCAGCTCCATAAAGCATATGTCAGACTGCAGTGGGGGTGGATGATTGTAGGTCATGCAGTGTGCAGGCATTAGGTGCTCGCATACCAGATCCAGCAGCAACTGGGCAGACAGTCTGCATCAGAACGACACATTTTTAAAATAAAAATGTTCTTGAAATCTATTCCCATCTGCATAGCTTAGCAGATTAGGTGCATTCTTTCATTTCAATTAGGTGCTTTCTTTTATTCCCTTTTCAATATAATTCCAAGGCATTTATACCTCAGCAAACATAAAAAAGCTGACGTACTTGTAGCATATCTTTAGTTTCTGTCTTTTAGATTTAAGAAGCCTGGTGCAATATATATATGCTTTAGAAAATCTAAGCTTGCTCAGGGGAGTAATTTTATCAGAAAAAAATTAACCCAGGTTTTTTCGTTTGAATTTGTAACTGAGATTTCTTTGTGAATCTCTTATTTACATAAATGGGTATTTTTTGGAGCAGGTATTCAACTCTGCTCCCTCTCTAAAGAAGAATGTATAACTTTTATACCAGCCAGCAGTACAGGATTGTTCAGAGTACAACATCATAGATCACTTTAGCGCTTGCTAAAGTTTGCCTGTTACTTTTAGTTACTTCCAGGTCCAGGAAGATAAGGCCTTCAGGAGAAACAGCATCACAAGCAATGTAATTTCCTTTCAAAGTTTTGCTCATGGTGTCATACAGAAAGAATGTGAAATAAGAACTTTCTAATTTGTTAGCCAGATATTAAAGTACTGTTGACCTTTTACAGACTAATATTAATTAAGATATAAAGCATTTGTCAGTTTTTTTTCTTATCTCTAAGTAAGAGTTTATTTATTTTCACAGTGAACTGAGAAAGTAGCTGTTAACAAAACATCTTGATTGATCTTTGAAGAATTTATCCCCCAGAAGAAATTAGGCACCTAAGATTTTCATTTTATCAGTTACTTTAAAGCATTTTCTTGTCTGACTGTATGCATGCCTGTATCTCAGATACAGTGAAAATAAGATGAATGTTCATAGTTCATATTGACTTTGACAAACGAGAAAAATTTTAGTAATTGTAGGAATTGATATGTCAGCAACAGATCAGGATTCCTATGACATTTCTGAGTAATCAAAACATCAGAGTTCACACCATGATTCCATTCTCAATTAAAACTGAATTCATTTATGTTGCCCTTGGTGAAATCAAGGTCAGAAAAAATTGTTGTCAGGAACTCGTAGCTTTCTGAAGGTGTGCAGAGAGCACAGAACTGGAAAAGCACCATTAATAAACTATATAAAATATTCCTTCCTTACAGTTATACTTTATTACAGTAATTTTCAAGTGATCATGGATGTTTTAGAGTAATATTAGCATATTACCATTTATAGATTGAAATTGAACAAATTAGTGCTCTGACCTCCAATGGAAAACTGTAGAAATGCAGGAAAGATAGAAATTAATATCAGCTACTTTCTCTGGAGATGAATTATATTCACCTTTTATGAAACTAAAAAAATATTGAACCATTTTTGAGAAATACCTGGGAGTCTGATTTATGAAGGTAAAATTAGTATGCTGTGAAATAGACATTTGCCCAAAATATATAATTTATACTGATTATTTTCCTACATAATTCTATTTTATCTTCTCCCTAGGAACCTGTATGTTTTCCACAAGCCACATACATATGCTTATAATTATCAGAAGACGGATTTTAAGGTATATGACTGTATTGTGGTTTTTTTTAATCTTTATTGAAGTCTTATGTAAATAGGTAATACATATATCCTAAATTATATTGGTAGATCACATAGAACTGCTATTACTGAAAAATAACAAGGCACAAAGTTTACTGCAGTCAATGTTTGCTAACAAATATCCAGAAGTATTTCACTGTGTTTAAGGCAAGGAAAAAATATTGTGGAAGACTACTGCACGATAACAAAAAAATGGATTATGCAAATAATGAAAGTTGATAGTAAATCAGATCTCTATCGTCTCGTATTTTATTTAAATCTATCTTGTAACAATTTAGTGTCTAACTTGAATTTAATAATGATTCAGCTGCAGAATCTGCTCTTCCATTCTCCTTGATCTTCCCCTGTCACCCAAAGCCCAAATCATGAGTCTGTTTAGCATAGCCCTCCATTTTCTCTTTAATTGCCTTTAACTATTCACATCCCTGTTGCAGGGATTAAAAATACCCTTTAGTTACATTGAAATTACAAAATTTCTCTAAACCTGCCAGTAGTTCTTATTATCAGAAGATTATTCAACAGGCTTGAATATCCAATTGCAGCTCTAATTTTATAGTATATCTGAAGTGTAATTGTAGAGTACTCAAATGTGAACTCTTGGTGTGAACTTTCTGTAATATCCTGTACTGAGAAGGTTTAAATTATGCTTCATAGTTGTAGTATACCTGCAATTTCCCACCTCTCTGTAATCACATCACTAGAAATTTTTCTAATGACTGCACGATATACTTTCAGAAACCGTAATCAGCATTAAGACTATGTAAGCCTATGTGCTGCTATGCCAGAAAAACTAACCCTTTGCTGTAAAACCAGTCTAATTTTTTTACATTGGTACAGATGAGGCGTTTACACCATTAGGTAAATTCTGTATCATGCTTTTAAAACAACATTTTCATGTTATGATAAGAAGATAATAGTACTGACATTCCAGGATCAAATACAAAAAAAAAGTGGATTAATATGATTCTGGAAAATCCAAGAAGACATGCATTACAACAGTTCTGAAGAAAAGAAGCTCATTCACGTTTAGGTTTTGACAAATTTCTAGGAACAGTAGAATCATTCTATAATTTCTAAATTGACATAGGAATTATGTAGTAAAGTTGAGAGTAAAAAATATTGCCTCTCTGGAGTTTTTCAGAAAAAAACCCCAAACGTTCTGAGGGAGAATCACTCATCTCTACAAATTTAAAGAATATTTTCAAGCTTACTGTAATTAGTTTGAATCAGAAAGTTGCAGCACAAACCAAAATTTTTGATCTTCCATTGAATGTTGTTTGGCAAGTAGAACTACTAAATTGAGGTACATATGAAGAATGTAATATACAAGTAGATACATTCTCATTCAAGAAACTGTTTCTTTTTATCTCTTAACTGAACATTATTATGCATGCAGCATTAGGCTCTGGGTCTAAACAACGTGTCTGAAATTTGGAAAAAGTAGTGGCAATTAACTACCTACTTCCCATTCCATAGCTAAGGTCACCCTATCTGTAATCCAAGTCATACTTTGTATAAGAGCAGTCAAACAGCATTCAGTGAAAATGAAAGATGAACAAGTGTCTGTTTTTCTATGCAGTTTACTGATGACCAAGTCATTTATTATTTACTTGTGGACAGTCTGATGCCTATTGAAATCTTGGTTAGCTTTTCTGCATTAGTGCACTGGGAAGACACTGAAGGTAAGGCCAGCACAGAAATGGGCATGTTAATGTTGTGTTCTCCCATTCTTAAACATGTCTTGCCATTGTGTTCGTCTGTTGTGTATTTGGGCACAGTTTGAGAGTTTAGCACTAAATAGTCAATTTGATTGTAAGAAATACACTAATATTCATACAATACTTTATCATTATTTCATATTGATGATGAATATTTTTGTGAAAGGATCTCTCCCTTTACTGTTTGTTATGATTTGCTGCAAGCAAACTGGTGCAGAGTAAGCTCTTAAGTACAGTTGAAGTTGGCTTCTTTCAAGATCAAACAGCCTGGAAAACTTAAATACAAATCACCTCTATTTCATTAAAAATGTAGAATGGCAGTCAGGAAATCTAAGTCATGTTATGATAGCTGGCTGAGGATAACCAGGTATTTAAACACTGGATATGGATGTAATTTTAATACATCTAGAGTGGAGTAGAGAGAACCAAAAGAAAGCTTAAAATAACCAAACTGACCATTCTGTTAAAATAATTAAACTATAAGCTATAAATATAAAAAAATAAGCTTTTTATCACTATTTGCTTCCTTTGCACATGGACAAAATGGATTTTTATGGAGTTTTACAGTAGCCTGAAATGACCTGGAAGATATCTGATGTACACATTCTTCTAACACATTATTTTAACAATTATTTTATAGCAAATAGTACAAGTAAGCCATATTCTGTACTACCTATGCATTTTAAATGTCTGTCTTTTTTTCTTTGATTTAACAAAGCATAAATGCAGACTTTAATATTAGAGTGTGAAGTAGCTACAGATTCCATGTGTTTGCCTTAATTTAATAGTTATTCAACCTCACAGTATTGTGTAGGTTGTGTTTTGCTTTGTTTTTTTCCCCCATAATCTAGGTACCAAACAAGAAGGTTCTAGTATTTCAAAGGGTGTGCTGACAGTTGAACGTTTCTCTTGGAAATCTGTGATTCCCGGAGAACTTGTGTTAAAGATGAATACAGCTGCAACCAAAGCTACTGTGCTAAATCTTCCTGTTGGGTATGTATGAGGCTTTGTTTCTGTCCTGACACTTTAGTCTTAAGGCTTGACATGATTGTTTACTTCACACAGTAAGAACTTATATTCTAAAACATAAGTTTTTGGAATATAAAACTGGTTGACAGCTAGGATTTTGTAAGACTAGGAATTTACCAAAACATTTATAATGATTTTGCGTTCTTTGCTAGTATTTAAGAGCATTTAACAAGAAAAATCACATGATCCACTAAAAAATAAATTCCTACAAACTCCTACATTAAAGTGTTTCGAACAAGAATAATTTTGAAATATTCCTGTTGAGTAGCAAGAAACATGTAAGAATTAGCATTTTTTGGTGGAACTATAAAAGCATGATGATACCATAGGAGGAGCCAATGCTTTTCTTGAAACAGGATTTATGAAAAATGACAGGAGAAATTCTAAGGTTATCCATGAAGCCTTGTATATCTTACTTCCCATTCATATAGCACTTAATGTGATTTATTTCTCTTTGCACATAACTCCAAATATTCAGTGTAGAGCATTGTCTGATTATTTAAATAAAGAAATAGATTAAAAGCAAGAGCTCGTGGTATCTATTAGTTTCTAAAAATGCTTCCAGGGAAACAGGAAGATGATATCTTCATATCTTATCATATGCATAAGGTTGCTGATTAATTCATTGAGGCCTTCTACTTTTCATAAAGTGGAGAATCACCAGTTTAATCTCAGAGATGAGAAAAAATATATTTTTTAAAAATCAATTAAGATTTCAAATAAACAGGCACAGAAAGAAAATGCCACAATATTAATAGCATACGAAATTAAAATATCTTTAATAGCGCTCCTTACTTGTTTTGAGTTAAACTAAAATTGCAATAGTTATGTTTATAGGCTAATTCTGCCTCCACACATGTTTTCCTAGTATAGTTTCCAAAAGTTGCATATCTCTGTCCTGTAGGGAAGCCCAAAAAGGTATATCTTTTTGCACCTGCAAATTTCAAAGCTAACAGAGATGCAAGCAGCTCAAATTTATAAGCTTCCCATCTTTAATTCTCTCTACTCCAGGCACAGCCAGGAGGTTTTAAGTCAGATTTAATTTACGGCAGGTGTGGGAGACAAATGGGCTTATAGATCACTTCCACATTTCATTCCAATTGAGAAATGACTTTCTAAGGCAGGAAGGCGCTCTCTTCCCACTGTCTGTTCATGGCCAAAGGGCATTTAAATTTCACTTGAAAGAAGATGGAATTAAAGAAATGCAAGTGTGTGTGAGTAACTCTCCTTTCTTACTCTCACTGCTGTCTTCCTGGTTAACACCTTGAAGCTATGGCCTGAATGATCTTATCCAGCTAAATGCAATTCAGACAGTGATCTAAGATCATGACACTTTGGTATCAGCCAGCTCCTCAAGTATTTCGGTGGGACTGCAAGACAGTGTTGACTGGAGAGAAAGTTTTGTATAACTGTTTTGTATAACTGTAAAAAAAAATGATTTCTTTTATGATTGGAATCTGTTATAGGATAGATACAACTAGGCTACCAAGAACGAGCTGAGTGTATCACAATAAGTCATAACTAAATGTCTGTTGTTAACCTTAGGAGGTTATGATTGGGCGGCTTGGCCTGCGGTTGCTTCATGTAATTGGTCACTCAATAGTGTTCATCAAGCCTGACACAATTATGCTTTAGTTTTTCCTTGTTTTGTCAATGCAAGTATGGAAATGATGATCTAAGCAAGACATCAGAACACATGAGGACATCTCCAAGCTTTCTAGAGCAGATATGTTTTAAGTGTAGTTAAATATAATCCTGACAAAAAAATTTTGGTTATATGAAATAGTGAGTTTACCTATTTTGCTTAAGAAAATCAAAATAAAACTTAGATAAATGAAATAATAGTGACTCCTCTGATTTCACCTACTCCCTACATTTGGAGGTTCTTGAAAAGAAAGGAGTTAAGGGATGCATGGTTTTTAAGTATAAGGACATTTAGAAAAGGATTTCAGGAGTACCAAATGCAGGAAAGAAAAGCTTAAGAATTGCTGAAATTAAAAAAAAGATAATTTATTTTTTTCTTGAATGTAGGCGACATATACTGCTCTTCACAGTAAGTTCTCCCATAGGACACCATATTCATCTGTGTACCATGGTGCCATGTGTCTTTGGAGAAGAGGATGTGGTGATGCCAGTTCTTGAAAAGGTATGCTAGTAAAAACTAGTCAAATATTGTGAAAGCAGTATTTCAGACTATTAATTAGTTTTAAAATGAAGTAATATTGGATTTTCATTTAGAGTTATTGTATTTAATGGTATATATATTTAATTTCAATATTAAATGGATAAGGGCATAAAAGATGCGTGTTTTACAGCACAAGAGGCACTGCCATGGATATTGCAGAAATTATCTTACATGTAAGTTAGCATTGCGTAGTCTTGTGGTTTACATAGAACAGCAGCATAAAATGTTAAAAATACTCTTGTTGAAATACATGTGTCTGAGGTACCATATAGCTCCCTTTTTGGGGTGTGTAGTAAAATACATGTACAGATATTAATGAATATTCAGAAACACCTTCCTGTTAAAAGAAATTGTCAAATCAGTCAAGTTAGTTTTATCCCATGAGATCACATATTACTCATTGGGTCCCAGAGCAGCTTTTATATCTAAAATGAGCAATTTAATCAAACAACTTTTCATAGCTGAGATAAGAGGCCCAGGGGAGCAATTGCTACAGATTTTGTTCTTCATTGTGTACAATCCAGACTGATATCACTGTCATCCATATTTCCAAGATTTCTTTGGCAAGCAGTAAACCCAAATATTTTTCATGGGCACTGAGGAGAGGAAATATAGCTTCTAGCTACCAGTTTTCCAAAAATATTTTAAAAGGTGACTAACAACAAATTTACATAGCAGTGTAGATTCAGGGTCCTAATAATAGGGCACATTTGCACATTGTGCAAATTCATTGTATTTATTGTAGCAAGAACGTTGAAGTTGGGCCATTAAAAGAATCTTGTGGTTGTACTATTCCCCTGCCTTCAATTTGTATATGAAAATTTCTTTGTCATCAAGAAAATAAAGCAGAGTTTTATTCTTGGATCTTCTCTGCACTTCTTTTTGAAGACAGCAATTTCTCTGCAGAGTGTAATTTGCAGGAAAGCATCCGTATTCTTACACATAAATCCTGATGAAGATTAAAGATGGTTTAGGCAACATGTATTCAGTGGGATACAAATACTAATTTGTCCTTTTATAACAGAAGATGCTGAGCATTTCAGCTAACAAAGTTATATCATCACTGCAGTAGAAAGTATCTATATGCATCTTATTTTTTATTACATTTCTTAGGACTATTGATACAGAAAAAAAATTAAAAAAAATAGATATGTGTTATGGTGCCTGTTATAGTGTTGTAGCCTTTTTATTTCAGTAGCTAAAATCAGAGAAAATTTTCTATGCCTTTGAATACCAGAGACCTAATTGATATTACAGTTTATAAAATTAGTAACAATTGCTTGAATTCAGAAAAGTTTTGTACTTCATCCCAGGAAAAAACGCTTGTATGCTGTCACAGCCTAGAAAGTAAACAAAAGAAAATGTTAAAGCAATCTTTCTAACAATTGTTGGGGTTTTTTCTCTCTCCCCAGGAGAGCTCTCGGTTTATAGAACTGGCTACAGCTATCCTGAAAGCTGTTGGAAATGTAATAAATAATTTCAGCAGTAAGGATGAGCTTTCTAAAGCTTTGGACGAATTGGAACTAACTCTCTGTCCTCCTGGCATCCATGGTACTAGAATGACTGAAGAACACTACAAGGTGAACAAACAGTTTTAATAAAAACATACCTAAAAGCTACAGAAGTTGAATAATAGCTTAACATTTTCATTATCCTCTTCAAAACAATGTCTCTGCATTTAAAAAGGACCACCTGCGTGCTCTGAATGTGGCAGTTGTTATAAAGTGTAAGCCCAAATAACATAACTTGTTAACTGTCTGATAATTATCTTCTTTTGATAAGAACAAATTTCAATATGCACATAGTAGCCCATTCTGAATTGTTAGTTTTGGGGGGTTTTTTCAGTGCAGTTTAGCATAATTTGAGGCAGAAAGAATGAGCTTTTTTTTTATTACGACTTTATTTTGGATTCAAAAGGCACTACCTGAAATGCATGAAAGCCAGAATGGTTCTTTTCTTTCCCTATTGTTGATGGAATAGGAAAACATTATATTATTGAAGGCAGTAATGAATTTTTTTCACTCATAGTATTTTTTAGTTGTTTTCCTTTCATTCTTATTTAACTTTTCTGCTCTGTATGATATATTAAAGGGCCTCTAGATACAAGATGAAAATGCTACACTTTTCTGTAGATCTGTATACTGTGGCTTTTGAATATTATAAAAAGATTGCATCAAAAAAGTTTCATAAAAGATACACTAATTTTTATGTGTATGCAAATGTTGATAATAGTGCTATTACTTGATCATTCTACAGTCAGTACTTTATATATTCCAGATTCATGTACTTTCATCAAAGTACTAGAAAGCTCATGCAGTTTAGACTGTGTATTTTAGAAGATTGAATAGAAGAAGGGGTTTATTATTTTTAAAATCACTGATACTCAAAATCAGAACACCTAAGCCAGTGCTTTTATACGGGGGCTTGACACCATGCTCAAACTCAGCCAAACAAGAGAATTAAGAAAGAATGATTCCAGGTGCACCACTTGTGAAAGAGGTAATTTTCATGCCAAGTCCACCAGAAAAAAAAAAAATTGATTTGAAGTCTCTGGAATGGAAAATACAAATTTTAATTGCATATGGTCATATGAAATATGGGTAAAACTTAGAGACTTTATCTCAAATTCAGTAATTATGAACACACATATCTCTTCTTCTCTCACCTTCTAAGAAGACCAGTGTATAGCTGAAAAAGAAAAAGCTAGAAACTGAACGAAAATGAGAAGCACTGAGTTGACAGTGATTTGAGACTGAAAATATGGAAATGATCTATCTTTAATATTAAACACATTATATATTAAAAATAAAAGATAGTTTATTAATAATAAAATACATAAAATGTTTCCAGAAAGCAGAAAAATCATAAATTAAGGACAATGAAAAAGAAAAATTATATCTTTTTCAGTAAGTTATCACTATGTTCTTCAACTCAGATTATGAAACAGGTTCTGAAAAACACTAAATTTTCCAGCTATTGGAAGGAGGAAAAAAAAAAAAGAGCCTGGATTTCTGCTCTTTAAAGAGCATCAATATGTCAAGAATAAAAATAGAGCCAAATCTTTCCCTGTGATGCCACCTCCTAATCTAGTAAGCATGCCTGTTCAGTTATCAGTGTCTCTTTTGAAACCTTGAGTTTAGAATGCCAGTTGTCATGATAGCGATTACAATATGTTCCTCTGTCCTCTGGTATGAGGCCATCAACTCACTACACATAAACCACTAAGATATTTTGGGTGATAAACGCACTGTAGAATAAGTCTTATTTTAATAAGGCAGGCATGGAACAGGTTTTCTCTTGATTGTTAACTTGAAACATTGTAGCCCTACAGCTGGGACTAATTTTCAGATGCTTTATGTTTTTAGAGAAAGTGTAAGACTTCATTTTTACATGATAGAAGAAAAGAGCTAAACAGTTTTTGAAAAAATAACGAGAAGCAATATAAATCAGCTTTTAAAAATAAATTGTTCTTTTAATGTTTTTCCTCATTTTGGTTTTAGGTTTTTAATAAAGCATTTTGGTGTTTGATCAATTATGTAATAGACAAGAAGACTCCTTACAGATATAAACTTGCCTTCAGGTCTTTCACTTTGGATTTTGAAGACATTAAGATTTCTGAAGATGACCCTGTGTGTTCAGGTACTGCATTGGTATTGCTAATCGCTTCAAATATGTCTGCCCATTCTTATTTTCAAGGAAGCCAACTCCTCACTAATCTCGTTTTTTCTTGCCTAAGTAGGCACAGTTCATTTTTAAGCCAAAGACTTCGACTGTTGACAGCACATCTGAGACATCTCAGAATATAAACGATCCTTTTCTTTGTTCCAGAAAGTCTGTTTAGCCTTTGTTAATTTATAAAATTGCCGTTTGTCTTCCCTGGCTTGTGTTTGCCAATATTGACAAATATTAGCAAACACCTAGAGGTGCATTCTTTTCCTGATGTACTGCAGATCATCACTGTTGTTCAAGTTATCAGCTGAAAAGATCTTAAATTGTTCATGAAATGAGAATGAAGACATTAGTACTTTTGTTGAAAGTTCAACTATTACTTAGTGATGGATTGAGGATTTTTTGTTTGCTTCTTTTGGGGGAAGGTGTATTTTGATTTTTGTTGGCTTGCTTGCTTGTTTTTTGAGCTGATTATTTCGGAAATTATTGTGTTGGCTGGCTAGTCACACACCTGCGGTGTGGAACTGACTACAGCACCATGCACCTCTTCTCCAGCCTGTGATTACGGTGTGCTGTGTGCCCAAACATACTGTGAGAGGAGCCATTGGAAGGCCAACTGATTTATTGCAAGCAGGGATAATTCTCTTCCTGCAGGTTTTTTGCTTCATTTTGTATGCAGGCTGGAGGCATTATGCATTAAGTTTGCCTGGCAACCAAATATAGGGCCCTTTTCCATTCTAAGGCTTATTTTTCAGTCTGTGTCATTTTTTAATCTAGCGATATTAACATTTAGTAATAAAAGCTTTATGTATATGGTTTCATACTACAACAGAAAAAGGATTTATGAAAAATTGGCAGGAAGATACATGATCACCATTTGAAGGCCATTCAGAGGGACTTAGGTTTTTCTTCTTCTCATATGAACTTACAGAATAAAGTGTTTCTACTTGGTCAATCAAAATTATATCAACTTCCTTTTGATTATTATGTTTATTCTAGAAAATCAGTATAAAAAATTACATAAAAATTTACACAAAAATATTTACTGACTCTTATCCTTTCAAGAAAGCACATATACTTGTCTCTCTTTACTGGGGACTTTACTCCAAATCTCTCTTCTGAAAGTTATTCTTTTGTGAGCCATGAGGTATTTTTAAGAGAATTACACCCCATGGCAAGTTATAAGGGTCAGCATATTGAAATTTGTCACACCACTTGAAGTCAACAACACCTGTCACATTTTTTCAAGATGACTGTGCTACTGATTTTTGTATTCCCCCAAAAAAACCTTAAACACTTGTCACCAATAGAGGACATTTTTAAATAGATTTGAATAATTAGCACAGTTGACAGGTTGTAGCAAAGATCTCATATATATTACTAAAATATGAGATCCATTGTGACAGAATATTTTTTAAGATTTGGGCAGTGAATCAAAAAAAGTGGAATGAATGTATGGAGGAAGAAAGTTTTCTTTCAGTTTTGTTTCCTCCAGTGTTCAATATATCATTTTAATTTATTTGCTTTTACAGAATTAAATTACAAAAGATTCCTATTGGACTGTAAACTTAATTGTTTCCCTTTGGTTTTATTGACTTTGGACATTTTTTGACCTTTATTAACATTTTCCCCTGCTTAATAAATGTTGCATTGGAGTAAATGCGTGCTTTTGTTCAGAACTCTGAGGAAATAAAGCATAAATCAAGTGAAATGTCAAGGAAAAATAAGTAGAGAGCAGGAAAAAACGGGTGAGGAATGCATTGTAGGAAGGCCTAGAAGGATAGGCATCATCTTATTTGCCTGGCCTACATTAGCACTGCTGCATTGTCAGGTTAGTTGCTTGTTAATCTTGTTAAGATTTGAGTTGTAACCTTTTGGAATTTAACAGACATCAGCGTAAACTACTGTAACAGATAAATGAAATGTTTTTGTCTATGTCTGAGAGTATATCAGGTCAAATATGAGATTGTTTTTTTTAAATGTCATCTCCATTTTATATTGGCATATTTATTTTGTGCTGTGTGCTGAATTAATCTCAAGATTTACCAAGGGCAAGGATATTATGATGTACTGCAATTAGCAGTCATGTCTGGTAAGGTTTCTGAGAAGCCATCCTAAAAATGATCTAGTGACATTTATTTGTCTGCTAGATATTCCTGTGGAGCAATTAGCACAGGAACCACAAGAAACTAGTGAAAGACCGTGTTGTGTAAACCTAGCAAAAAAAGATGGAAATTTCTGAAGCTGAGTGCTTCTCTATGGTGTGGCTCTTCTGTGGTCTTGTGGAAGGAGAGTGGATAAAGGGGCCCTGGTTTAGTTGGGCCCAATAGTGAACAACTCAATTCAGTAACTAACTGGATATCTGTGGCACNCTGAGGAAATAAAGCATAAATCAAGTGAAATGTCAAGGAAAAATAAGTAGAGAGCAGGAAAAAACCGGTGAGGAATGCATTGTAGGAAGGCCTAGAAGGATAGGCATCAGGATTTGCCTGGCCTACATTAGCACTGCTGCATTGTCAGGTTAGTTGCTTGTTAATCTTGTTAAGATTTGAGTTGTAACCTTTTGGAATTTAACAGACATCAGCGTAAACTACTGTAACAGATAAATGAAATGTTTTTGTCTATGTCTGAGAGTATATCAGGTCAAATATGAGATTGTTTTTTTTAAATGTCATCTCCATTTTATATTGGCATATTTATTTTGTGCTGTGTGCTGAATTAATCTCAAGATTTACCAAGGGCAAGGATATTATGATGTACTGCAATTAGCAGTCATGTCTGGTAAGGTTTCTGAGAAGCCATCCTAAAAATGATCTAGTGACATTTATTTGTCTGCTAGATATTCCTGTGGAGCAATTAGCACAGGAACCACAAGAAACTAGTGAAAGACCGTGTTGTGTAAACCTAGCAAAAAAAGATGGAAATTTCTGAAGCTGAGTGCTTCTCTATGGTGTGGCTCTTCTGTGGTCTTGTGGAAGGAGAGTGGATAAAGGGGCCCTGGTTTAGTTGGGCCCAATAGTGAACAACTCAATTCAGTAACTAACTGGATATCTGTGGCACTGATTTTCAAGAGTCTCAGGCACCTGACAGGCATTCAGGCACATTTCAGAGGCTATGTTTCTTTGTCATGGATAAATTCAAGCTTTGAAGCTGGAAGTGGAATACCCTTTGTGTACAGTTCTGTGAAAACCTTCTGGTCTGAAATTTTACCTAGAGAGAATTCTGAACATTTGTTTCTTCTTGCATTTTGGATTTGAACTTGAGTTCCAGTAAGGGGTGAGGGAAACGTTTGAAATTATTTGGGTGAATATGTAAAGTGCCTCCTGAATACATGCAAAATACACCTTTAAAAAAATTAAATCATTGCCTAAAAGAAAACTGCAGCTGATTTTATGGTGAAGAAAGTCTTGCAAGGCTGCTTTGAAAACTTCAGTTTTAGTATTAGCAGGATGTGTTCTGTTTAACAGCTAAGGCATGTCAGAAATTTTTGACAAATCAGTTTTCAATCATACTGTCAAAGTTGAAGCATTCAGTAGTTAATATTTGTCAATTTAAAGCATTTCACAATAACACATTTCTCTGCTTCTAAGACAAAATATTAAAATATTAAAGATTAGAATATTTATCTTAGACCTCATTACTTTGACTTGAATGTTACAAAGAAAAATATTTTTATTTATATGATGTTGTATTAAAAGAAAGAACAAAAAAGACACTCTTTAGGAATACATACTTTCAAAAGACATTCACCATTCTCATTTTTTGGCCTGATCTAGAGTAACTTTTGACAGTTTCTATGAATAGAATTCTTTTCTGTGTGACATGTTATCCGAATTTTTTATATTTGCGTGTTCAGAAATAGTTTAACATTTAACTGACTGCATAACCATATATTCTTTAGCCTCATAAATGAAGTGTTTTATTTCTAGTGATATCCTCAGTCGCTAAACTTTTAGACTTGTTCACAGGGCAACAGCAGACCAGTACTTTGAGTATATACTTTTATATGTTATTGATTCATGTCCCATGTTAGGATCTCCTTACTTATTAGGTCAATCTGTGTATATGTGTACTGATATGAAAGGTATATAACTTCTACTTTATAATGTATGATTTTGCCTTGTATGGGGAATGTAGGCCCTGCAGCAGAGGTCGTTCTTCTGAGCTAAAACATGTGCTGAAAATTGAAGTCTATTTCCTTTCATGAAAACAGTCATTAGTGGGGTCAAAAGCTATTTTGCCACTGGGTTTTTTAATTATGAAATAGACAAGCATATAGATGGAACCAATTCATTCTGAAATGTGGTACATTGATGAATAAATGGAAAAAGCTAACAGCCAAAACCTTTACGGAGATGCACAGACAGGACACATCTTAGAATATGTTGAACTCCAGTTGAATATTAGGAAAACGTTTTTTGCCATGAGGCTAGTCAAAAATCAGAAGAAAACACCCAGCAAAATTGTGGAGTCTCTTTGGTTATGGCAGTATTAAAAAATGGACTGGACATTTACTCAAGAACATGAGCAATCTGCTCTTAATTGATCCTGGTTTGGATGTGGGATTGGACCAGATGGCCTTCAGTGACCCATTTCAGTCTCTGTTATTATGTGATTATATGCTTCTGTTTTATAAAGGTGGTTGTGCCATTCATACCGTTGAGTTCTGATCTCTTTTCTGTTGAAGTGGGCTTCTGTAATCTTTCAGAGTCATCAAGTATTAAAGGGGCTTTCTGGAGTTTGGAAATGCAGCATCGGTGAGAAATGGTGGTTGGGAACATAGCCAGATTTAACAATATTCAATAAAAGAGATTAGATTGAAAAGTGTGATCTGTCTGATGAAAGCAATATCTTTTCTTAAGCTAGTTGGTTTGTCTGCAATGTTGTCTACATTTTTCAAGCAGATTCCTCTCTTCTTTTTGTTTGTTGGTACTTACTTTTGCATCACTGTTTTCTTCTTACCACACTGTCTTGCTCCCCTTCTTCCATATCTGTGCAGTTCCAAACTGGCCCCCTGTCACTGACTCCTTATAGTGTTGCTCCCCACATCCTCCCCCTAAGGCCTGGCACTGGTGACTCCCAAGATGCTAATTCTAGGGAAGGAGCTGTCAAAGAGCTCATTAGTAATCTGTCAGAACCTACTAATTTCTGTTCCACTTCAAAACTCCTTGGTAACAGAAAGTCAGATAAGTGAACTCTCCTTTTACCATAGATCTTATCCTTATTCCATGTCTCCTTTAGCAAAGGCTGAAAAAATGTTTTGAACACTGGTGTTTAAGTTATTACTTAATAAAATGATCAGATTGAGAGACAGAAGAACTTAAAATCTTATGCAGCTCTTTGAAGCCATGTTTAGAATCACACTTTAATGTATCAAATCCTTTAGTTCATATTCAGAAGGATATTTTGAAATTATATTAGGAGACTTGATTTTAAAAAATGCTCTGCAATAGCTGTCAATAAAAAGAAGAATTAAATCATTTGGTAATTGGAATTAGCATAGTCATTGCATTTTGGCTTTGTGTGATTATACAGTGTATTTTCACTAACATGATAAAAACAAAATTTTAAGACTGGAATTTTTGTCATTAAGGTTTTATGCTGAAACCACACTGTTTCTGAGTTACAGCTCTCTTGCCCTTTTGCGTTTATTTGGGTTTTTAAATTATTATTCTTAACTTCATTACAAGCAGCTGCAGGACTTCCAGTGTTGTTGATATTGCCCATTCTCCCTTCTTTCAGGGAGCAATGAGGAGAAACTCAGTAGTTGGCAGAACCGAACTCCCACATCTGAAGAACAAGCAGCAGCTATCAAAATTCAAGCCATCTGGAAAGGGTTCTATGTTAGGATGGTACTAAACAGCAGAAAACCAGGTCTGTCCTTTAAAAATGCCTTCAAAAATGTGTCATACTTTGTTATTCAAATCACAGAATATGCCAAGTCAGAAGATACCCGAAAAGATCATCAAGTCCAACTCCTGGCTTTGCAATGGATCCTTCTCAAGTCACACCATGTGCCTGAGAGTATTGCCCAAATTCTTCTTGAACTCTGCTAGGCTTAATCTGTGGCCACTGCCCCAGGGAGCCTGTTCCAGTGTGCAACCACCCTCTGGGGGAAGAGCCTTTTTCTAATATCCAACCTAAACCCCCCCTGACACAACTTTCCACTCCCTTGGGTCCTGTCACCACAGAGAAGAGATCAGTCCTGTAAAGATCTTTTGGCTAACTAATATGTAGTTAAAATTAACTGAAATGCAGTAGAAAATTATAGTTCTATTAAGTATACCTAACCGCTCAGCACATACAGTACTAAAAATTAGAGGGAAGATACACACACTCCCATATATATATTTTTTTTTTTAACCAGAATTTATATTCATGTCGATTTAGCTCGAAGCTGGGCTAAATTTTGGGGTTTTTTTTCTGTAAGGGAAGTCATACAAGAACCTAAGCCTCATAATGGATAATAAGTGGAACACATGATATCAAAGGCTGATACTGTGCTCAAAAGATACTGTACTGATTCTATCTTATGTATATAGATAGAGGAATCTTACACACCAGTTCAAGACTTGTAGTACATTTCCTATTCAGCAATTCTATTATTGCAGCTGGAATATTGTGTCCAAATGCAAACCTCTAAATTGGAGAAAATATGGATCACACAATTTTTGCAGTTGTAGGAGTGCTAAAAAGTAAAAGGATGATGATCAGGAATATCCTCAGTCAAACAAGAAACAAGTTTCCAGCTCAGTGAGACTTCTGTAAAAGTCCAAATAAAAACTAATGATTCATAAAGCAATCTATGTATATGAGTGCCATTTTCCAAGAGTATTTGGCAGGTGTAAATTTAGAACAATACAGAAGTTGGATGTTATATTTTCTGACTTATTATTTCTAGGTACTAGAGAAAACGCTATTGTTGAAGAAACCTTGAAAAATTTGTGGACTGTGATTGAGTTAGATTTTGAACAGTGTGCTGTAATGTTGTTAAGGTAATCATGCAATAAATAAATAAATAACATAGAAGGCAATAACACAGAATTTTCATAAATTGCTGTTTCACAAAATAAACGTGATAAAAGCATTATTAGTTCTAAATTACAAAACCCTGTTGTAAGGGGTTAGATGTTTACAGTAAAGGTATGCTATGCTTTATTCTCTGTAACTCACATTGAGTAAAATCCAATTTTTAGGTGTATGTTACAGATTTTTTTCCTACAGCTTGAGCTAGAATATTACTTTTCCTGTATTTAATTTTTTTAGTATCCTGCAGGCCATTTCATAAGGATAGGTCTGATACTGATTCCTTAATTAAGCAGTTAACCAGTTGATTTAAAGAAACTTTTTGATTTGTGCTATCTGTTAGGGAATCCTGGTTGACACTAGAAAGGAAATAGCTATACTATTTAATTATACCACAATTTATTATATAGTGAGAGGACTTTTTGTTGCACTTGCTTGAAGGAAAGTAGATGTATTTCTAGGTAGATGCTTTCCCTGGTATTTTATTACAGCCATTGCAAAGACAGCTATTCTAATTTCAATAGTGTTCATTAAGTCACTTGCAAGCATGACACTTTTTGGGAATGACATATTTCCGTTCAGTCCTTAGAAAATCTCCCTACTAGTGTTCACGCAACTGATCTAGCTAAATCAGCAAAGATCAGATGCAGTTTTTAGTCTGCCTTCAGACTTTTAAGATTTATGGGGCTAGTTCATAGCCATTGTCCCAGGGGATATGTTTAATGTCCTTGTGCTTAATCTTTTTTTAACAGCTGATAGAATTGCATGTAATGTAACAAGCTAGCCCCTTGGCCAATAAGTTTTGCTTTTATCCCTTTCTTGTTGAGGAAAGCTTTAAAATTAAATAAAGGATTTTTAATCTCCTAATGATACCACAGCTTTAAGATGACAGCTTAATATAAAGAAAGAAAAGTTATGCTAATGGGTTTTATTAAAGAAAAGAAAAAGAGGGAAAGTTTTGTAGAAGCCATATTATTTTGGGCTATTAGAAGTAGTTGTAGTCATGGATAGACTGGTAGAGAGAAATATGTGTATGTATTTGCTGTTTGCTCTGAAAGAGCCAATCCCTATGTGAGGTTTTTTTGTTCTTTGGGTTTGGGTTTTGTTTTTTGTTTTTTTTTTTTTTTTTGAGAGAGAAAACAGCTACTAGAGAAAGATTAGTAACACATATTGTCATTTTGCATTCATGTACAAAGCAGTGTTATTCATTGTTAGAATAAGTAAAAGTCAGGATATATGTGGCCTCCTGATTAGATTTAAATATTTATCTTGTTTTCTGCTTTCCAGAGAAATGTTTAAAACAAACTCCAAGTTAATTAAAAAGTTTCCTTGTTATGAAGATGAATGGTGTAAAATGTCTTTTGCTGACTATGAAGTAACGTATACTGAGCACCCACCAAACATCTGGTTTGTGGTTTTTAGGTGAGTTTCATACAGCCCTATATAAACTCTTATGGGGAAATAGTATTGATACACTGTGCTTTTCACTAACCTGCTTTAAAAACTTACCTGCTTTCCTTAAATTCTGGTGCATGCTTGTCCTGGTTTTGGCTGGAGCAGAGTTCATTTTCTTGTTCATTTCTTCATTTTCTTCCTGGTAGCTGGTACAATGCTGTGTGTTTGGATTCAGTATGGGAATAACGTTGATAACACATTGATGTTTGGGTTGTTGCTGAGTAGTGCTTACCCCAGGTCAAGAACTTTTCGGTGTCTCACACTCTGCCAGTGAGAAAGTGCTTAAAAAACTGGACAAAGATTGATCCCATATGGGGGAATTACCTGGAAGGGGGCCGATCACTGCTCAGGAATAGGCTGGGCATCAGTCAGTGGGTGGTGAGCAATTATATTGCGTATCACGTTTCTCTTAGTTTCTTTTGTTCTCTCTCCCTCTCCTTATAATTAATTATTAATATTATTGGCATATCTACAATTCTATTTTATTTCAATGATTAAGTTGTTCTTAACACATGAGGTTTACCTTTCCGTTCTGATTCTCCTCCCCAGGCTTTATCGAGATGGGGGAGTGTGGTACTTAACTACTGGCTGGAGTTAAACCATGAAAATGCTTTTGCTTTGTGTTACTCAAATCCTTTATTTGTGAATATAATTTTGGTATAATTTGAATATTTTTTTTTAGAGAAACATTTATTGTTCCAGAAGACATGCTTATAGTGACAAAGGTGTATACCACTATGCCTTCCTGTAGACTTCATGTTGTTGATAATGACACACTGGAGGAAATACCACATGTCTTTTTCAAAGTGGCACCTCATGTTTATACCAAAAATAAGGTAAATGCAGAGTTGTTTTGAAAAGTATAGTTTTAAAAATTAGAACACGTGCCCAAATTCTCTGGATATTTTTAGCTATGTCATAGCATTCTACTTAAAAATGCACCCTTATCTATTAGCAAAGTTGAACAGAGATTATCACTGATTTGCTTCTGTGCTAAACCTTTTATAGTGACAGAATAGCCTTAATTTTCTTTGATCTTTTTTTGGTGTTGCTAAATGGAGAAATACTATCTAGCTTCTCTAGCTAGGTATGTTATTGTGTGGCAATATGGTTGCTGCTGATGCTGTGCATCTGACAGAACAACCTTCAAGAGTCAAGGATCAAGCTAAAAATCAAGTTTGAATAGCCTGTTATAAATCATGCTTACAGTAATTAAATTAGCATGCATCTTCGGGTGCTAATGATAATTGCAGCACTGATGCTGAATACAGCTTTAGACATGCACCCTCCCAAGTCCCGCATGTTCCTTCAGAAGCATTGGTGTAAACTGCTTCTAAAAAAACCCCAACCTATATTGTTAAACAGTTTCCCATACTCCTGCTTTTTGACCTTTGGACTAAAGGGGGCACTCTACTCAGCCTTACCTTACAGGTGACATATTCTGCACTCTTGATTACTCTCTCCTCTGGACTCTTTCCAACTGCTCTTGTTTGGGGGTTTTTTATCTTGTTTCTCATGTCTAACACTGAGCATGGTAAACTTTCCACCAGTGTTTAACTTGTGGCCATACAAATGGTGAGTAAGTTTACATCTTAGCTTATATATCCAGCTGTGATGCTTGCCCTATTTTGCAGTGTCATTGCTGCTTCTCGTAATTCTGCAACTCTAGGTGCTTTCTTGAAGAACCAAATCCTGTACTTGATTATTCTTGAGTAAATATAGTGTATTTCACTACTGATTTTAAGGCTATTTTTTTCAGGCCATTTCCTTAGTTAAAAATAATCTTTAATTTTAATTTTCTCTTCCTCTAAAGCTATCATACTTCCTAGTTTGTGGTATCAGCTGATTAAGCATATATATTGTCCATTCCACCATCTAAATAAATATATATATTTACTAAAAAAACTATTGTATGAAGTCTGGTTTAGGTTAGACCTTTGAAATCTGATGGACTACACCCTTTTTTCTCAAAAGGAGCCATGAGTATGTACTTTCTGGATGTGATTATCCAACAGCAATTGTAGTTTCTTCATTATGACAGCATTTCCTTAGGCTTAGAAGAATGATCAAAGAGACGGTGTCAGGTGTCTCCTTCTTTCCCATAGTTTGCTTTTCTAAAACAGGAAGCTTGATGGGTTTGATAGGACATATTCTCTACAGTCTTTTTACTGTGTTGAGGGGGTTGCAAGGAGTTAATTTTACTAGTTATTTCGTGATGCTTTCAACCTTTGGAGTTATGCTGACTGATAATTTTCTAGACATCTGGGTCCATCTTAAAAAAAACAAACACTGCAGGTCTATAGTCTTCCAGTGCCTTAGTGTCCTCCATCAATTATCAAACATAATGTAAATGTTTAGTGGTTGTTTTAGTCTATTATTTAATTATTCTTCAGACAGTTTAAAAGTTCATCAGACCTAACTAATCCAAACTCTTAATTAGTCTATATTATCATTTACTGCTTAATTTCTTATTCTGGCTTGCCTCTTATCTCTTTAATGTTACCTCATAATTAACTATGCCAGTCACATGTTCACAGCTGACCTTTTAGTGAAGGCATGTTCTATTCACATTTTAGTGCTCTCAATCTCATCTGTCAATAACAAGGAATTAATTTCATTTGCAGTCTAACCCTCTAGGAGCAGATTTCTTATCTTTTTTTTTTTTGTAACATCCAATTTCATTAGACTTACTGTTTTTTCTCTAGAATACGCTTGCCTTATCTAGTGTTTATAGTGAATATTAGCTGAATGTGACAGATAAGGACTGCTACTGCTGGAGGACTGTGCTTTAAAAAGAAGGGTTGCAGACAAGCTCTTCAAGCTCTCAAAACTAATTGGAATCCTCAGAAGCAGGGTATGGATTCCACCAGACAGGAAAATTTGTGTTGAGTGTGACAATGGCAAGTGGCAGAATGCAAAAAGAAATCTCCGTGGTGAACACTACTTACTGCTTTTCAGGAAAGTGGCAAGTTGTGGAAAGAACAATCACACCTTCAGATTTATTTCAGATCCCTAGCAAAACACAGCTGTCTGATTCTGCCCTAAAAGGCAGTTTTTCCATTTCTCGGATTTCACTAATTCTTTCTCAAACTTTCTCCCATTTAACCTATCTCTCTTGAAGATGGGTGTCCAAAATCATATGCAGTATTCCAAACAAGATCTTACCAACACTTTGTGCAGTACAGTGGTCTTCATATTAGAAATGCCCAGACTTTTGTGCATTACTGAACTAGGTACATTCTGTAATAGGTTGTTTTTTTCCCATTGGTACAGAACAATACCCTCTGTTTCTGTCAACAACTAATGAAAACAGCCCTTTTTATTTTGTTCCCGTGCTTCTTTATTGAAGAAGTCCCTTCTTAAAGCAGACATTTCTGTTATTATTTGCTAAACTAATGGCTTATATTTTGTAATATTAAGTGTGGTTAATAACAGCAAAGAATGGTTTTAAGAGTATTAAGATAGAATTGTGCAGGCATGCTGTATTTTTCTACGTCGTCTTACTACATTTTTCAATCACTGCTCTTGAGTTCCTCAGTAAGAATATAACCTTATACTCTACAATTTAGCTTTTCTTCCTTTGTAAGTAGTTCATCAATGTTTCAGTGGACTTGCCCAAGCTGCTGGAAGCTCTACTGCTGTTTTGACAACACATTTTACAATTATTATTAAATAGAGAATACAGTGGTATTATTTTAATCTGATTACCTTTCTTTTTAACAATACTTTGTAAAAAATAGTCAACAATGTATACATTGAGCAAGAAATTATACAGTATGCCTGAATTCCTAAATATCAGTATTATTAAAGTCCTTTTTAAAATTTATTTATATTATTTTAAATACACCTCCCAGTTAGTTGTTCTGCTTCAAAACTATGACTCAGCAATTCACAACAGAGCTAAAATGAAATCCTGTCAACAGATACTATTATTATTCTGCAGAGACACTCCTGGAACACATTAAAGTTCTTTTCAGAATGATTGACAATAAAGATAAAATCTGCACACTAGCAGTAAAGTCTGTCTTCATTTTGCAGACATTATGGTCTAGATAGAAACTGTCTACTTGTTTTGCATTATTTGGATTTTTTGATTTTGCATTACATTTTCTTCTTTTGTGTTATTTTTTTCTCATGGGGAATACAGTTTGGGGGGGGGTGTTGGTTCTTTTGTTTTGTTTTAAAATTCTACTCTATTATTCACAAGTCTTTTGAACAGATTATAGAAAAGGATAGAGATAAGCACTCAAGCTTCAGCTGACCTGCATAGATAAGAACTTAAGAAATCACCACTGCCAACATATCTAGTCTAGAAAACAGAAGTGTATTTGAGCAAGGACACTACTCAGTCTTGACTAGTCACAGAAGGACATAAGGGAATCATCTTATTTTGCCAAAAAGTCATTTTAAGTGGTATATTAGGAAACAATCCTTTCTGATTCTACAGACAGTGAATTGTAACAAGGTGTCTAAGTACGTAATGAATCCTCTCAAAGGCTTTTTAAGAAAGAGACACACATCTGATGGGATTGTCTGGATCTGTTTGCTTTATTCTAAGTAGTGACTTATGATTACTTGGTGTTCCTACCAGCTGCAAAATTCCGTTATTGTACTTTCTAATTGCTCATAGTATTTAGAAAGGGCTCACTCAAGCAATTTTGTAGTCTTAAGTCTAAATTTTCTGCATATTTATAGCAAACGTTAAGATTGTATAACCTTATCTTTATAAATAGGTATACAGGAAAAAGCATTTTTCTCATGCACCCCATGCTGTCAGAAAGCACTTGAATATCTGGCTAAATCCCTCTCAGTTTCCAAATGTGCTTGTTAAGAACAGGAGGGCCTGCAACTATATACTTAACCAGATATTTAAATAAATGAGTTCTCCTGAATCATAACTTTGAGAGGTTGCTATTACGTTGTGGTGATTAAAGGTTATAAAGTGCCTTACAGTTACAATTGCACAAATGGCAATCATGAATAATTTATTTTACTTTCATTCTAAATAGTCCTGAAGTCCTGACTCACATAAAACCTTGAATTATTGGGTAGTTCTGAAATCAAAACCCATTTATTACAAGGATTTTTCAACAAAGCTGTTTTTTGCTGGTAAATACTGATTTAAATAAACTGAAATTTAGCAGAGGATTGAAAGAGATAAAAACTTTCAAAGAATTTTCATCTGGACTATTTCTTGAGAGGAGTGTGAAGTTTTAATGTTTGTAGAAGAGAGATGGTAGAGCTAGATTAGAGAATATGAAGAAGTGACTTAATCCTGCATTCCCCTGTAAGATTACAACTGGCCACTGCACTCCTTATATCCCTTTTTCCTGCCCCTACCTTTTAGGTAATCATGTTCATAGAGCCTTCTTTTTTACAAATAAAAATTAATCAAATTTTGAAACTTTTTAAGTTATATTCTGGTTTCTCATGCTCCTATTCTCAGGATTCATAAAGAGCATATGAATTTGCACCAGACTTAATTGTGTTGTGTTTATTATTTTTTACGAGAATTTTCTAGTACTAGAATTTTTTTTCTTAACATCTTCATAAAATTAGGATTAATACCTTGACATTTCATGCTCTACTTGCAACGGTATTATTAAAAGTAGGGGCAATATTAATTTAACCTCAAATTTGAGGACACGAGTAATTTGATCTCTACATTTCTGTGCAGCAAACTCATCCACACTGCTTAAGGCATGTAGGGGCATTTTAAATCATCAAATAATTTAGTTAGGAAAGAAAGTGATTTTGGGACTTTGGTTGTACCTGCCCTAAAAGTGACTGCCAGCTTTGAAATTAAGATGAAATTGAATTTGACTTGCTGTGTAACTTTTTGCCAAATATAAATTACTATAATAAGAGATGCTTCATAAGTTAGAATAGAGTTATAAGATGCTTGCTTATGAAGGGCTTCTTATTCTGTTCATAAGTGTAACATGGACAAAAAGTGTGTTACATGTAGTCATAGAGTGTTTTAAGTAGTGTTATTGCCCAGTAAAAATGACTTGTTTTCCCTTTTCAGAAAGGATACACTTTCATGGCTGAAGCACATACTGGTGACCTACATGTGCCAGCTGGAAAGTGGAAGCTCCGGCTCATCAGTTCTCATAGTCCACTTCCATTTCTCTCTCGTGAGGATGTAAAAAATGTCTATTCTACTAAACTATTTAAAGGGAATTACATACCCAACAAAGAGAATATAATGCTTAGGTAAATTTTGAGAGAAGAATGGTTAAATTCTGGTTTTTATATGGGTCATCCATGACAGAAAAGTATGTTCTTTCCTATTTCTTAGAAGAGGGTAGTATTAAGGCAAATATCTAAATTTTATGTTCTATCAAATGTAACATTTCATTCATAACAGTGTTATTTTCTGAAATGTTGCTACTGCTTAATGAAGAACAGGTGTGAAGTGCACAGACTATAACTTTTAAATAATAACAATATTTTGCATTTCTGTAAGCTCAATCTTATTCGTATGCCAATCATTGGAATTCCATAGTACTTTTGGGAATTAAATATGTATTAAAATTGAGATTTTGCAGGTGGGGAGTAGACACAAAGTTTGATACATTTTTTTCAGCTATTCAGATAGAGCTTTAAATAATGCACTTTCTTTCCTGATATATCAGATCCATTCCCATCTTGCAGGGTTGGCAGAAAAATTTACATACTTTTTATTTTAGCATGCTGATTCTTTTAGGAGAATATAGTTAATAAAAATGTAATTTAGTTTTTATTAATACTTTTAAAATTGATTGCACTTTATTAAAATAAGTTCTGTCCGAGTGAGTTCAGAACTGACCCTTACTAAATCCCTATACAGGCACTATTACATGAAGGACTCCACACTCCACTAGAACAGGCCCTGTGCTTAGAGCTGATAAATGTATATGTTTTGAAGGTTGATTCTACAACATTTTACCTTGATTCTGGAAAGTTCATTTCAATATCTCAATATAGTGTATTATTCTTGGTATAGATCTCTATTCAACAGAAGGAATCAGTTTCAATATAATTGAAAAGAGCATGTAATGGAAACATAACAAATGGACTCAAATTTTGTAAATGCTCTTTCTTTGATGTTTTTTTTTTCTCCCTTCTGATGTTACCAATATTTGAAAAAGTAATTATTTTAAGATAGTTATGTAATTTTTGCTTCAAATGTGCTAAAGTCAGGGTGATGGAGTTTTTTTTATGTTGTCATTTCTTTGCTTGTTTGGTAAGATTAGTCTAACAATATGAATTTATGGACAAAAAGCAAATATAAAATAGTGAGTCACAACAAAACAATTATTTAAGTTTTGTCCTCAGACTCTAAATGTACAGTCTCTTAATGCCACAGTCTTTTAGACTGACCAGAGTAGCAGCTGCTATCAAATGAGATATCTCCACCCTGTTCTTTTTTTTCCCTCACATACTTTTTAAATTATACTGTTCCCTAATCTGGCTAAACATGTTATTCAAGAAATACTAGTACAGCAGGAGGTAAAATGTATATTTGGACTTTTGATAAGGAAGTGGAAAAAATAAATGGCTTGATTGCCCCTATGTTGCAGAAGCAGCTTGTGGCTTTGTATGTGGATTGACTGCACTAAACTTCACTAGAGGAAGCTTAGCCTACCAGATTCCAGGAAAACTCTATTTTAAATGTTTGCTTCCAGTTTGGCACAGCATGCTTTCCTAAAAAAGAATCATCAGGTACAGTTGGTTATATTACTATAACTTTTTCTTCCTCTTCAGGTATACAGTAAAAGCCAAAGCTCCGCATACTGCTACAGTGCAGGTACAAACCTCTAAGTCAGATGTGTTCATTAAACTACAAATCCTAGATAATGAGGAGGAAATTATGAGTGTCATTGGAAAGGGCCATGCACTCATCCCTGCTTTTAATTTCCTGAGTAATGAATCACTTTTGAGCTCCCACCGTAAGTATTGCATTCTATATTTGATAATTTTATTTACTGAGGAATATACATTCTTATAGTAACTCCAGGTAATCACAGAAAATATTACTTTTTCCTACCCTTTTCATAAATCCCTGTTTGCTTTGTGATTGAGTGCAGTCAGCTACATTTTTGAGCAATAAACAGAAATCCTTGGTCCTCAACAATGAGGAAAGTTACTGAAAAAATTGATTGAATGAGTTGTCCAGCCTTATTTTCTTCCTCTGTCTTTTGGTCTCATTTTATAACTGACTAAAGAGTTTTGTGGATAGTGAAGTAGCTTCTCAGTAATGAAAATTTTTATGCATGTGCTTGCTTTGTCCTTGAGAATTGAAATAGATTTTAGTTTTAAGACCTTGCTATTATTTGTTTGATCTTAGAGTTCAAAACTTTTGGCTGTTAGCAAACTCAGACCATGGGACATGGTAGATACTTCACAGGTTACACTGGGCCTTGTGGTTTCAATGCACCAACCTGAGCGTCATTCCTTGTAACAGCAGCACATGTTTTATAGGTTTCTTATCCATGATATGCCCCAGAGTACAAGGCAAAAGAGTCTCGAATAAATAATGTAACACTTAAGAAAACCTCTCCATTTTTCACTCTGCCTCTGCTACAGCTTCACAATAATACTCATGGAAATAGGAGACAGTGAAGGAAGACCTACTTGTTCCAGAGTTGCAATAGGAGGCATAAATGTCCATTATATTATTGTCAATTCTTTATCATGGCAACTTAAAAACTGAGATAAAGCTATAACTCATGAGAGTACTTGAACTGAACCAAAATTTCATTTGTAACAAATTTATTTGAAAGCTACAGCAAACGCTTTACATACTTTCAGCTGAACAGTTGCATCTAAGAAGTTTATTTACTCAAAATTGGATTATTTTCTTTTTTATTTTAAATTTTATTGCCATTCATTACACTGCAGTCTTGTCAGCTCAGTTCTTGTTGAAGGTGACAACGAGTGTGTGTTCAAAGATGCTAAAATCCATGCATTTTCTTTAAGTACTTTGAAACCAGTGATTGTACCAAACAAAAATCAACTGTCATCAGTTAAAATGACTTTCTGTAGTCCAGAAAACTAACATTCTCTATCTACCTCATGCCCAAGTCTTCCAGCCTCTGCCAGATTCACCCAGCCTGCACTTATCCTGTGATATCAGTTAGTAGTTAAGACTAATGTTTTGTGGAGTCTTTTTCTTAATGATACACAAATAATCCAGTTTCCTTGCATGTGCTGTCCCACTAAGGAAGTATTGATTTACAAGTGGACTTAATGGAGCCTTCAGATTGAAATTTAGGAATACTGTGCAGTCATGCCCCTCTGATACAGGGGTAAAACCTTGGGTGTGCTCCAGAGGACAGACTTAAGTTAAACAGACATCCTCTTTCATGCTTTATTTCCAGACTTCTGGAAGTTAGAGCTCTGCCAGATTCAGTACTCAGAGAGCTACCAGATACTGTTACCCATTTGCTGCTGGCATTTTTATTGTTTGATGAAATCAGGGATGGGCTGCTAAAGAGGCTAAAACAAAATTGGAATGAAAATGTTTTCATCTGAAAGTACTCTCAGCCAGTTGATTGACATTTGGTTTTGAAGTGCCGTTTAACTTTACTGTTCAAAACCAATAAACACAGTTGCATAGGGTGCATAATTCTTAAGACTAATTTGCAGCAATTGTCCCTGTAGTGCTCAGGTAATTTTAAACAAAAATGAAGTACCATCTACCTGCCTCCTTTCCACTTCTTATACGTAATGAATTTTGGAGGCTACCGCCATTCCATCTTCTTTCATAATCTTTGTTTGTTTTCCTGTTTTCTATACATCTCACTTCTTAATAAAAATATTTCCATCTTATTTGTATACTATTTTGAATTATTCATTATATTGATGTTTCATTTTGAAAATTATTTCTTCATAAGAATTACAAGCTTGCTTAAATAATACGGATCTTTATAACCAAACAAGTGTTATTGTTTTCTCCATGGACACCACTATACATAAGACATGTAAGATATTAAAGTCTTCAGTCCTTTTATGAAGACTTTTAAACAATAAATCTTCTGATAATCTGAGTTTCTGCCTGTTTGAGAATGTTGAGAACCTGAGGCAAAGACAAATTGTTTGAATACTGGATCATTGCTAAAGCCTCAAATAACAAATTCATGTGCTGACTTCCACTATTTTGAACTGTCTAATTTTCAATCATGATCCTTTAGAATAATGTTCTATATGAAATTTTAATGTATGGGAAAAATAATAAAAATTGTGCTATGAGTTTAGACTATATTTGAAGGTGAATTGAATATTTTGATGCCTTTTAAGTGTGTGAGTATATAGGGAGTTGCCATTTGGAAGGAATTACTGTGAAGCTGTCACTGTTTGTTGGGTTTTTACTATTACTAATATTTTTACAATGCTAGACCAAGTGGCCTTAACACTGAAGTTCTTTCCATAAAAATGTACATCCTGTCTATCAGAAAGAAGATATTTGGTGTAAAAATCTTTCAGAGCATCCAAACTAAATGAAAATATTATGAAATGTACTCATTATAACCAATACTACTGAGTGTCTATAGGTTTAGTAGTGGTTTATGGCATTGTAAAGGCATGTTTCTTTGCTCTTGTCAAAAATGTTATTATGGCCTGTACAATAACAATATAAGAACACTCAGAAATATTGATGCCAAGTTCAGGTGGAGAGTTGTACAACTGACACTCAGTACAGCAAGATTCATACTGTCAGTATCATCTTGTCCTGTAAAACAGTGTGTTTTCTCAGAATGGGAGTAACCAGAAAACACTGCTATACCATCACACCAAATTTGTTAGTTAAGCCAGACACAATCCTTAAATTCAAAACCTATTCACTACCACACATATTCTGCCTCTCGTAGAATTTATTGCTGTGTTGCTAGAAGTACTAAGTGACATTATTGTGCAAGCATCACCAATAAAACATTATCTCCCTTGCCAACCCACAACCTGTTAATTCATCTCCAGTCACAGCTGTTCTATAAATGTCTTTTACAGCTCAAAAACTACATTAAAACAATAGATTTTGAATATATTTACCTCTTCTGAGATGTAGCAGATGACTTGGACCTCGAACATTTGCCTGCCAGTAAAGGAGTTACATATTGACACACACATTTGCAAGCACAATTTGTTTTGTTGATACAAGCGCAACAGTTCTGTAAGCACAGATGGGCAAGTGAATGCTCATAATCCTTTTATTTTCCACAGTGTCAGTCTGATACAATCCTGTTGCAAAGTATTGAAATATCTTTGAGATATTTGTTTGAATCTGGAAGCAAGGTAGGTAGAAATTCCTTCCAGTCAGAGCTTTGCTTGGGAAAACCAAGACTAAGTATTTTTGTACGTAGTAAGAATAGTAATTTGGTGTCACAGCACCACCTGGTGATCATCTCTAGAATTATTGAGTGTGCGTGTGTTTTTGGGAGCTTTTCCAAGTCATTTTTCCAGCAAGAAAAGCAGAATGGGAGATTCCACCATTCTGAGCTGAGTTATCTTCATGGCAGAATCATCCTCTGGGCAAGCCATTATAGTATTTTTCAATATGCAAGCTCTTCAGGAGTGAGAGAAGAGGAGAGTAGTAAGGCATTCCTGAAAGCCAGTTGTAGCCTAAGGGACCACAAGCTCCCTTGAAATCCACCTACCTTGATAGGTAGAGAGGTAAGCTCATTCAGTGGGCAATGCACATCTCCCAAAGCCCAGGCTCCAGACCCCTCTTATATCTTCAAAAGGGAGTGCATTTAATTGGTCTCACTGCTTTAAAGCTACTTTTTTTTTTTTTGTAAATTGCACCAGCCCTTGCTAACAGTGCTCAGACAGGCACTGAAGATCCTTCCTGACTATGCAATTCCTTTATGCAATTATTGCAGATGGTAACCTAAAGGCGGTTTGCTTAATTAGAGAATGTATTTATGTAGTTATTCTTCCATTTGGAATACAAATTGTGTTTTTGCAGCAGGTTGTGACTCAGATGTAGAAAAATATTCAAGATTCTGGTATTTGGATAATGTTTCTTGTTCATCTGAATGCACTTGAGTGAAAGCCGTGTGATTTTGGTTCCTTCCATTGAAAGACCTAGTAATCTAGCCACTGTGAATTACATCTACTCTCACCTTCACAGCGTGGGAAGTTAACTGATACCTGGGAAGGTCAGCAACATCTCTCTGACTGAGAAACTATTCCACAGATACAGTCTTGCTTAGGCATACCTGTTACGAAATAACACCCATGGAGTTGCATCACTCTAAAAAACGGGTTAGAGGAAACCAGGTATTATCTTCCTTCAAGTATCTCTCACAGGCCTCCTTGCCACAGGAACAGCAAGATGGATAGCTCAGGTGCTAAAGATCCTGAATTTAATACAGAAGAGCAACTCAGAGCTTGTGATTAGGAGTTTTAGTCCTCTTGGAGAAAGCAACTCTGCAAGGTCTTGTTTTGATTGCCTGACTTCTTCTCATTTTCTTAGGAGCAAGGAACCGCTCAGTTATGCAGAGGACAGATGCAATAGGAAGTAGTCCACAGCATTTGGTATAAGAAAAAATATTTTCTGACTCCTATTGAGTTTCTAGTGGCACACTTAACCTCTTATTTGGCATTTATACACTGACGCACCACCAGTAAATGTTGCAGAATCTGGTTTAGTAGTCCTGTCACCTTCTCTGAATTTCTCTGGATGTTTTGTCAACACACATGACACCGTGGGTTTTTCTTTCAAAGTGTTCAAATGATGCAGTATGATACTTTGCTTCTACTATAAGCCTTCCAAAGCTTTTTGTCCTCAGTGAACTCAAAATGTATCTCTTTCCCAGTTTATGGTCCATCTATTGTTAGTGTAACACAGGCAATGCTCCTTCCCCAGAGGTGTTATTTTTTTGCCCTTACTAAGTTTTTCTATGAGATGTTCAGTTTTAGAATTCTCTTTCTCTGTTGACATGCAGGCTAGAGAGTATCACAAATTTCAGTGGCATTAGAAATGAAACAAATTTATGGTTTATGGATCAATACTTCTGTGCCAGACCTTCCTGGTTTCACAGTTTTTCCACATAAACATCTTCATTAGATGACAACAATATAACTTCATAAATGATAGACCACAAATAGTCTTATAGCTCCTTTCAAGATTAGCTTTTTCTAAACTTAAGCTGTAGTCTTTGTGTCAGGTTGACACAGAGATTTGATAAGAGACTTCTGCAAGGTCAGGAGTTGCCAGAACTGGGGCCAATGCACCTTTCCCTTCCATTCACATTTCTACACCATTTTTTAAATTAGGTTATCCACACGGAGACCCCATCATACAGAGTTCAAGGCCATACATTCTGCAATGTATAGCATGGTGCTGTGGTAGTCAGTGCAGGAAAGAAGCATGGTGTTGGAGGGGAAAAAATTATGTGCTATAAACAGTAACAATACTTATATATACACAGTCTTTCAGATTTCTCATTATTTACTTTGAAGAGATTTGTGATTTGCCTGCAAAACAAAATCAGTGTAGTATTTGGAATAAGCACAATTTTAATTGGAACCTTGTGAGTATAATATAGCATGAGAAAATTGACTATGCTAATTCTTATACTTTCTGGGAGCATCTGTTTACCTCATACCAGTAATTAATAGAATTTCTGGATTTCTTGTCTTTTGTGTGTCATATTGCAGCAAGAAAAACACAGCTTACTCAAAGTAGTACAAAGAAAGAATCAGAACCTGGACGATTGAAAAAAAGAACTCGTAGTTCATTTTCAAAGAACAGGAAAGCTTCTTCCAATCCAGGACTTGTACCAGAAGGTCCACCTATGTTAATAGATGAATCTTTTCCTTTGGAAAACTTTCAAAATAATGTTGGAAGTCCACAACAAGTAAGAGATTGCAAATCATTGGTATTTGGGGAAAAAGACAAACAATGAACACGATGAAGGGATATTACTAATTCTTTTGGAACATGTGGAGATCTTATATCCCGCGAAAAGAACAAGGAGTCCAAAATTAAGACTGTTAGTAGCTTTTGAATGGGGTGATGAAGAAAGGATAATGTATATGTATGAATGACTCTATAAGAAGAGGTTTTCATATGAAGGGGATATATTCTGTCTTTAAATGTTCTTCATTTAACAAATCCAATTCAAATATAGCATAACTATCAGCTAAGGACCAAAAACTGCCAGAAATTACGTTAAATTCAAATGCTTCAATGTGAACTTTCTTTGAAATATGATGTAAAAGAAGGCCATCTTTAATAGTTTTTATAGAGAAACACCTCTTTTCAGTCAGCTGAAAGCTTTAGTAACAGACACACAATAACTGCTATTCAAGCTAAGTTTCTCAGAGAGTAATGTCAAAAAACATGGATTTTTCTTGATGTCACCTAGTATTATTTCTCTATTTTAGAAAAATAACATATATTTTCTAAAGCAGTTCTTGTTTCTCTATTTCCAAGTGTTTCCTCGCTGCAATTTTTCTTCATAGTTGTTCAATTGCAAAAAAAATATTCCAAGAAAACAAAAATTATTGAGAAATAACCTCCAGGGTTGTTCTGTTGACTCAGAACTGGCTTTAGAATTTGGAAAACAATTTTTAAACATAGTCATTTCCCATTCAGTTTAGACTGTTTAAAACAACCCATGAACTCTGTCACCTCCTCCTCAAATTAAGGCATCATTGAGTGTTAGTATTAGGGCTCAAAGCCCTGTAGTAGGCTTAAAATCAACAAAAGTCTTTGTTTTAGTCCATGGCATACATAGGAAAGTTACACTGAAATCTTAAAGGAATGTAGCTCCTTATTGTATCGCCCAGTTTAGTTTCACTTGCTAAACACATGAGTAATTGTTTGATTTCACAGGAATTAAGCTGAAATCGGTGGAATTAACACTAATTTTTTAAGCTTCTCATGAATGCTATGTGCAAGCTTGTAAATTCATTGTGTTTTATTTTCTGAATTCAATAATTGGCCGTTTATTAACCTACAGGAATTGAATGCTTGCTGTAATTGTTATGTCTTCAGCATGTTGCATTTTCTTTCACAGTCTCACAGGTATATGATTCAGGCACTGGTCTTGTATGATAGTTGGCCACTTACTGAGGATCAGTCTCCATTGGTTCAGGAACTGAAAGAAGAGGAGAAAGATGAAATCAAAGGTAGATCAATTAAAGTACATATCTATCCAAGTAATAAAGCCACAGTCAGTGATAACAAGCACTTTTTCTCTTAGGATTATTTTAAAGTGTTGTAATTTCTGTATCCTCTCCTAATTGCTGCCTTTAAAAGTAACACAAGTCCATTTCACAGTTCTTCTTAACTGGATGTTTCTGTTTATACAAGGATACCAGCAGATTGCCCAGGCCACCAACAGAGTTTAAAAACAACTTATATCAAAAAGTTTATAAACACCAACACTTACTGTATTTACTACTTAGTATTTGTTTGACACTCCTGTTAACAGTGATATTTATCTGGAGCGCATGCTATAGTGAAGTGTTTTGGGAGAAAAAACAAACACTGGATCTTTTTTCTGTTTGTGAACTAGTTTTAAATCAATTTGAAAACTGAGCTTTACCATTTAAATCTGCCAACACCAGTTGTCAAACACACAGTTTCTATAATAGTAATGTTGATGTGTAACCAAAAAGATGTCATTTCACTGTGTGATTTTTAAGAAAGCTTCAGTGAGCCAGGTGAAAAATTCCTGCAACAATTTTTCCCCATTTTAAATATCACTTTTCATGTAAGACAACAGTGCCATCTGGAGTTAATTTTGTATTAAAGCTAATTTGTTATGGCAAAGGCATATTTCAATTAGTATTAGCAGTTACTAAAGTATTTTAAACTCGTTGCTCTTTAAATGAAGGCCCATGTTATTATAATATTAATATTCACTGGTATTATAAATATTTATTAAGAACATTTTTTAAGCAAATAGGTTCTCTGGCGTACAAATGTTATGATAATTTTGTATTTTTTGATGTTTGTACTTGTAAAAAGAATTGTGTTAGTAAAAGTTATTTTGTGAATAATATTTAGTCATATTTATTATATATGAAATCCCATTTAATGTTTTGTTAAAGAGCACATTGCACAAACAAAACATTAAAAAGGCATTAGCCAGGAAAACCTAAGTACACAGAAATTAGAAAGTGCCACATAGTTTATTATTTATACAGTCTTCATTATTTTCTCTCTTTTCTCTCTCTTTTTTTCTTTCCTTCCATTGGGAATTGTTAATGTAGTAAGTCTTCAATGGAAAATCAGTCAAAAATAAGTACTATCAGGATCATAATTCGTGTGTAAAAAGGGGACAATCAGCAGGGAATCTTGCAACTGCTAATACCATTTGAAGTTGCTTGACTGTATGAACAAAATCAGTTTAAGATTTGTTTTGAATATGTAATTTTCAGCTATTATCTTTTGGGATTCTTTGGTTTTCTTTTTCTTGTAGAAAGATCATAAGTTTTATTGTGCAACTGTCCTAACCCCGAGTTGAATCATCACTGTGCACTGAACGCTGACTGCAGCACGTGTTTTACATATTGCCTTAACTCAAGAGTATAAGCTGTTATTGAGAGAAGGGTGTCATCCAACTGGGGGAGCAAGGGGAGATAGGGCACCCAATCCAGGTGGTAGAGGCAGGTTTGAAAAAAACAGGACAGGCAATATCCTTTGAAATATTACTTTTTATGCTCCAGGGCTGGGAATGTTCCTCCCACAGGTTTCCTTTTCCCACGGGAGAACTTGCTAGCTCGTGCCAGGGACTGGTTTCTGTGAGATGTTTAACAGGATGTTCAGTTCTCTCTTTCTTTATCTCTCTCAGCTTGTCTGTCAGTAGTGATTAATCACTTGCCTGGTGTTCAGTGAACAAATAGATCACTGAGGGTACATGATGCTTCTTTAGACCTCTAAGCCACACTATCCCCACACTACTACTGCAATCATATTGTTGATTTAGTTCTATCCTAGTGTATTTTTACTGTAACTTTAGTCTCTGGGTGAGCCCAACTTTGGAAAGATTTTTGACATTGCTACCTGTTGAGAATCCTTCCGAGGGTCCAGTCAGAGATGGGGAAAACATCTGAATTTCTCAATCTTTTAATGAAATCTGAAAGTGGATGACTAACAGTCATTACTGCCATCTACTGGGTAATACCCCTAAATGCTCAGAGCCTGTTTCAGACAGCAGGAGCATAATTTCTCAGAAAGCTTCCAAAGACTCAACTGTATTTTACCTGTGAATAAGATTCTCTCTAATTTGAATTTTGTAAATCAGGAGTAACTCTCTATCTTACCTAAAAAAGAGAATTGATGTGTCTCAATCTGAAGTTAGGAGTTTCAGATAGGAATCATTTGGTGTAATTTTTTAGCTTGTCATAGACAGGACATCAGACTGGTTGATCACTACGGTCCCTTTTGGCATTAGATGAAATGAATTTCTGAATAAATAATTGAAGAGTAGTAGAGAAGCTAATTTTAAGAGTTGCTGCCAACTATGTGTCATCACTGTCAGTCTGTGTGATGCCCAAGCTTTTCTTGGTGCCATACAGATACAAAAACTGCCAATGAGAGTTGTGATGATTGATGTATAAGCTGTCAGCTGGAATGACCTTTTGCTTTCTGTATCTATTTACTTTCTTATCATATCCCATACAAATCATTTGCCTGGCTTTGCCCTTAGAAAAGCCTCGAGGAATTACTTTCAGTCAGAGCGGGTGGGCTGCATGCTATAGTGCCAAACTGCAACCAGTGCCACCTCCAGGTACATCCAGGAGGATGATCCCAAAACCGGGGAGACTGCCTGCTCTGCTGAGTGGGAAGAGCTGGGAGAGCCTGGACAGTGCAGTATACTGTTAGCTAGGAGAGCTCAATTGAATCCTGCCCTAAACCTTTCTATCTGGAGTTAAAGTAGGTTACCTTATTCTAGCCCTGTCATTTAGTACACTTACTTATTATTTACTAATTTCTCAGAGTATACTCAGAGTTCAGAGCATCAAAATGTTAAAATTCAGAGTGATTAAATACTTAGAGAAACCAGACAAAGCTTGTGGTATCCCATGACATAGAAGGTCTTTGTCTGATATAATTTAGCTAACTACACTGAATATCTTTTGAGTGTTAGTGTAAACAATAAATAATTTATCTCTAAAAATTAATAATTCATTGAATAATGCATGTACATCAGCCTGATTTATGGTGTTAATATGTTATGATGATGTGAAATTAAATGGAAAGCCATTTATGTAATCATATTATAACTTTGAATAATGTAATCACTGTTTGCTTTATAGTTGCATTTCCTCTGGAATTGTTTTAGTATATTCAATATTTGTGGATATCACTTTAATTTCTGCTTTCATTCTTTAATGTATGCCTTGGTAACACTGAATCAGTTTAAGTTTGGGATTTTGGTGTCATTGTACATTTTTTAAGTAGCATGAGGAGATATGAATAATACCATTTATTGATAAACACATGTACAATTTATGATGTAATACACATATATATCATATAATATGTATTTGTATGTGGAGTTATATGTATATTATAAATATGTTTATATACACTTAATATTTACAATTTTATATATTCATATAACCTCAGATGTGACATTGCAGATCAGATCCAAAGCTCATAAACTGTGCAGCACCGTGATTTGTCCTCAGTGGAAAGAAATTAGAAAAGTGTAGATTAAGTGAAAGATGCCTTATTAGTATCATCAGACTGTGAAGCAGTCACTCATATCCACTTTTTTCTAAGAGAAATCCTATTGTATTGACTAAATCTAGGTTTTCATTTTTCTCAATGTTTCAAGCGGTATGAAGGTGGAAGGAAGTGGACATTTCAGACTTAGTTTTTTAATCTTTCCCATCATGTTTTGGATTCATTCCTATTTTCAAGTTTCTTACCTTCCTGGTGCATAACATTGACAGAGATTGTGTGAGTCTACATAAGGGAAGTAAGAGTCAGGCTGTGATTCTGTGCATTGCAATCTTTATACTGACCTATACACATGGCAACAGTGCAGTAACTGATGGCAGGGACCATGGCAAACTCACAGTTAAGCCCTGGGTAAAGTGCTGTTTAGGACAGATAAAGCTGTCACACTATGTCCAGCTTTTAAGTCTGTTTTTACAAGTTGTTTTGTTCTTTCTTGGTAGTACTTGAAAGTGCCAACTGATTACCTGACTTTTTTTTGTCTCTCTGTATGGCTGCTTTGTGCTGTTATTTCACCCTGAATATTATATGGGGAATTGTATTTATGGATAACAGTGATGTTCTCTAATTCATTATGCATTAGAACTACATCTGAGTAATACATGGGGGAAAGAATGAGAAGCACAGCTTTCCCCTAACACTCACTTCTTTTGAAGGACAAGAGTTGGCAAATATTCCTAAACCAAATAGAAAACAAAAGGCATCTGAGAAGACAGAAAAAGAGAAGTCCCAACAAGAAAGAATATCAGTTGAATCTCAGGTGAGAATAAATACAAAAACTGAATTTGTTAAATGTGTGCAGTCATTGCACTGAACATAAAGATATTCTTGGGTCAGCATATCAGTACTGCTGGTGCTTCTAGTGTATCCCTTGCATTTCTCTATGTCTTACTTTGTCACCTTTAAAGATTACAAAGGTGAATGTACAGGCTGAAAGACTGAATTACAAAGTTGAATGTAAAAGATGTGCATCCTGGATTTAGAGATGCAATGTGCTAATTTCTTTATTTATGTATAAAGGAACCAGTGGTTGTTCCTTTTGTTCGTATAGCTCCTGTCTCTTCTGAAGACTTGCTAAATTCCATGAATTCACCGTATTTGTGTCCCATTAGACTTTCATTGTAGTGGCTTTCTTGGGTTTCTAGGGAGATGAAATAGGTCTTTCCATTACAGTCAGTTCCTGTCTCATATATCACAGTTGTCATTAGCTTGCAGTTATGAACTGGCAGAAGAATTGGTATCTACTTGTTTACTTGGAATTTCTTCTCATGTGTGGTGGGATAATCTGAGTATTCTGTGGCTGACCAATAGGCTATTGCCAGCCTTTACACCTTAAAAGGAGCAAATGATGTTACGGATTGCAAACAAATTAATGGAAGGCAATGAAGAAACTGACAGCTCCTTGTGTAATAGTGTTGCTTTTGCTGGGAATTTTGCTGCCTTGTGGCAGGTAGTTCAAGGGCAGAACAGCTCCATAGAGTTTTTCATGAAGAAATCTCGACTGTTTTTTTTCGTTTGTTTGTTTGTTTTGGGGGGTTTGTTTGTTTGTGTGGGTTTTTTTGTTGACTAAACCTGCAAACTTCCCTGTGACTCATATTAACACCTAATTATACGAAGTTCTGGAATAGTGCCTTAATTCTTCTTTCAGCAGGATTGAGTGGCAATAGTTGAGCTTTCTGGCCACAGAAATGCAATGAAGCTTCAGGCTGTGTCGGATTTCTTCCTTCAGCTCCGATGATGGGGTACTCTAGGGGTTCTGGGGTGATGGTTCTTGGGAGTTCTTCAGTCTGCCACTGAAACAGATACAGGTTTCGAGATGAAGCTCTTGCAGATAAAGAAGATGCCCACCTTTAGCTTTAAATAAGAGTTTCACTCCTAATTCTACTTCTAAATCTTGAGCTGAAAGCTTCTTCAGGTGGTATGACTGTTACATACCATATCAGTTATTATTGGCTCAGAGCCACCTTGCCTGTGAGTGTGTGTGTAGGGGCAGGGCTGGGCCTGCAGGCACATAAACCCTGCTGAGAGAGCACGTGGGCTGTAGGTGACATGGCCATGGGAGCCATCAGTCAAGGAAGTCTTGTCTAGTAGTCCACCCACACCACAACCCCTGGAGCCTCTAACTAGCCATGGTACCCCTCACTTTGGCTAAGAGGACAGTAAGTGGTCAGTGAACCAAAGTTCCTGCCTGGAGGGGGTGGCCACAGTGACCAGAGCAGATAAGGAGGCAACACAAGGTGTCCACTGTGGGCTCAGGCCTGTTCTCTTGGAAGCCATCAGCATGTGACCTTCTGAGTGGTAACTATGTTCTTTCTTCCCTCTTTTTCTTTCTCTTTTTTTTAAAATCTCTCTTCCTTTATTCTTTCTTCTTCTTCTGGGTAACCTAAACACCTATTTTCTGTATTTAGCTGAAGTTGCAACTACCCGAGTTTAAGTAGCATGTGTTTACTGAGTGTAAAAAAGGTTCTCTATAACAATGCTTGCTAGTCTTGGTAACTTGTAATGCTTTGTGAAGTTGCATGTTTATCTGTGTAAAACTCTTTCTACCAGAACACCTATATTCTCACCAAATTAAAAGAAATTTCTTAGAGAAAAATTTGTAGTTTTTCTCCAGACATTAACTCAGGGTACCAAAGAACCAAGGGCTTTACAAGGGTTTGTGTAAGCAAAATGTCTTGAAGCCTGAAATTAAGATGTAACACCCAGTAAAGTTGGACTGGATCGTAACAACAGCTTCCAGAAATATCTGCAGAATGGTATCTTGTTCATTGGTGAGACAGCACATTAGTCTCCTACACTTCAGGCACTACATATTCTATGGTTCTGGAGAAGGCATGTGTTAAGGTGGTCTAGAGAGTTTGGAAGTTATTGGGAAAGAACCTTATAAGACAAAGTTTATTTCTACACAAAAAGCCTTGCTAAATATAATAAGGCTTCTAGTAAAAAAGCTTGTGGAAGGAAAGGAAAAGGGACTCTGTGTCACAATGCATGCAAAATTACTAGGATACAGAATCATAACTTCATCCTAAAAAGTGGTAATAGGTATATACCAGTGGATGCATTGTGTTTATGATACTTTCAGCAACCAACTTCGAGCAAACCATCCTGGACTTTACGTGTCGTTAGTGAACAGAAAGAGGTAGACATTCTGGAGGTGAGGAGAGACACCCAGCGAGCAGATGAGATCAGAGCCATGAAACAAGCATGGGAGTCTGCAGAGCCAGGAAGAGCTGTCAAGGTAATTTCAGAGTGCTGTCTTTGCAGTGATGTTTCTTCACAAGTTTCAGGAGCTGTTGTGGTGGTGGAGCAGTTGCCTCAACAGAGACCTGACTTCATAGGGCTCTCCTCTTCACCACTCTATAGAAGACAGGAAATTTTGCACAGTTTAAAGAATTAAAAGTGATTGTGTGCATGAATTCTGGACAGGAATCCAGATGATCTACTTCAGGGTTCTGTAGGTCACTGAGACTTTAGATTCTACTTTACAAAACATAGAAAAGTTTCTCTTTAGAAAGCCCTACTGCTTGTGACGGGTTTAATGTTTAACATGAACTGATTCTATTGAGAAATAAACTGCTTCAAACATGCCAAAAATTACTTCTCTTCAAGAACTGGCACCTGGTCATATCAACACCCAAACCGTCCCCTGCAGCCAGGATTCCCAAATTCATGCTGGGCTGCAGGTTATCCATGAGCCTGTACATGTTCTGTATGAATTCACTGTTTTGGAGAAGCAATACTAATTCAGTTGTCAGCCGCAGCTCGGTACTTTTGATGTGATCGGTACTTTTCTTATGATGGAAAAATAATAAATGTTCTTTCTACCAGAGCAAAAAGTTGCATTGCTGATTCAGAATTGGAAGAATCATTGCAAAAAAAAAAAAAAAAAGAAAAAAAAAAGAACAAAATGCAGTCTTTATCACCACCACTACCATTGCCCAGTGAGGAATATTCAGCCAGGCTGCCCAGCTTAGAAGCATTTTGTTTTTTTTATATTACCTTTTAGAAATGAACCTCAGACATGGGTCTTCCCAGTTACACTTTCAGGTTTTCTCATTTTTTTTCAGTGTATTCAAAGCTCAAAACTTTTTCTGACAGTACTCCATTAAATTCTGATCTAAGGAGAGGTGCAGCTCTGCAGCTATGATTGGTTGTGCTGAGACTGAAAATGCAAGTCCAGCCTCCTAAAGATTAGCTGGAAGTGAATCCCCTTTGATGTGTAAAGAGTCTCTTCAGAATGCTGGTTCTAACACTGTGTCCTTTTTTGATCAAAAAATCAACTGAATTGCAACTACAGAGTTCCGTTTTGAAAGTCCCATCAGTCTGTAACATTTTTCTATGACAGCTGTCATTAAGAAAATTGCAGCAACTACATGGAATATGCTAAAAACCAGGTCTAAATTGCTATCCAGCCCAAGTAGCTTCCCCTCATCTTTCTTCTTGACCATCCTGTTGAAATGTCTGCCCATTCCAGGGATCACCGACTCTCTGACTCTGGGAATCAGGTACCTGACTCCAGGGTGACCTTTGGCTTCTGTCCATTCTGGCAGTCTCAGTCCTTAAGAGAATGCCCAGTGAGCCAAAGTCACCTTCTCAAAAGACAGAACTGCTGATGTCTGGGTTTGGCATCAAAGGTAATTTAGTCTGAAAGGTTTTGTACCCAAAGGTCCCATTTTTCAGGAGGAAGTCTAAACCACCAGGCTATAGGAGCCCCCAAGAGAAAGTGATATTTCCCTAAAGAGGTGCAGTAGCTGTACATTGAGCTATGAGGGAATCTTCAGTTTTGGTGGTTTTCTCTTTTGAATCCAAATATTATTTTAGACTACCAAGAGATCAGTGTCTTTCCAGTATTTCACTGGATCATGATCTTTAGTGTAAGTATTCAGTGTCTCAGGACTGATTCACTGGGACCCTGACATCTTTTCTGATTCCACCCCCAGGCAGAGTTGCATACTGCACTCTGGTTTTAGGTCTTATTGACCACTCACAGAATCCTACTTTTGAAAATTCTTTGAGATTTAAGGTATGCAGTAGAAGTTTTCTTATCTGGATTAAAACTTTGATCTCTAGGCTTTTCAGGAACGTGAGCGTTTTATTAATGAGTGCGCTGTGAGAGATTCAGAGAAGCGCAGAGCTGGGACTGAGGCTGCCTATTTAACACATAGGCCAGGAGAAAGAGGTAAGGGTATAGCTTTCTGTCTCTTCAGTTCATTGTGTTCAACTCCTTAGAAAAGACTTCTGCATTAAATCCTAGTAGTAAATGGATAAAGCAGCCCCAATAAAGGTGTCCAAATGTGCAATGGAACCTTAGTCTCTATCTTCTCTATCCCCTCTTTGTTTTAATTGTTTCATTCCTCTATTCCTGGACACAGATAATCAAATTTCAGGTAGTCCTTTTGTAGTAGAATTCTAACCCCTAATTAACCTGATATGTTTGGAAGTTCAGTGGAAAATACTTACTTACTTACTTCTTCCAAGTTGGGTACCAGAATTCATTAGTGTAGCAGTGCTGCAGAAGTGTTTAGCAGCTGAAATAGTAAGAAACTAATACATGTAATGTGCATTTTCTTTATGTTAATGTTCATGGAAACTGTTCACAGACAGTGTTCTGGAAGTGAGGTGTCAAAAAGTGCATGCTGAGTAGCATCAGCTTCCTGGCAGGTTCCATAAATGCTAATTTTACTTAGTGGTTACAACTTCTACAGATTCTTCATATGTATTCCCTGCCAGTTACTGAACTCTGATGAGAAGTTGAACTGGGTGCAAGGCTGCACGCTGTTTGTTGTTTCTTTTCTTTTGTTAATAATGCTGAGATCAGGCCATCACAAAAAGGAAAGAATAATACCTACTCTGATGGTGACAATATCTGGTCATGGCTCATGTGCATGAAACTAGAACCTGTGACCAGTACATAAGATTAGTATTTCTCCATTCAAGTAAGTAATCTTCACAGGAAGGTTTCAGAACTTAAAGCAGAAGTAATCCTTACCTAATGTCTTATCAAACATAGTTTTGGTTACATGAAAAAATATTATTTCCTCTAAGTTACTGGGTAAATACTTCAAAATTAATGGTTGTCTAGCAAGAGCTTGGTTCTAAGCTAAACATTTAGAGTCTAATATAAGGTCTTATGAAGTCAAGAGTGACACCCCAATGTCTTTAAGTTGTTACGGTTCAATTCTATAGAGTGCAACAATAGGCAATAATGTGATGGAACATTAGTGTTATATTCAGAATTTTAATGAGCATTTTTATATTCTGAAGAATACTTTTCTGAGGGGCAGTGTCTAAGGCACTTGCAAAGATCCAAGTTACCCTTCAAGACCACCAGAGAGGGCTGGTATATTTGGCTGTGCATAGGCAGTAAATATATACAGTAATTTTTTTAATGCTCAGAAAGTTCTTTCCTATTTTTGATGAGAAAATTCCAGGAATATTATTAAAGTATTTCAATTGATTACTGCTATAGGTATGACAATAAGAGAGTTTTTATGAAAGAAAACTCCTTCAGTCATCATTAAGTCTCATCAGATTTCACAAGTATTTTCAGCACATCCAGACAAATTAAAAGAAGGAAGCACTGGAATAATCACAGCGCAGCTCAGGCCAGTGCAATGCTTAATATCAGATGTATTGTGGTGCAAGAACACTACTATAAAATATGGCACAGTTACTATCCATGTGGTTAAAAAAATCCTAAGATTTCAGAACACCAATTTTAACATGTCGTGAGACCTTTTTTTCTTTTACTGGTATTTCCTAAACTGAATCTCTGCCTGAAAGGGAATATAATTTTTTTAAATTACAGCCAGTACTGAAAAATCAGATTTTTATTGATTTTTTAAAATAAAAGAATATGATTTCTAGCTGATTATAAGTTGTTCTTATATTCTTTAGGCACTGCAAATTCAATATTCTTCTTTAGATTTACAAAGTTTCTTGAGTAAAGTGGATTTAGCTAAAATACATAGATTAGTTTCATTCTAGCATATATGGCTTTCCTGCAGCATCTTTGATTCTACCGTAAGTGTTGGAAATAAAAGGGCAGAAATGCTATATCCTCTCCAATCCATATTCCCATTTAATAGTGTATTTTGCTGAGCCAAAACAACAAAACTTTATACAAGAATTTAGATGATTCTCCTAGCATAACTGAATAATCAGGTTAATCTCTTCTGGTTTATATTTTCGTACCACAGGAAAGAAAGTACCACAAGCAGCCATTGACTCAGGATTACAAACGCAGAAAAAAAAAAGGGAGCTTATAGACCTTAGTCCTTACATGAGGTAAACTGCCTTAACTTAATTAGTGTCAAAGGAGCTGAATCACTGCACTGCAGGTAATGAGCATGTGACATAAACTTTTGGAGAATGCACATTCAGGCAACTATGCTTATGTCAGTGTTCATCTGGAAAGGAGCACATATGAAGTTTGTCAGGATGTTATGGTAATTTAAAATAATATATTAACAAATGCAGTTCTGTTAGTAATAACAGCTAACAGCTGAAATAACTATTAATTACATTTCTTATTCAAAAGAACTATATTCATTACAAGTGTTGACATGAACTTATCAAGCTAATTTACATGCATCTGTATGTTTGCTGTTCTGCATCTAGAACCCACTTCATGCTGAAGTCCATTTGTATTCAATGTGGCATTTTTGCAACTCATTGATTTTCAAAGACCTTAGAACAGGCTGAAAAAAATGCCCAAATTTAATTTTAAACTGAAAGGGAAACTGGTGTTACACTGAAGTGAATAACATTAAAATAGTAGAAAATATAGCAAAATATCTTTCACAGGCTTGGATCTTGTAGGCATTTAATTTGTCTTCAAGTCCTTGAATTTTACACTAGCCATTTATGTCAAAATATATAAAATATATTGTCCACTTAGCGGCCATTATGCCAAGAAAAACCCACAAAAAACAACAAAAACCATTTGTCTCAAGGCAGATTTATAATATCAAAAACTTCTGGAAATATATTCCTTGCAAATTAAAAGTAAGTTACACATAGAAGTTTTTCATATGCTCAAAGATGAGCATAATTTTACAAATATTTTTAAAGTATAAGACCTCAGGAATGTACTTTCTTATGGGTATTATAAATAAGCAGTGGAAAAGTGACTCCTTAACCATATCTAACCATACAATGGTGATGTTGCCAGATATAAGCCAAATATATGCATATAGGCGTTAGGCAAAATATACAACACCCAAAGCTGTATTTGAAATGAGACAAATATCTTTGTATTTCCTTCAGAAAAACAAGATCTGAATCTGTGCTGAGAAATGAATCTATCATTCAACAGCAACAGATATGTAAGGAGGAAAAAATCAACCGTTTTAGGGAACTTCGAAAGCTGGCTTTGGAACAAAAACAAAAGGAAGAAAATGACAGAGCTTTATTGAAGCAAAATATACTCGAAATGTATGAGAATCTGCAGGTAGGTTGTCAAGTTTACTTTCCAGTAACTATTATGATGATGTCCACCATTATAGTCTGAATATCCTGATCAACCATTATCAAAACTTTTGTATTCAGTACCAGTAGTTAGGAGCAATGAACAAGCTTGAAATTTTGCTTGAGCAAAAGTTAAAACTAAAAGTTCTAATGGAAAAAAAAATAGCACTACACAACATGCTTAATATGATGTTCTTAGTACTTTCTTGATACAGATCTCTGCAAAACCACTATTTTAAGAATATCACCATGAAAGGATGGTTATATTGATGGTTGTTCATGACCAGGTGCATATTAGGTAAAGCATTTCTGGTTTTACTTTTTTTTTTTTTTGACTACAGAATTGTATAGGCTTTTTGGAAAGTAATTAAAAAAAAATTGTACAGGGGGGCGAGTTGCTCTTAATGTGTCTTACAGCAAAGTTAGAGAACACAGTTCTTTTGGAGTATGCATGATGCCAGCAAATGAAGAATTTGAATTATTAATCCTTAAAAAAACATATCTATAAATAATAAATTTGGTAGCATTTGGATAGGATCCATTGCTAGGATTAACTCAACCAATGCATTGCACATGAAATTGATACAAATATCTTACCGAACTGGCTTAACTGTTGAGCATCAAGAAGAACAAAATTATTTGTTACACTGTGGTGATACAATAACCACTAGCAATCCACTATTCAAAGCTCTTACAGCTGAATAAGAGACAGTAAAAGTAATTTTACATCACGTCAACTTATTTACAGAAATCACTTGAAAACCTCTCCTCAGCAAGTTCCCAGACAGCCTGATGTATATTACTCAACTATAGGTCTGCAAAGAGTCACAGTTCTCTAACAGTGACTGATCCTAATATGAATATAGGTCCAGGTTTTCAGATGTTGCTATGATTTTGGATGCCTAACATACCATATATTAGAAGGGAAATTTTTTCTCAGGAGTAGCTCCTCGAGTCTTTCTACAAAGTATTTCCATTAAAAATATTTCACAGTATGAATTTAAAATGAGAGTTACTTGTGAATGTGCACACTGTGCTGATATGCACACTTTTGCAGTTCTTTCATCGGTAGACCGCAGAAACATTTGAAGGTATTCAGGCATCCCCATTTTCCAGGGTGGAAATGGAAAGGAAAAAGTATTAAGAGGTGTCAAAGTCTCCCTTGCCCTAAGTCTTGTTGAAGGTTGATGTGATTTAGGCTCCTTTAGTCTCTTAAAAGGCTAGAACTCCTGAGCCATTTCAGCACATTTAAGACAGCAAAGCCAACCAGTAATGGAAGAGGGACTGGATCCAGAGAGGTAACTAGTCTGTTGCCCTATCCTCCCTTCACACAATTAGCTTGCTGTGCCAGCAAATTTAAAAGGATTTTCATGGACTTGGTCTTCTTCTTCATGGTGAAAAGATTGATACATAGCTGTTTCCTACAAGAAATCAATTAAGATCCAAGTAAAAAGAAAAGGAGAGATACTCTCCCTCTACTTACAGAGTCACAGAGTGAAATGGAACAGGAAAGATGCAGTTGCTTGTGATGAAATCAAGATTCATGTGTTGAGGGGGGCGGTATTGCTGTTTGTTTTTGGCTAGGCATCCTTAGATGAAACACGAAGCAGAGTTCACAGCATTCGGGAAGCATACAGAAGTAGACTGATAGAGGCTGAACTCAGAAGGCAAGAAGAACTGGCAGCTCAGGAAGCAGCCCTGAAAGCAGAGAAAAAGAAGAACAAGGCCAATAAAGGTGCAGGGAAAAAAAAGTAGTTGCTATCACTAGTGAATTGCATTTAACAGTTTGGGAAAGAAGATTATATGCAAACAGGAGAAAGAACGTTATTTTCCACTCTTTTTGGCAACTGTATCACATTTTCTGTCTTCCTTTTTTTTTGTGAAAAAATTGATCTAGTGTTCTTTTTAACAAAGTGTTTGTTACTTTGCTTCTTATAAAGCTACTCATTACTATTAAAGTTCGTGTTTTACTGGAATAACTATGCAATAAAATTCAGATTCCATTCAGACTGTTCTCCCAAAATCATAGTGTCTTTTGTCTTTTTTTTTCCTGTCAAAACAGAATCAGTCAAGAATGAATCAGAGTTGAAACAGTGAATGTAATCTGTCACTTTTAAAGTCATTTGACCTGGCTGCTTAAGTGGATGATGGTTTGTGAGGTTTATCATAATTAAATAGTGTCATGCCATGCTTTTCATATGCTGGCACTGGGAGGCTTCCCAAAGCCTGGTTCACTAAGCACTCGAACTTTCTCTGTACTGTAACATTTTTCCCTTCCATCATTCTCTTAAGGGGTTTTGAATCTCACAGTAACTCTCTGTAGTGACAAACTCATGGCACAACTTTCCAAGACTTGTTATGTGCTTCTTAAAACCCTATTACTCTCTTTGTTTATCTTTTCTAAGCTATATTTTGCCCATGGTGGCTTTGCTCAAAGTGACTAATTATGATAGACTCTCAGCTGGAATTTAAAAATGTTTCTTAAAAGTAGAACTGGTATAGAACAGGCTTTTTATACAAAGGATGAAGTATTTCTTCTAAGCTCTTGCATGCATTAGCATAGAATTTTTGTATTTGTGGTTTTATCATCAAGCACAAAAAAAATACTTTCGTTCATACTGACAAGCTATCTCCCTGTACTCAGAGACAATGTTCAAAACTCTCACAATTGTTAAAACTCTCTCTAGACCAAACAGAGCTGTTATAAATGCCTTAAAGAATTTTCTATGTATGCAGTCACAATCAGAAGCTTGGGGAGTTAGACTAAATACATATTGTGTGCATACAATATGTCCAGCATATCCAAAAGCACTTCATTATCTAGACAAGGTGAGAAACCAGGAGGGTCACCTATTTAATGCAAATTACAAGAAATTTTATCCTTTCTATTCTGGCCACTGGTAGTGGCTAGCCATTGGATTTGAAACTGGCCTTTCTTCTGTGTCTTAATGACACACCAGATGTTCAGCCTCTGCTAGTTTTGTTCACCTCTGTTTTATCAGCACCTCACTGTTTGGCTTGTACTTGACTCACTCCTCTATCAGTTCTGTGATATCTGTGCTTTGTACAGCATCACACCTACACACCTGCTGTGATGCCAATGCCTCCATTCAGTCTCCTTCCTCCCATACACCATAAACTAAACTAACTAGTTCTCATGTTTCAAAAGGAAGAATTGAAACCAGCATCCTAAAACTGCACTGGTGACTATTTCAAAGAGCAGGAGCTAAGTTTTACTTTGACCCATACAGGCTGCAAATAAAAAGCCTGCTGGTCTTTCGCTATAATTGCTCTTTGTCATCTCTATTTTGGCATAGGGGATATAATACTTCATAATATTCCATCTTGTTTCCATGGCAATAGCACGTGTTCGTTTTCTTCTCATGTGAATCTCTAATGAGCTTCTGTAGAGGAAGATCAAGCTGAAGTTCTGTTCTTCATGTCACTGTAAGCGCTATAATAACATTCTGTTATAAAAATCAATCCAGTTCCAAAAGCCGGCATTATCGACATCCAAATGTTGAAAATTCAGCTAATAACCTGCATGATCACAACCCATCCCCACATGTAATCAGCTATCAACTGATTTAGACACAGTGTACTCTGATCTACATTATTAAATCTTGTTCTGATGTTAAACACACTTCTAAGTTTCATCATTTTCTCATTTTGAAGAGTAATGTGGCATCATTGAAATCTGCTATGTGGTTTGTGAATGTCTCTTTTGGCTCGTTTGTCATTTCAGCAATGATGAGGGAGTGAATTACTGTCACACTGTTTAATTGCATGTACTTTGGAATATGTAATGTTTTAAGAGAAGCACAGTAACAGTTTTACTAAATCCCTGTACATATTCCAGAAGAACAAAATATTCACTTACCTCATAATGGAGCCTGAGGGAGAAAAGGCTTCGTTTGGATTGTGGCAAAGAATTTGTACACACAGGACTCAGAATCAGATGACTGATGACATTTCCTATGCATCGGTTTTACACCATGACAGCTTTTCACATGGTGCGCTGCATTACAGGCTGTTAGTGGGAAAAGATGTACAAAAACTGAAACGAAATGTAACTGTATTTCAAAACAGCCATTTGCAGTAATTGAAGGAGCCATAGTGTTTAGCACTTTACTGTAAGAAAAACAAGAAAAACTGTATGGTGTGTTGGAATTAGTAGGATTGTTGCTTTTAGTTTATGGACTGAGTTGCCCAACAGTCGAATTATGTGTCCACATGGATAAAACGTTTATTTTTTCTTTTTTTTTTTCTTTGCTCTCTAGGGGTAGAACCCTTTTTAAGCACCATAATTCTATAAAATTTAACCTACCTTTATATCAAAGAAATTTACTAAAATAAAAGCTCTGGAATTTGGATAGTCATGAGTCCTGCTTATACTTACCTTGGCCATACGGGACCAGATTCAGTAGTGGCATAAGGACAAGCTTTAAATTATGTGCTTTCTTACTCAGTGAAGAACCTCAGCAAAGGACTCAGACGTGGGGTCAAGCACTTTACAGAACAGAATAGATAGGAGAAGCTTTTCCAAACATGATTGCTTGATCTTTTAAGATGGCAGTTGTTTTGGAGGTGCAATGGTTGCATCAAAGCATACTATACCAGGTATCTGGTGGCATCATGTCAAAGAAGAAAGGGTTTGGGGGAGTAGGAGCAGGGGTTGAGCAGTTGCCTTCTAACATTTCTTTTGGAAAATCATCCCTTAGAATGTTTGCACAATTTGTTGCTTACACAGCCTCTCATTTGTTTTCATGGAGTATGAAAAACAGTACATACAACTATGTTGATCTCCACATATTGCAGTTTTTGTATTGTGACTTCGAAAGTTTCATACTTCTCTCCTGAAATTCCAAGTCTAACTCCTGAAGAAGAGCATAGAAAAAACCATTTCTTTACAAAGACAAACAGAATGAAGTATCCCACAAGTTCAGAAATCCTGCTGTGTCTCTGGCAGAAGATTGTGTGCCTCTTACAGAGCCAGTCTCCAATATTACGGTAACATTTTCTTTTTATGTTTGTATGATTCCCCCATATCTTAAGCACCTTCAACTCATGAACCAAATCAAAGCTAATTCCAATTTCTGCATTTAAAACAGTCTTGAACAGTCTGTTAGTATCTAATCATTGCTGAGGATTTGCACAGAAAGAAGCCATTTCAGGAACCAGCACAGTGGCATGTGAGAGACAAACCTGTCTTTCCTCCTGTGGACCAGCTATGCAGTTTGAGAAACTTGGTGAGCTCAGAGTTTAAGGCAGTGCTGGAAATATTTTACAATAATTATACTTGGTGAAGGACTGGAATTTTGAATATTGATTTAGAGATTATTTAAGGTTGAGTTGCATTTTTTCTAGTGGTAAAACAAAATGGATTTGTTTATTGTACTCTTTCCTGATACTCGTTTCTTTTTCAATTGAAGTATAGCCAGTTATACAAAGGAAAATTCCACTATTCAGTAGAAATTTATAAAAGTTGGGATGGACACTGCAAAGGCCAAAGAAGAATGAAAACATGTTAGATTGCATTGTGAATAATCCCTTCAGAATTTTTCAGAGTTCAATTATTTACTTTTACATTTTAGGAAACTATGGATGCACAGTGTGACGCAGGTACCTGAGAACGAAAAGAAGTCTTTGACCTGATAATTCGGTTTAATAGGGACTAACTCTGTAAAGAATTAATCACTTGTAATAATACTTTTTAGGTGTGTTCTGCTAAGCTTTAGCAGTTTTCACTACTTGATTCTTTTCTTTTGACCAGCTATTCTGAATTAGAAAGGATCTCTTTCATTAAAAATATATATCTACAGTTACTTTTTAATGCAAGTAGCTTCATTAATCTTCAAATTACTTCTCCCATCTGCTTTGCTGTAATTTGGCTGGCATTTACACAATGAATTACAGACCAAAAACCAGACCAAGCCTGTTCCAGGTTGCCTCGCTGCTGGGACAAGCAATGTGCTGTGAATCCAGGCTCGGTTCTGAGCTGCCAGTCTGCTCACCCCAGCAATGTGCAATTTACCCGCTCTGTGAGGTCTCATTTTGATTCAAGGAAGAGACAGTATTTATGCACATGCACAGCATTTCCCCTCCAAAAGGCAAGAAAACTGTCTACATATTTTGTCTGGCAAAAAACATAAGAGAACAGCTTTGCATAATCACATGGCATTTTGCAGAATGAAGAAATCTCTCTCACAGAGCCTTTCTTTCCTCTCATTCATTTCTTGAATAAGTCCTAATAGATTCACAGTCCAGGTAATATTTCAATTTCTTAAATATTCTTGTTTGCAGAAAAACAAGATGTTGTTGTCCTCCATCTCAAAGGAAGAGAAAGACAGGAGAGAAGCAGAAAGCCAGGGAAGGAAAGGGAACAATTTGCATCATATGAAGTGAGACAATAGCACAAAAGGAAGGTGAAGTGAAGATGTTACTAGCCAAAAAAAGGGAAAATATTAGGGGAGATGGGATGGTCATGTAAGACCCAGGACCTTTGATTTCTGTGGCAACAAGAACATGGTTAGGGACAGTGGTTCAGGGGCTGGCAGGCTATTCTGGGAATGAGATAATGTACAGACCCAAGTGTAGCGAGGACATGTCCCTTCAGGCAGATCTGGATGCATGCTCCCCTCTGAAACCCGAGCTCCTCTTTCTAACACCTGGCTTTCTCCCTAAGGGCAAGCACCAAAGTCCTCCCTCTTCCATGGATACATGAGAGGTGTTTGCCTTGCACATGGCAGCCCAGTGAATGCAGTACAATCTGCGGAATGCCATACCCAGGTTTCTTTTCCCTCTTCCCTGAGAAAGCTGGATTTCTTGAGGTTGTGCTCACAGGCAGGACTTCGCAAATATCTTTCCCAGATGCCCTGCAATGCTCACAAGACCAAGTACAGGGCAAGAGAAATCCTGAGTCTGTGTACAAGACAAGTCATTGCAAAGCTGGAAATACAAGGAGAGATACAGCAGCTGCATGTTCATGAATTTAGGTAAGATTTAATTTGCTAATAAGTCATGTAAATGAAGTGTCATGCTAAAAAGAGATGACTGCTTTGCAACCTGTAGCGTGCTAGATTTAATTTCCATCCTATGGCTGGTCTTTCTACATGTGGCAGAAATCAGTAGACATCAGCTGCAGGTTGGTACCGAGATAGTCAAAGCACTCACCTGTGGCATGGCTATGAGCAACCAGAACTGCTTCAGACATACAGAAATCAGAAAGTGCCTAAAGGGACACAAAGGGGCAATGAAAAAGAAATCCATCCTTCCTCTTCTCTACTGCACTCCTTCCACTTCAAGGCCACAATTAGTATGGGTCTTTGGTTTGGTTTTTTTTTTTTTTTGCTACATAGAAACCTGGGGTTGGGTCTGGAGACAACTGTTGGCAAAGGCTAGAATCATAGATCCAGAAATGCAGAAAAGACTAAAGCTACTCCACCCCCAGTCCATTGCAGTAGACAAAGGACTGAAAGCCTTTATATCACAGGACTTTACATACCCCATAAAAATTTGACTCTTGGGAACTGGAGAAAGATAAAGGACTAAAAATAGCCACAAGTGCCTAAAGCAATGCTTGTACTCCTCTTTTACACCACAAAAAATGTGGCATGGGGGCTGTGAGGTTCAGCTAATGAAGGAATGAGAAACACCTGTCCTTACACTTTGTCCTTACTCTTGATAAGAATGTGTTTCACAGCAATTCCCAGTCATCATCAAAAGCATGAGGAGAAGCACGGGAGTTCTTTTTTGTTCTTCTAGTGCAAGAGGTGAGTTTCCTGAAAGCACATTTCTCAGATTTGTATGAGTGGCTTTCACCTGAACTCTTCAGTGTTATTAGTTTCAAAGACTTCATTGGTAAGTTAGCTTGAGTGTTTTCTTTTTGTCTTCCATATATATTACTGACTTAACACATTGCAGCTGTGATGTTGCAGATGAAAACTGTTTTGATAGTTGATGCTCTGAGATGCAATTTATGCATAGACTGAGATATTTAAGTTCTGTTTAGTGCGTTTGTCTATGTCCATATCTGCTTTATGTTGAAGAGATTTAGTTACCACAAAACAACAACAAAAAGTCTGGAAATTTGGCTAAGATGTAAAGAATGTACATCCCTGTCCTACCATTTTCAAATTAGATACAGGGAAAAGCAAGTCCCAATGAGGTGCTATTCTATTTTCAGTCTTCTCACTAAACTTAGCATGAACTAGAGGTCTATTATTTTCCCCCATGTATTTATCAGCCAATATGTGTGCCGAGTATATCATTGCTGTAATGTAACACACAGTCAGCACTGGTACAGCAGTGCTGGTGTGCAGTGCAGAACAATTACAAATCAGGTGCAAGACATTTTATAAGTTAAAGTCCCTGCTCAGTGACATTCAGCTGGAGTTTTGCTAGAGGCCAGGAGTTCACTAGCGGGATGCGCAAAGCCGGACATGGTGAGACAGCACTCTTGATAGTCCAGTTAAGTTCTTTGCTTTCAGAACGCAGACTGAAACTACAAGATGCAAAAATCTCCTTATTCCACCCCCTTTTACAGGTTCCACTGTATTCATTGCTCCTTTTATACTGTCACCCTGGTTTGCAGTGTGGCTGTATGGGAAAGTAATATGGATAGAATCTAAATGAATTTAAATGGAAACCTATAGAAAGGTTGTACCGCGGTAACTTTTTTGGTTGGTTGGTTGGGTTTTTTTAATCAAAGGTAGTACAGATACTATAGAGGGAATGCATAACTCTGGCCAATTAAATCTGGAGGCTGAGTCATTCAGCCGCTTTTAAAAATTCATAATGATTGGTGCCTAGAGGGATCTTTAGAGCGAGATATGAATCGTGTCAGTGCGAACAGGTCATATACACTGCGAATAAGGTGATGAAGAGGGTATTTCTCTTACTAAACGGCTCGTATTTTCCCGTGCCGCGCCGATGCTGCCCTTTCCCCGCGGCGGCGCTTCCCGGGAGTGCCCGCTAGAGGGCGGTGTTCCCGTGCCCATCCGGCGGCGGCGCGGCGGGGGTGCGGTGCCGCCCCTCCGTCACCCACGGGCCGCTTCCATCCCCCGCTGCAAGTGGGGGACGGCGACACGCCCAGGGGGAGCCCAGGGGGGCTCCTGCTCCGAGCTGCGCCCTGGCCGGGCGCGACCCAACACGGTCTCTCGGCAATTCGCGGCTGCAGGAGAGAAATGCTGAATTTCTCGCTGACCTGGACTTGTTTCCGAGAGGCTGAAGGCAAGGATAGACTTTTTAGTGTTTTGTTTCCCCCACGGCAAAATGTGTACTCAGTTTTGAGTAGCGCTATAAATAAACAAAGTAAAAAATAATAACTGGGAGGCACTGGTCTGCAGAGTAACAAAGCCCCGTGCTCTCATGCGGGCCCCGCAGAGCTGTGCCCCGTCTGTCCCTATTTCACTTTTGAAAGAGAAAGAATGTGTGCGAACTGGAAGGATTTTGTGTAGCATTCAGCCTCTCTGCCCGTTTAAAGGCTGAGTGTGTAAGCGCTCCAGGACAAACCTCAGCTGACCAGTGGGTGAACCCTCAGTGCTGCCAGCCCCCGGAATTCAGCCACTGGCTGTGTCCAGTCTGAGTCACATCAAGCCTTTGGGCTTTTCTGCTCGTTGTTCTCAGGGCTTGTCCTCGGGCCAGATGATGGCTTAACTCAGCTGACCTTCCTCTCCCAGCAAGGCTGACACCGGTGCAGTATTGATCTCACTGCAGTACAGGAGGTGCAGCCGAAATACTGAGACTCACTCACCTCGTACGGTGTAGTACAGTGAACTTCCAGAAAGTAAAAGTGCTTGTTCAGGAGGCTGATAGAATAAATCATTAAAAATACCCGCTGTCCATTGTGCCTCTTGACATTCATTGTGCTGTAGCTGCGACTTGTTTTATTGACTCATTATAAGGATATAATGCACTGGGGACTCAGAAACTTGCAAAGGAAAGTATCTGCTGTCCCATAAATTGTTCCTCTAATTTTGTAACACATTACAGTTTAAAGACAGGTCATAATGTTCCCAATCAGTTACCAAAAGGTAGGTCTCTAACTAAAAATGTCTTGAGTTTGTGAGGAGCTGAGGAACTTGCTTCAAATTGGGGCACTGAAAATCAGGCCAGTTTGAATTAACTGCTGGTGGAGCCTAGCTCTGAAAACATGGTCTGCTGTCACCAAGTACAACACTTGCCTTTTCAAAGAGATCCAGGGAATGAACAAGCATAAAAATACTCCGTGCAACTTCAGGGTGCTATTCAGTGGCACTGACCCTGCTTCCACTGATGAGGGGCATGACCGGAAAGCCCTCGCTTGGAAAGCAGACACAGCACAAGTGTCTCACCACTGGATATGCATCTGCTTGCCCGTGAACAGTTTCTTCAGCTGGATCACCAAATCCACACTGCCTGTTGTACAAGAGAAAAAATAAGGATTGGGATAAGTAAGGGTCTGTTTTTTCCCCTCCAAGTACTCTTGCATGGGCTGAGTAGCTGATTTTACAAGTAAGCTGGATTGTAACATGGGCTGCTTAGATTTCTGAACAGCTAATTGACCTTTACCTTCCACTTATGAATCTGATACGTTTTAGCATGCTAATTTTTTTCAGAAGCTTTTGAGCTTCATCATCCAGAACTGCAACAAACATTTGTTTAAAGTTTTGTTTATTGCTTATTTTTCAAATGTCATCATGCACCAAAGGTCTACAGGAACCTATCAGTTCTCAGGGACAGCAAGACTGCAAGAACCTTCTGATGGAGAACAGTCTGTGCAGTCTTCTGCCTACAATAAACTTTTTTCCCCAGTATGTGGGCAACAAGACAGAATATCACAGAAATTAAAAAAACAGATTGAAACTCTCATTGTGTTTAGGCTGCAGTATATATTAGGATATGGCATTTGTCTAATGATGAGTCTTACGGCTGAGGTGTTAGAAAAGAATTAGTCTAGGCAATTTAGCCACCAGACATGTATTGATATTAACATCAGAAGCAGGCTGATTGACTTTGCAAGTCTCCAATTATAATCCTTGCTATAATTATGATTATGCTTCTCTGTAGAGCACTACTGAGCCTCCACTTTTGACTCATACCAGATTCCCACTGAAGTCAGCAGGAGCTGTGCTTGAGACGGGGCTTTCACAGACAGCACTGTTTGTCCAAAAGTAAACAAGCTGTTTCTGTAAATTGCTTCTCTGAAATGGACTGGTTTCCCCTATGTATGGTGATAGCTCTAATCAAAAAGAGAGCTTTTGCTTTGTTCAGGAACAGAGTAAGGTTTAAGGGACTGGGGGTCTGGCATATCTTCAGATTTATTCAGCACTGTAAGAGTCTAGTTAAGACTTTTCAGTCTGGCAGAGTAGGGGCTGGTTTGAGTCTCCATCCAATAATTCAGTATCAAGAACACTCTGCTTGCCTTTAAATCTTCTCATTAGTTTTTGTGCAGACAAGTAAAATGTATTTAATTGATTTCATCATCATGATTAAAAGGAGGTAAGTAGATTTACTGCAAGAGAAGTAAATACTCATGTTTATTGTGGAATGCTTAGATGGGAAAAATCTATCTTCATCTCCTTACCTACTATATTATACACTCAGGAAAACTCCGTGTATTGATTGTGAGTGAAGTTGTTAATTGCCTGGCCCACACTGCAAGCAAGAAAACATGTTTGGGAAGCAGCTTTCCATTTTTGTAGAAAAAGAGGAACAAAGACCATAAGCTGGGGAAAACCTGAAATAGCACAATTCATGAGACTATCGTTACTCATGTTAAGATGCACAATGTAAGAAGAAGATCTTCATATTAGGAAGTTTCTGTAAAGGTTAGCTTGCTGACAAATTGCCCCCATTATCTCTTTAATCACTTGCTAAGCCATAAAAAACATAAATCTCTCATCTTGCAAGCAGATCTGTGGATGTACAGTCTTGTGGGATTCTGCGTGGCACTATAAGGCTGTTAAAGTTGTTCAGAGGGTGGCGTATGGCTGCCATCTCAGCCTGTGTCTGAATGTTCTTCTATTCACTTATTTCTGGGAGAAATTAGATCTTTATCTCTTTGGTATTTGTCTGGGCATCAGTGAGCATGTATCTGCACAATCAGAAGTATACAGTCATTTCTTCATGGAGAGTTTTCAGAAATATAATTGCAGCTGTCCTTAACACCATGTTCTACACTTTCCTGTGTCCTATATAGTACTCTGCTACAAGATGGCTGTGTTAACCTAAAGCCATACCTGCATTTTAATCTTGGAATTTTTATTACTGACTCCTTTAATCTCAGGCTTTTTTTTTTTACTGTCACCTCTTTCCAAAATTTGCGTTATCAAATACTTATAATCAAGCACTGAAGCAGAATGAAGAGTATCATTCAAAAAATTCTCCATCTTACTGGTGGCTCCAGCATGTTACCCTACAGTATTTGAGCACTTGCATATAGCAACGACTTCTGTCTCCTGAGAGGACTGGGTGGCAAGGAGTTGTCCCAGTTTAGCAGACAGTAGTTTGGGTATTAGCAGTAATACCTCAGAAGCTCTGTGGCTTTCTGAGTGGTGTTAGGTGTGAGGCACAGCATGGTCATGGTTTCACAGTGAGTCTGGGGTCGTGCAGGACCTGGGCCCTGAGCACATCATACTTTCAACAACCAGCTCAGTACCTTATCTCACTAACCCAGTGTCAGACTCCACAGCTCAGTGAGAGACGCCCTCTTACTGAGCACACGTGACCTTGCTCCTCTGGGGAGGGAAACCAATATTTGAAAAGTCAAATCATCATTTTTTCTCTACCTTACTTTTCGAAAATAATAAGGTGAGGTTTCCTAATGTGCAACCACTTGCAATTAATCAGGCAGGGACTGTGTCTGAGAGGCGCTCAGGGAGCTCCCACCTGGAGTCAGGTTAATTTCAAATTTCAACATTTCTGCTACCTGCAGCCACGGTGGGGGTGGCAGGAGCCTTTTCCAGAGACACGAGTGTCATCTAGTGGTGAAACAAACCCACTCGATCACACCCCAAGAGCCACCATCTGCCCACTGGTTACCACGCAGAGCACTGGGCAACATATTTTGTTTCTGCCACCCTCTAACAACCTAATGCAGAATGTATGTAGTAATGCTTATTTTAGCTTTTGTCCTTGCGGGATTTATTTTATGCAGGCTAATGGAAAATAATATGAGCCCATGATAGCAGATAGTAATGGTTCTCTGACAGGTTTTTTTTGTCCCTCTGATGGGATACAGAAAGGGTCTGTCTGCTTGGGTACAGTCACCACCACCATCACCTTGCTCCCCAGGAGTTAAGTGAGAATTTTACAGGACAAAGGGCAGTTTGAAACCTTCTTTACATGTTGTGTGACATGTCCATTGAAGGAATGGACATTCAAGATATTTGTATTTTAGAGCAGATTTTTTTTCTCAAACTCTTTCGCCTTCCTTCACACATAAATCCAGATTTATTAGTGAAGCAGAAAATAAACATAGTCATTCTCTCATAATCAGTCAAATGCAAAAGAGGAAACACTTTCCCACCAGAAGCATCACTAGGAGGGTAAAACACAAGGAAAAGGGGTTGAGATAGTAACAAAACAGAGTGGAGAAATACTGTCTGGCTATGTATAATTTTCCTGATGTGACTTTCTGGCAGTTAATCACAGTAACTGAAATGCAATGAATCCAGCTCAAGGTGTTGTGCTGGTCTTTGAGGAAAAATAGACTTTGCAACTAGTCCGCTAAAAATCATCATGTTGTAAAATTACTGCCAGTAATTACTCAGTGCACATTTTTAAGTGCTTCACTGGAAACGCACCCTTTTTTTAGGACAAAGGTGGATTTACCACATTTTCAGTTGATGTCAGGTACTGAGACTTAAGGAAAATCCCAAGTGCTTAAATCACAGAAGTCTAGTAGGAACTGGTGGATAAAGGAAGTGGAGTTACATGGCCTTGTAACCCTGCTTCCCACCATGGGCAGTGAAAATTAGAAGATCCAGACTCTCTTCTAGAGACAAATTAAAGGTATGCTTTGTTTTTCAAATGGCACTTCACCTCCCATCGCCTTACAGTGTTTTTTGTTAGAGCAGGCCTTGGGCATGTTTCTTTATCCTAGGGATGAATGCACAGGAAAAAAAACAACCAAAAAAAAGCTATCAAAGAGCGCTGAATCCCTTTACAAAGCTGCCAGCTGGCTGTGTAACAGGGCACTGGGCAGGGCTCAGATCAGCCAGGTAGTCAGGGGCTCTTGGCAAGCTGAGGGCAGCGAACCATATGGGTCTTTCCCCTGTTCCCAAAGCCACAAAGAGAAGGGGGACCAAGAGCCGATGGCTCTTGCTATTTGCCAGCCCATAGCCTCCCTCCCCTGCTCCCTGCAAAAGCAGACCCAGCGGGGCTCATGCTCATGCTTTCATTTGTCAGCCCGCCTGCGTCAGCAGTAATACAGAGCTCAGCTGCTCATCATCCCGGCTGATAATGTTGCGGGAGGAATTAGGCAAGGCACGCTGGTAGGAGGGAGAGAGAGGGTTTGAGGGAGGGTAATCACAGGCACGGTGATGGGAAATAAATGAGATCAGAAAAAAAGCAAACAACCCTCGAATAGGGTATTCTCAGGCTAGAAGGGAGTGCATTTTTAGAACTGGTGCAGTCCCAGCTCTGGGATAACAGCAAGTCACCCTGGGATTTCATCAGGTTTTGCTTCAAGGCTGCAATGAGTGAGTTGCCACAGGGCAATTGGCATTCAACTGTGCTGCAGAAAAGCTGAATGAGTAGGTTGAGGGGCTGGGTTGTCCCCTTGTCCATAGATGAGATGTGGCAAGAGGCAGGCGAGGGCTCACAGGTGCTGTTGGCTCTGCATGGGTGCTGTGTGACCTTTCCCTCTTCATTGCAAAAGTGCAAAGGTTTTTGCTCATACAGCTTTCAGCTGAGGTTTGAAGCACTCTTTCCCCATGAGGACAGTGCTACTGAGAGGCCATGCCGCAGATGGTCTGATGAAACCCAGGGAGGTCCTGACAATGGGAGCAGGACTATTCACTGCACAGCAGCCTGGACGCCAGTCCCCAGTACCTCCCTCAACAGCAGAGAGAGCTGAGTACTCTATCAAAAAAGGCATACATTTAATCAATTCCTGTGGTGCTGTAAAACTCAAATTCACTTTGTTTTTGTTTTTTAATTTGACTTGGTATTTCAACCCCTGTTAGCACTAGAGCAACATTATGCTCCATCTCCTGGTTATTTCCCAACAGAATGTGTCTCTTTTCACTGAAATTCAGAAAACATTTTGAAAACACCATGGCAAGGTCAAAGATGTTTTGCAGAATCTTTATCTGTGTAGCCTAAATGGACCTGAAAACAGGACAGACTGTGCTCTGAACTTGGGGGGAAATGTGAAATAATTCATTCCATCAGTTCTGCACTTGGCATGTGGCAGTAAATTCAGGCTGACTGTCCATCTCCAAATGCTGCATGGCATCTGGAGTTACAGTGCCTGAATTGTCCAGTTTTGTGCACCATGCTGCCACAAAATTGACCCCTAGAGGACAGTCTCATGTGCAGAGCACTGGTACTGGACTGACCTCAGAGCTACAGACTAGAATTCTCAGCTTAGAAAGCTGCCTTTCATGGGCACCAGAGAAGGAACAGTAACAGAAACACCATTAGAGTGATGATGAAATCAAGAGTTTAAGATAAGGTTTTCAGAGTAATTGAAGGAGAATTGTCAAGGTAAAGGTTCTGTCCTCTGAATATCCAGCCTCAAAAGGTAAGCCCAAAAAGGGAACACCTTAGGGATTGAATTCTTGGCCAGTGTCTATATCCAAATATTCAGTTGCTGTAGTGACAAAGCCTCCCTTTAAGTGAACTTTTTTGTCTTGCCCTGAAGTTAAATTTTATATTGTTCCACAAAAATTATCCCATACTATGTCTTTCCTTTCGGAGCACACCTAAAGTAGACAGGCATCCTTTGCTAACAAGCCCAAGAGGGGAAGCCTAGATTACACAAGTTAAAAAGTATATGAAGGACTGATAGCTTTAGCAGAAAGCACTCCATGCCCTCTAAGTGAAGATCATAAGCTATCACCTGTCAGCTAGCTCAAGAACCACAATGCCAGAACAAGTCTGATTATTCTTCCACTTGTAAGAATATTTAAAATAAAATTCATCGCTGTGGTTTTCACATTGTTGGTTAGTCTTCTGTAACTGATTATAGACTGCAAAGCCTTTCACCAGACAGTGTAGCTCTTGAAATGTCAAGTAGGGCTTAGGGAACAAAAACAATGGTGACAAAAACGCAAAGAAAGTTGTGTCCATCAGAAACACCTTTGCACTAGCACCAGCCTCACCATCTGTCTGCTTTTGGAATCCAGCTGTTTGACATTTCTGCTGCCTCTGTGCTCTGGGAGCAGGAGACTGTCACCCAACCATCAGGATAACTAGCCTCCCTGAACACCAAAAGTCTCTCAAATTATACAGCGAGGTCTACAAATAATCACAACAGCTTAGCACTACCATGCTTAACACTTAAACTCTGGATTGTTTGTCCTTATTTCACTTCAATTTTTGTTTGGGGATTTCAAAATCCAGTCCCATTGTAGTCTTTCAGCCAAGCTTCACTTTGTTACTCCATTTTGGGAAGTCTTCTGAAATGCATCTTAATCTCATCCCCACCTAGATTTACCTTGTTCCTCCATTCTGCCCAAGGGATGAGCTTTTTGCTGCACAGTGCATGCATGTCCAGCACAGCTTTTAATGCAGTTGGAGAGCATCTTCCCTCTCTGCAGGTGTTCTCTGCAAGAACTACCAATACTGTTCTTTCATTGGAGCTTTTTCCCCAAGGGCTTTGCTCGCTTATTCACAGTAACTGGATGCAAATGCAGGATCAGGAGGTAAGGCCCTTGGTTTTCAGTCAGACCCTGCAGGGTAATCTGGGGACTTAATTCACCATATAACCATATACCTAACTAGTTCCTTTGGTGAATTCAGCAATGTGCAGGTGCTCCTAGAGAAGCTATAACTAGCATCTCACAGATGGAGAAAGCTTTGTGTCTGCAGGGGTGGGTTCATGGCAGGCTGATGCAAAAACTGAGAGCCAGTTGAGGTTCACTGGTGACCTTACCCCTTCTCAATACAAACTTGGTGTCTATTTGGCTCAGAAGGGATTCTTACCTAAATACTTCCACAATTCTCTGCTCTGTGCCGTCTGTTTTTCATGTGCTGCATCCCTGTGCCAGGCAGGAGGGGGAACCTCTCTGGGACCTCTGCCCTCACCTTAGCTAAGAAAAAACTCAGTCCTTGAACAAGTTAGGGAATTCCATGAAACCTGGGCCTTAGCAGGAGAAAGATGAATGGAGAAAGTGAGCAAGGTCTGGTGAAGGGACCGCATGAAAATAAACCTTGCCTCAGGCCAGCAGTGAATGCAAAGTGAACCTCCGAGGCTTTTGCCTTGACATCAGGGTAAATTTTGGGCTGATAAAAAGACTTGCACTAGGCTAGTTACTCAAAATATGCAAGGTTCAAGACTAAGGGGGAAGAAATGTTATCTATGTTTTGTGGATGGGTTGCTGAAAGAACAGGAGATGACATGAGTTCCAGGTAGTACTCAATGTCTGTGATAGATCAAGAAATTCAGGTTTAATGAGAAAACAATCTTTCCTTCCTGGAATGGAAAGAGGGAAGCTAATATACATAGAAATAAATAGGATTGCACCTTCTGTAGCGTATTTGTAATGTTAAAATAACCTTAATTCCCTGTATGAGACAGTCTCTCTGCTTCTTCTTCATTTTGCATTCAGTAGTTTAAGGCAGGAACTGTGACACTTATTTTGATTTTATTTTTTTTTTTAAAATCTCTTCATTATTGCAGCAAATTCTACAATAAATCAGGCTTGGAAGCTCTGTGAAGTTTGCAAAACCGAGCCCTACTCAGCTCCAGGCATTTATACATGACGCATACACAGTGCTCACTGCTGTTGTTTCTTTGCCAATCACCTTACCCAATGTGAAGATGTGTCACAACACTCAGCAAATATGGAAACAGCCACTTTAATCAACCATATTTTCCCCATCTGGTAACTTTCTTTTAACTTGGTAGTCCAGCTTTCACACAGATTTTATACAGAGAAAGTTTACAAGCAATAAAAATTAACAGCCAGTATACATACAAAAAATAAATCAACCCCCCCATAGTGTGTGCCTGAGCAGATCTAATTCAAACTGTGATTAAACTGTTGTTGCATTTCCATGAGATATTTTGCCTGGGGATATGCTGTATGCATAGTGCATGATTCATTTTAGTGAGAACCAGACCAGGGGTGACAGGAAGGAGTTCCGAGGACAAGCACAGAAAAACAGCCATAACAGGAGAGAAAGGCCACACAATGAACTGCTTTGCCTAGCCTTTAGAGCAGTAAAGGGCAGGGCAATGAGGGCCTTCCCTTCCCGTGTGCCCGCAAAGAACTTCACTGGCTCCGCATAATGAAAAAAACTCCAGAGCATTGTGGTTAGATGCTGAGATAGTTCATGTTTCCAAGCACTGTCTCTACTCTGCCTCAGACTGCATCACAGTTAGAGCTCCTCCACACACATCTCTAGGACACTTCTGGGAGCATTTCTTTCCCAAAAGTCTCAGTAGGGGTGGAGAGTGGGTGCCTTGCCAGAAGTAATCCTTGCAGTTGTCTTGTTCATGTGTTTTTAATGCAAGTCCATAGTTTTTACTGGTGTAGATTAGGAGTATTAATGGCAACAGAACAATGAATATCTGTGCAACCAGAATTTGACATATTGTATTTGTCATGCCACCAAATAGCTTGTTTTCAAATTATAAAACTGTTGTGTGGTGAATGGAATCAGGCTGTGATGATTTGTATGTACGTGCAGTATTTTAAGGCCCACTTATTTTTGCATCTTGTTCAAATACTGCCAGGATGGGTGTTGGGTGGATGGAGGAGCATACATACATTCTCTTCTCATTCTTCAGTGTGGCTGATGGATCTGTCTCTCCTGTGGGTATTCATTTTCAGTAAGACTGTTGGGAAGGACAAGGCAAACCAAACACAGCACAGCATCTGAGGACATGTTTTCAGATTTGGCTGGCAGTGGTAGTCTGTTCTTCTGTCAAAACAAAGATGATGTGACAGCTCTTCCTGTCAGTCTTTGTCCAAACTTCTCCTTCTTTCTCCTTTTCCATCAGCTGCATCACCTCAGTTCAATTCAGCAAAGCAAATGAGGTGTAATATCTCAGAGATAATAAGTTCCTGCAGTTTTTGCCAAAATCAGATGCAGGGCAAAGAGACCCTGCTGGAGCCCACACTGAGGGAATGGCCAGTCATTCCATACACATCTCCCAGGTGCTTCACTTACTTGGTGTTTTTTGTGCAATGATTTTCTGCTGTTTGTGCAATTGAGAGCCTGAACACCAGTTTTGGCAGCAGGATGGAGTGGGGCACAGGAAGGGCATGAAGGGATTGATTACAGGGGTGCTGGATGTAGGAAATAGAACTCTGCAGCACAGAGCTGAAGAACTGGAAGCACTCCACATTGGACTGAGGTTGTGGGCAATATGTGTGAGTAGGGCACCTAAAGATAGTGAAAAGGAGAAAGTGGAATCCAGAGAACAGAAGTTTGCTTATGGTATTAACTCGCTTTGTCTCTTTTCTGTGTAGAAATTAAAGTGAATTAAAAGCATTAAGTCAAATCAGATATTTCTCATAACCAGTTGTTTCTGGTGAATGAATGCAATAGAAGTATATTTTAAAAGAAATGAGGAAGAAGAGGGGGAAAATGTGTGCCTCAAAACCAAGGAAATGTTTTAAATGTTCTTAATTTCCAATTCTTTATCAACTGCTCGATAACTTGCTTTGATAAAATACATTTGACTAATTGACATAATTTGCTGTGTTAATAACAATTAAAGGTGATCTCCGAATCAGTTAAGAGAGGCTTTGTACTCTGTGGTCATTCCATGATAAGGTGGACTTGCAGTAGCTACTATGCAACTTTTATTTTGATTTAGAGACAATACGAGAATATTGTTTCCTATTAGGTGACTGGGCAATTTTGAGAGCTAGTGATATGTAATTTCAAGTCAGCAGACAGGAATGTCTTATGGGCAAATGCAAAAAACTATCTCCAAGCATGAAAGCAGTGGGAAAATATATATGACCCTAGGAAATATTTATGGTCCACAATGGGAATACTGGAAAGATACAGAAAACAATAATTATTATGGCCAGAGCAGTTAGGAGTTACCTGACACCGATCTGTGGAAACCTAGGCTTTCCTAGTTCCGTACTGGTGAAATTCCTCAATCTAGCCAAGTTTGCTGGCATGGTAACTGCTCTGTTCAGTTGTATAGTGACCAAAGGGTCTTTTGTTTCTCTGAAAGAACTAACCAAAGACAGTGGGAAATAACTAAAATAAAGTATTAACTGAGGAGTTTTCTGATATGCACTTACAATTTTGTTCAATATATTGAAATATAGAGTGTTTTTAAATGCAAAAATAAAATAAATTGACTTAAATAACTTCATCTCTGTTGTTCTCTGAAGACCAGTATGAAATGTGTGTGTGATTCAATGTGAACTTCATCAACAGAAATTTAATTGCCACCTTATTATCATCTGAGACTTAATTCTGGGATATTTCAGCATTAATCTTTGCAGCTCTGCAGAGCCAAGATGCTGCTCTTTAAACAGCTTCTTCAGAAACAGTTGAAAATGCCCAGCCACCACCTCCTGCAACTCCAAGTGCACACTCTAAATGCCAGGACATTTCAGAGCAGCTTTTTTCTGTGCTCCTTTGCTGGTGGTGGTGGTGGTGGTGGTTTAGGTGCAGCTGAAGCAGTTGTGCTATATCTGGACAGAGGAAACCACAGCATTTTTGCAGAGCAAGCAAGTTCCAGGAACTTGTCTTATATTCTGTTTTGGCATTAGTTCCTAAATTCTGCTGTTCTCTTTTCTGATATAATTTTCTTTTAAAGCAATCTAACTAACAACAGGCTTCCTGAAAACCAGTAAAGATTTTCTTGCTCTTTTGACTGTAGTGGTGCTGTACTGTTCCAGCTCAGCTTATCACCACAAACTCGCTCACCTTCATTAACTGCTAACCTTTCCAAAGATATCAGGGGAGATGATAGTTTTTCTTTTCCTGATGAAAAAGATTTGTGAGGTCTACCAGAGTGCTGACTTTCTCATTCTCTAATCCCTTTTGGGTTTTTTTGGTGTTTTGTTTTTTGGGTTTTTTTTTCACCCGGTGATTGCTGGCAGGGTTGAGAGCAGCTGACGTTTTGGAATGACAAGCAACCCACCCAATGTGAGAGCCTGCTGTTATTAAATTCACACAGGGCCTCAGCTTATTCTAGAGATTAATCAACTGAATATGAGTAGTGGGTGATTATCACATAAATAGCCAGCTCTGCAGTAAATAAACCATTTATCTAAGATCTGTTAATTAACTTTATCAGGAGTGGAAGATAAATAAACACCTTAGTATCTAGGTGCCAGTAAGATAATTTTTGCTTGTAATAATATCAATCCTCTATGAATTCCTACCTCCATTTTTGAACCTTAAGTGTTTTGTGTTTTTCCCGTGACTTTACTCTGCTACCTGACCTTTGAGCTGACACACAACAGCTGATGGGAATTCAGAGATGCCTGTTTACAAAGTCCTTTTTCATAGGATGTCTTTTCAAGCCCACCTAGTTCACAAAAATCACAAGTCATCCTACATCTGGTTGTCTGTCTGTCTGCAGTACTGAACCAAAGTGGAGGACAGGCTGACACTGAGGTGTGATCTCATAGATGTTCTGACTCAGTTTTGGAGCTCAACCAAATACCAGCATTGGGCAGAAGAGCTCCTTAGTTTCCTGTGGAGACAAAGCCTGGATGCCTGTAGGTTGGTCAGTGATTCTGCCCATCACTTCTTCATTGATTGGTCAATTTTGGACAAATTTGCTGAAAACATGAAGGTCACAAAAATTACAGCTTTCCTATGCTTTCAAACGTTGTCAGCCAGGGAAGAAGCAGTTGAACTGCTACAGAAGTTTCTTTTGCATTAGTTCATTTTATTCATAAGCCAATTAATTAAGAAGGAAGACATTAAGTCACTGTAACTTTTTATCTCCATTCTAATGCATGCCAAATGCCTGTCCTTCACATGGTTGTCACTCCAAAGACAAATCCTACAGCTCTACTGTTTAGCTTTGAAGAGTCAACTGAAAATGAGGCCCCTGCAGAGGTTTCACTGTACGAAGGTTCACAGCATTGCCGTTATTTATTTCCTTTGGATCCAAGTGTGTGGCAGTGTGGCCTGTTGCCTTTGCTTAACTCTAGTGTTTCCTGAGCCTTTATCAGGATGAAAAAACCAGCCACTAGATTTTCCCCTTTTTCGTGAGCTGCTATGAAAATTGGTTCAGTCAGCTGCATGTGCAATTCTTCCTGTGGTTTTAGAAACAGCAGCAGTGGAGCAACATTTAATTTGCAGCTTCTACTTCTTAACCTCAAAGGGAAAAGGTGGTAACTGTTAATTGCATCACAGTGTGTGCATGCTGGCAAGCACAGCAGTTTGCTCTGACTCCAGGTGTCCCAAGACCAGCAAACTTAACCAAATACAGACTCAAAACACCATGTGTGCAAACCTAAGCCCAAACCACACTGCAGAATGTCTGTGCTTATTCCTGTGGATTTGGAGGCAAGAAATCATTAACCATCCCTCATAGCTCCTGACTAATACACACAGATATAAAAGATTTCAGGAATGCTGACATATATTCACTGGTGAGGCCAATCACATACAGAAGATGTGTGTGTGGCAGTTCTTTCCAAAAGAGCTTGAAGCTGTCCAGATCAGGCATGTTGCAAGGAATAGGTTCCAAAATCTGGTTTTGAGACACCATTATTTTATTTTGAAATTATGCTGGACCTTAGAGATTTTGATTTTTTAGAGGTTTGGTATCTTTTGTTATTTAATGCAGGATGCATGGTGGGTAGGTGGCAGTGGTGGTGGTGGGGTGGTGGTAGTGGTGTGTGTACACATGTGCATTAGTCTACAAGGGAAGGCTTTTGTGTAAAAGGCTGCAGGGGTAAGGCTTCAGTGTAAATTCTGAAAGGTTACAAACTCTTACTGTTGCTCCTGTCAAGATTGGCCATTCTCCTTTCTCCCCTTCCCTCCTCCTTTCTCCCCTTACCTCCTCCTTTCTCCTCCCTGCTCATTTCTTGCCAAGACTAAAGCTGTCACTGTAAGAGGTAAAAGCTATAAAGGTCTGTGCTGCTTTATAGCAGCTTGCAGGGAAGCTGTGATGATGGAAATACAATGAAAATTGAATATATTCTAATCAACCTTGGGAATATTGCCATCAGAAATGTAGAGTATTCCCCTGGAAAAGTTGCTTTTAAGTGGCTGATTGTGTGTTTGTCCATGAAGCTATTATCAGACCACATAACAGCTTTAGGGAAAGCTTGTGAGGACTGTTCTTGAATAGCCTTCCATCAGAAAAGGAGGGGTGGGAAGTCAGATTGGATGCTGAGAGGTAGTCTGTCGCATTTAAGAAATACAGCGAACAGCCATATAGGAGAGCAAAAGAAATGGAAAAAGCCCAACAGGACTCTCTGTTTAGTGGCTCCAAAGCTTAGGGGCACCTCAGTCAGCAGAACCCAGCAATTGCAGACTGATGAGTCCTTAATCATCTCACGCTGATGAAAGCTTTCCTGCACCAGAACAAATATCAAATCCTACTGCTATGCACAGTGACAGAATCTGGTAAACCATTTCAGCCAAGCTATAAAATCAGTCTGAGCCAGGATGGCAACAGACAATAATAAGGTGTAACCCTGCAGCTCTACTGCTGTTCATTATTTTTTTATTAGTGAGTTCAGAAACTGCTTCTGTGTGATTTTGAGAAGTCCATTTCAAACAGCACTGCAGGGTGGTGTCAGGCATTTTCCTGGACTGTCTTCCCTGCCTTAGGGCTTGCAAAACCTGTATTTAAAATGAGTCTCCCTCTCCCCCCCCCTGCCCCCCCCCTCTATCCCTTTCAAAACCCAGAGTTAATTTGTTCCCACAACCCCGTTTGTATGAACAGATGCCTCCATCTCTGAGCTCACAATTGCTGGCTGGGAAGTGATTCAGCTACTGAGTGAGTGAGCAGGGGAATAATCACTGGGTATTGCTGACATCTGAAAAAATAATCTTGTGTTCATGACTTTGCTAGCAAATGAAAAGGGACAAAAATAGAGGCCCAAGCTGCCTTGGAGCACAGCCGCAGCTGAAGTCATCTCCAGCAAGAAACTGTACTCACCAGTTCCTTGCTACAGACAACCTCAGGTGCAGCTATGCTCTAAGGATGAGACCTTCTGCAGGCAGCATGGCACCTGAACAGCTGGGCAACATCCCCACACGGACATTGCTGGAGACTTTCAGTACAGGAAGAGCACTGAAAGAACAGGGTCCGTTTAGTAGCTATGGGAGTTGCCTCCATGTCTTCCCACCATGGCCTTCTATCTTGCCCCATAGTTCTCCGTTGGGAAGTTTGATTTGCAAAGGAGCAGTATCAGCTCCATGGATGGTCACTATAATGGCAAACAGATGGAGCCACAAGGGATGTGGAGACATGGTGCTCCTGTACCTGGGGGAGGTGCTGCCTTCAAAGCACTGCATGCTGCCTTCAGGGCAGCCAAGCTTTGCTACAGAAGATGCCATGAAGAAACAAAAAGTGGCAAACAAAAAATCCCAAACCTGTGGGTTGAATAGTGAGCCAACAGAGTGTTGCAAATGTTTCTGACTCACTCTATGTTTTGGGGTTTTTAAATCTTCAGAATAAGCAGTTAGTTTTTATAGTCTTGAATAGGTTTTGTTCATGCAGTAAATACATATGATTCAGTTTTAAGTGTTGAGTAGTTCCCAATTTGAGGAGTTTCTTAGTCAAAGTAGCTGAAATAGCTTTTTACAATTTATTAATCACTGTAGATACATTTTTTTTCTTTTTGATTAGATTGTGGTCAGTTTTACAAATAGAAATTTGGGGATTAAACTGACACAGAGGTATTAGAAAAGAATGTCACTTTGCCATGATTTTTTTGTGTTGTAGAATCTGAAGTGCAAAAGGATGAATTCAGCAAACAGCCAAAAATAAAACAAAAACTTGTGTCAGAACAATAGCACCTCTGCAGCATATTGACTGTGGCCTTGTCTTTTGTATTCTCTCCCCTGTAATATTCTGTTAAAAATAGACAACTCATATTGTGACACCAATTTTTGGGTGCCACAATATAAGTAGAAAATAAACCTATTGGAGAACATCCAAAGAAGGGCTACAAAAATGGTGAAGGAGTATAGAGGGGAAGTCATGTGAGGAGTCTGTGAGGTTACTTAGTTTGTTCAGCGTGGAGGAGACTAAGGGGACATCTTGTTGCAGTTACAACTTCCTCATGAGAGGAAGCGCAGGGGCAGGCACTGATCTCTTCTCTGCGGTGACCGGTGACAGGACCTGAGGGAATGGCATGAAGCTGTATCAGGGGAGGTTTAGATTGGATGCTGGGAAAAGGTTCTTCACCCAGAGTGTGTTTGGGCACTGGCTCCCCAGGTGAATGATCATGACACCAAGCCTGACAGAGTTCAGACATTAGGACAACCCTCCGAAGCACATGGTGTGACTCTTTGGGCTGTGCAGTGCAGGGCCAGGAGTTGGATCATCCTTGTGGGTCCCTACCAGCTTGGGATAGTCTAAGATTCTATGATAATTCCAGTTAATAGTACAGGTGTATAACTCAGAATCTGTGGTCCTCTTAGGCTGATAAATCTAGATTGCAGAGTGAGCCATCAAATTAAAAATTATAAACAGAGGCTGTATATCTAGCCCTAATTTTCTTTATCTGTAGATGGGCAAAACTATAATCCAACATCAAAGTACTAATGTGTAATGGAACTGGCTCCCCATACCTGAACCTCTTCAGACTCTCAGACCTTAGTTTTCCTATATATATCATATGAGGTAACCACAACTGTGAAAGGAAATTCCAAGATCCACTCCTGGGTATAGGTGAGGCTTTCCAGGCGAGGGTGTATTGTATGCTTTATAGTATTTGTGTACTTTGAAGATCAAAAGCTGTCATACATGTTAGGGCTGACCTGTTCAGTGAGCACTTTTTTTGCATCTGTATGGAGAAATGGATTGGCATGGAAGTTGTTTGGGTATACAGGTTCCACACAAAAATTCTCAGTGTGTACAGACAGACTGAATATGGCCACTATTGCAGATAGGAACCTGAAAAAGAGCCTGTTTTGTATTACAGTAGTAGAATTCCATGTACAACATCTACATTGATTTCACTCCTCATGCAAAGCAGCCAGTAGCAGTCCTGTCATCAGATTACCAGGAGGCCCAAAGGATCCAATTTCTATTTAAAAAGCTTTTATTAGTTTTCAAGTGAAAATGATTATGATAAAATCCCAGCTATAATTCATTGGAGGAAAAGAAACTATTTCAACAAGTGAAAATTATTACCAGTATCTAAAATCATTATGGTGTTCACCAGTTCCTGTTAATGTGAATCAGTATACAGTGATGTCCTGCAAGCCAACTTTAAATCAGGCGGATTAACGGAAGTGAATATTGGTAAGGAAGTAGACAAGTACGCATCTAACTACTATGAGCAAGTAGTGGACCACTATAAAAATTATCATAGAAATGAGGTTTTGCAAAGATTCAAATGTCATCCTTACCATTGAAACTGCTTGGCACAAAAGTACCTCTAGTAGGGAAGATTTTTCTGTGAGGAATTAAAAGAGGGAAGTTAAATTAACAAGTGTTTAACTCTGCCTGTCATCATATCAAAATACATAAAATATGTAATTATGAATGAGAGGTGTCATATGCTTATCACAGAAATGAAGTTGTTGAGATAGACTCCATGCCACTGACAAAGTCCTTGGAACTTTGTCCTCTCTGGGTCCATGGCCAGCCTCTGGGGCACGCTACATACACAAATATGTAAGAGCCACCCCATACCTGGCCCACGCACACTCCTATATGGTCCCGGGGTGATGGCTGAATAATACAAAGCAGAATGATATATATATATATGTCTCATGAATAAGTCTGGACTAGATTGTATCAGTCCTGCATTCCTGGGAGGAACTCCAGAGCCATTCTCCTGGATCTATCACAGATCAGCTGAGGTGCCCTGCCACAGTTCCCAGCATGACCAGTATTTATCATATGGTTGTGTGGGCAGAACTGGATCCTACCACTACTTCCTGCTGAACATGCTGCACAGAACTCATTTCCCGGCCTGGCAGTCCAGCCTGGATCTTTGAAGTGCCAGCACAAAAGACATCTTGAGTAGCATCTTGTCATAAGCAACATAATTGTAAGTACATTAAATTCACAGGTTGCACCAAGCTGGGAAGAACTGTGGATATGCTGGAGAACAGGATTATGAATCAAAATTAATTTGAAAAATGTGATGAATTGAAGACCCACTTCAAAATGACATGAAATGTGGAAAAGTAAAGGCCAAGACAGAAATATAGGAACACATATGAATTATGTGAATAGCAGCTTCCCAGGATGAATTCTGCTAATGATTTCAGAGGGTTACAAGTTAACCAGGAGTCAGAAACGTCATACTGAAAAGCAAGTAGCGTATTTCATGCTGGGATGTACTTACTGGAGCACAGCCTGAAAGACACATGAAGTAACTCTTGTCTGGACTGGCAGTAGGTGCTCAAGTAGGATTTACTCAGCTGGGCCTATTCAGGCATCAAACCCCTCCTTCCTCTCCTGTTTGAAAGAGCAAGACAGATGAGGAATAAAACTGATAAATTGTGATCAATTCTGTGAACAGCAAACAGTACCAAAAAGGGAGAAAGTGAAGCCAGAGATTGAGTTATTGCCTCGTTTACCAGCAAAATTATTATGACAGTTCAATCTAACTTCCAAATTCTCTTTTCCAGCCTGAAAGGAAAAGCAAACATCCTCCTTTCATGTTACCAGATGGAAACAGCAATATACACATATGAATGTTGGCCTGGTGTCAGGTTTGCCTTACACTTGCTAAAAGAAATTGCAGAACTCTCACTGACTTGAGTGAAACAGACCCAAAAGATGTTACTGCATAAACCTTCTCCAGTGTGCAAGCTAGTGTGCACAGCTGCATAGTCAAAGGCCTCTCTTCAATGGGATTATTAATTTCAGTCTTCTCTTATTTAATTAGCTCATACAAACTCTCTAACAACATCTCAGTCAGGGCTCCAAAAACCTCTGCCAAAGCCTTCAGTGAAATCTCTCCTTGGCAGACGTAGCTCTCGGAAATTTGCTTGCATTTACCTTCCCACACTAACCCCTAGCCATCACTGTGGTCCTTATCATCTCAGAATTTGGCTTATCACACAAAACCCAACACTGTACTAGCCCAAAACTTCTTAATCTTTAGGATATACTTTGTATGCAGTTTCTGCTCTTTATTTTCAAGACTTTGTCTCAGCATTTTCATTTACATCTTCTTAGCCCATCCAAGCTTTGTCATGTTAACACAGAGTAAAGATTACACAAGTAAATCTGGCTTTCTTGCATTTTCTGTCCATTTGGGTCTAGTAAATGACATGATGTTATGATAATATTTTAGAATTGATGATCCCTTTATATAGTGATGCCAGCCCTACAGCAAAGGTCTTTGTAGTGTGTAAGCTGTAGATTCTACTCAGCCATCTGGGGTGGCAGGAAAGGAACATCTGAGGAAGGAGCAAATGCATCTTCTGTTTGCAACCAGCCCACATCAGCCTAGCAATAGTGCACTGAACAGCAAAGTCTTCCGGACTGCTAAGAAATATGTGATAAAACATCATTTGCGTGGAGATTTAGGTTGACTCAGCAGGTCTTGCAGCTGTATTGTTTCTCCACACCAGGATCTATTGATTTTTTGTTGTTTTTGTTTTGTTTTGTTTTAAATCTTCTGTTTTTCTTAGGGGTTCATTTTTAACATCTTTTGTTTGAAAGGCATTATGGTGAAAAGAACAGCAGACAAAAAGCTTCCCCCAGATAAGAACAAGTATGGACGTAATCTTCCTTATTTGGAAAGAAATGCTCCATCAAGCACATTTTGATTGAAAAATAACTGATTAGCTTAAAAATCATAATAAAAACAGCTAATGTACTTGAACATGAAGGAGATTGTGACCAGGATATTGGAGACTGGCATCTCAAATGGATTTCAACAGCATTAGTAACTGTTACATTGGATCCCTCAGGACTAATTATTGGGATTTAGACTCCTGAGACTAACAAATCCAGTGTACATAACAACTAGGGTTTGTTTTGGTGTTTGGTTTTCTTTTTTTTTCGAATCTTCCAAAAATCATCGGCTTCTCTTCTAAATAGCTGAGCTCAGACACTGCTGCTTTGAGTCTATCTGCAAACCTCAAGGGTCCTGCTTCCATCTGGAAAGGTAGGCTCTCAGTTCATCAGGCCCAGAAAGTAACTTAGAGAGGTGGCATATCAGGGCAAGAGCTATGCAAAGCTTTCCAATTCTGTGTAATAATGTAAAGTAATTCAAATATCCTACAGACGTCAGAGCAATATTTAATAAAAGACTGCTGTCTCTCAGGTCCATAGGAAAGCAGTTGAGGATTTCTTGACTTCAGAAGCCATACTGAAAATTACTTCTACCCCAGAATCCTATAAGATTACTTAAAAAACCCTAACAGCTGCTGTTTTTTATGAAAAGATATTGGATTTTGGAAAAATTTATTACTTAATTATCTAATATGGAATCCTCCCAATATGGTTATAGTGGGAGTCAGCAGATGGCACTGTTACTTATAGTGATAAAACTTCTTTTTACAGCTGTGCAAAACTTGCTACATCTTTGAATAAATTCTGCGTTGCTGCTCATTTTCTACTGAAATGCCCTTGGCCAAAAACTGGGCACTGGCTTGCCGCCTCACCCATCAAACCATAGGAAACACTAAAGACAGACCTGGCCTTAGAGAACTGTTCAAATTCCTAAGAAAGGGCATTGTTCGTGTGCTGTTGGACTACCTCTGTTGCAAAAAAAGGATTAAGTAAAGCAAATAGCCATACCTTTTGCCAATGACTTGTCCACTAGGAAGCTGATGGTTTCAAGGATGCTGGTACATGGGCTGTATGGTCTGCACCTCAGAGGTCCTGAGCACTAATGGAAACAGTCAAGGGGGTAGCTAAGGTAGAGCTGAGGAACTTCAGAGGACAGGGAGCAGGCTTTGGAAACAAGAGAAGACTCGCCAGCAACAAAACTGTGGAAACACCTGAAAAGCCAAGGTAGAAACACAGGTGGAGCATAACAGGGGCAGCAACACTGGAGAAAAACAGAGAAGGGCTGTGACTGGTGGGCAGGGAAGTGTGCCCAGAGGCAAGGCCACAGAGCCCTTGTGATGGTTATTCATTCCCTGGGAAGAAGCAATACCTCTCAGAAGATTGCTGGTTCATTTTGAAGTATTTACCGCACTGCTGCCATGGATGGAAATAAACAGTGCATAACACCCAGTAATTTTCTCAATAATTGCATCTGTCTTCATTAAGGTTGTTTTTTCTCCTAAGAGTCTTGTAAAGCCTCTTTGAACAAATTTCACTTGTCAATATTTTGCTGGTGTTTCTGGATTCTGTTATTAAAATTGTAACATCAGTCACTTCAATCTGTCTGTTAATGATGAGCAGACACACAGATGCACATACACAGACCCATTTCTTCTCAGAATGACTGTTCCTAAGGTAAAAAGGATTTTACTATTTGACTAAGGCTACATGATGCATAAATCATCAGCATGGTCTATACCCGGCGAGGACAAATACTGGATTATAGGAATCTCACTAGGACGTTCCCATCTGGCTTCAATTTTTTTTGGTACATGTAAATCTGTAGTGATCCAATTCCCACCAGAGACGATTTGAAATTCAGCCACAGCTGAGCCAGGTGAAGAGAGGTCCAGGTGGGGGCAGGGAAAGAGCTAATAGGGCTCCTTCTTCTGTTCCTTTCTCATTTAAAAATATCTGTCTTGCTGTGTTCCTGCTCCTGTCAGTTAATGTCAGCATCCCATCTACAAAATACAATGCAGAGCCTCTATGCCCTGTGGAAATTTGGACAATGCTTTCATCAGTCTTCACAAAGTGCTCACAACTGGGTAAGTTTATAGGCAATTAAGAAACACAGTGCTCTAAAAATAACAGTCTATTTATAGTCTGTTTATAATCTCTTATGTTGCTACCACAGTGGTCACAGTTTTCTCTAGTTCGCAAGACATATTGTATGGTTTTTTTGTATTAAAAAAAAAGAAAAAAATCAACCAGTAAATAAGGACTTCTATAACGGTTGACTTGATTAATGTTATGCTTTAGGCTCTTGGTTTTCTGAGATTCTGCAGCCAAATTGTTCATCAGCTATAAAATGTACTAAATCAAAAGGACTAAAAAAGACTTTTCAAAGGAGGAGCACAGGCTATACTCTCAATTGCTTTCAAAAAAAATCTGTTGCTTGCTTGTCATCTGTCCTAGGTTTGCCTGCTCTAATCCATATTTGCTCCATCATTGTTTAGGGCAGGGGTGCACAATAGGAAAAACTGGTAACATGGGCTGAGTTTCAATACACAGAAGGCAAATAAAATACAAGTGTATAATAGACCTTTATTTTTATTTATGGGGTTTTGCACTCAAAGTAATATTTTCTTACATTAGCTTCTCTGTAAAGTTTCTTTTAACTGTTAGCTGAATTGATGAGAGAAAACTACCTCGAAGTCTCTAAGGAGTGGAAACTGGACCCTAGAGAGATCCCTCTTTACAGATTACTAAATTGTATGAGGGACACTACTCAACATGCTAAACATATGTTCAGTAAGGGCTACAAGGTTGAAGACCTGCTAAAATCATTTGGAAACAAGTCACTTGCTTGGCTTCCTTCATATGCCTTTAGGCAATTATGTATTTAAACTTTCAGCTTCTCTATCTTCTCTTTCAATGAACAAAGGGCCACAAAAGAAATCCTTTTAAAATGTTATTCAGTCAATGTGTGGTTCTGGGTTTGTATTCCTATCTAATTTTGGTAGATTCAATAATTTTTGTTGAAAGAAATGCAGTCTTCCTGTGCATAAAGGAAGAAGCTGGAGGGGTGGGGGAAAAACACTCATTCTTATAGTGAGGTATTTTTATAGATGATGATTCTACTGTAATCATTTGGATGAGAATTTCAAGGTAATAACAAACATTTCAGTCTATGTTTTGGAACGAATTTAAAAAAAAAAAGGCATCATCTTGTTATCTAGCAGCCATTTGATATCACATGGAGAATTATGAATTTGGAGATAGCAGAGTGTATACCACTCTTCTTGTTATGCTTTTTATTTGGACTTGATTTTTTAGGCCTTATAAGGATTTCATTGGTAACACCCAGCTCAATGAGTTATTTTGCCTTTTGCCATACCTATCAGCTTATGGAGCAGTATCTCAGGGGGAATGTCTGCTTGCAGAAAAAGAGGAATGGTTGCATTAATTCAGGGATAAAATACTCATTTCTGATTTGTTATTTACTGGGCAACAAAGACTTGGGACAAGTTATCAGCAAGGCTCTGTCTGAGTGTGTAACAGATACTTCTGGGTTGATGTGAATTGCGCATGGCCAAAGCCAACTTGCAATTTAAAAGGAAGTTCTTAAATCATCCTATCTTCTCCTCCCTTCCCATATTTAAAGACAGTATAGTACCATTTAGGTAGGAAAAGATGTCTAAGACCACCAAGTTCAACCATTAAGTCTACCACTAAACCATATCCCTAAGCACCACATCTACCTGTCTTTCAAATGCCTCCAGGGAGAGTGAGTCAACCACTACCTGGTCAGCCTGTTGCAGTGCTTGACAACCCTTTCAGTGAAGACAATTTCCTAATATCCCATCTAAACCTCCTCTGGTGCTACTTGGGGCCATGTCCTCTTGTCCTATTGCTTGTTATTTGAAGAGATGTAATATGTGTAAAAGTGATTATGCAAGAGCTCAAGATAAAGCTTTTGGATGCAAGAGGAAACAAATGAGAATCCAGTCCTTCAGCTGCAAGGGTTGTCCCTGCACTGAGCAATACCTGCCTGCTGGAGCAATCTCAATTAACAGGTTGAAAAGGGCTGCTGGTTTGGAACTTGATTTTACTATTCTCCGCCACTGTCCCTGGATGGCACACCATAGCTGGCTGGAGGTGAAGTGTCACATTGTCAGGATGACTGTTGTCTCCTAGCTATGGAGTCATTTCTGGCAAGGCCTTGGCACGCCACAGAAATGAAAGTACGTGGATATCTATGTAAACTGTGGAAACCCAGGTCTAGGGTGTGTAAAAGCCAGGAGAAAAGCAAGCCTTTTAAGGTTCTTCAGAGAGACTATGTTCATCAAAGATGTGCTGACAGAGGTATCTATTTAAGTACTGGTAACCCTTTTTACAGACGTAGCATGAGATTTGTCTCCTGTCAACACCTCTGACTGGGATTTCAAAGAGATCATTACTTGAAACTACGCAAAGTGGAGGGCTATCTTATCCAAGCAGGTGGCTCAGGAACAGCTTTTCTAAATGAATCAGCCAGATCTCTTACAGAGGTGTTCTGTCAGTACAGGCACAGGGTTCCTCCCATGTCTGTTGTTTTGTGATTCAGCCCCTTCCCAGCGAAGGTTTGGTTACAGCCATTTTGTTTGGCACTGTCTTGTGTTATCAGATTTTTTGCAAACCTCAGCCTAAGGGCATGTGGTCCTGAATAATTTCTTTTCTACTGGAATACCCAAAGATTGCTTTAGACAAGAGCCTTGGCTTGTAGTGTACTTTACAGGAGAGGCAAGCAGGAGAGCTGTCCCAGACCATATTTTGCTGCAGTGCTTGGTTAGTCTGTCTGTGTAATTTCAAAACTGCTGATTCATTTCCAGACTTTGAAACTAGTGACTCTAAACATGGCCCCTTTTCTAACCTGAGAAACATTTTTTTTAATGGCATGTAGACAAATGACATGTTAATGTAAATCATCAGACTTAAGCTAGAGTCAATCTGATTTGCTGTACGGAAGGCAAAACAAACAAATTCCTTCAAGGCTGTTCCTTTGATTCAGGCTCCAGTCATAGCCTCTTTCTGAAGCTGCCAGGATGTGAGCAGTGGTCAGAAAACATTGTGCTTCAGCATGGGCAGTGTAGCAGCTCACAAGAGCAATACCTGACTGATCCCCTGCAGTCTAAGCCAGTGCATAAAGGCAGCTTTGCCAGAGCACTTTCCAGACACACTCCTTCTCCATTAATGCTTTTGAAGTGGGGCATGTGCAGAATTCAGTGAGGCAGAAACATCGCCACTTCTCCCTCTCTACATTTTTTTCCCTCTGGGACAGCTTGCTAATGGGGAGGTGGGAGTAGGGGAGGGTGTAGAAATCAAGCCTGTGAGCCATACAGGGAAAGTTCATTACAAGTCACACAGCTGTATGCCCTTGCTGAAAAGGAGTGGTTGCTTGCCACTGAAACAGCCTCTCATCACTGGTGTTAGCATACAGTATTATGGTATTCTGTAGATGCACAGGAGATAACGGCACAGAAGCCCTGTTTCTGAGGTCAGACTAAAAAGCAGGTGTAGGGTGCAGTAAAAACATGGGATTGCTAAATTGCCTGAGAGGAATGGATATCTGAGCTAGTGCATGTGCACATGTGTGGGTTACTTGCATGAAGAAAGGTTCAGCTAAGAATAAAGAGAATCCTTAGGAGATGTGTCCCTTTGGTTTTGTTTGAATTTCACTGCACTCTAGAAAAATTAGTAGAGACTCAGCTGCTTCCCTCGGGATGTGAAGAGTATGTGAGCTACACCTCTGCCTTTAGCTATTTCCAATTACAGAAAGTAGAGATCTTGCAGAATCACCTCTTGACTGATTGCAGGTGAGCTTCTGGATGGATGCACCAAATACTTGGCCTGAACACAGCTAAGTATATTGTTAAGAACTACATTTTGGAGAAGAGAAAAAAAACCCAAGTAATTAACATCTAGTAGAGTGCTCTTCTTCTAATTTCTAAATGTGTATATTAGCTACCAATGAAGCAAATACTTACAGCTAAATGTGATAAATCTGTCTTTGAAAAATAATTGATTAAGGTAATTTAAATTTAAGCAAACTAAGACTGGAGCTTGGCTCCAGGTATCAAATCCCATTTCCCTATGCTTTCAGCTTGCTGTAATTTAATCTTCCAGGCTGTATGTGATTTACCAGGCAAGAAAACCCATACCTGTTATTGAGATGGATACCTAAGCTGTTAGCATAGGGTACAGTTCATGCTCTTCTGAAAACAAAATGTATGCAGTATTATTCACTTCTGATCAAAATAATTCCTTTTTCACTCTCCCACAATGATCTATGTGTAAAAGGATGGGGAAATAGGAAAGATGGAAAGGATAAAACTTTGAGGCTGCTGTTTTGGAGGGAGTGTCCCTGCCAGATGACTCAGAATTCAAGCTGCTGTTCACTTTGCAATACCAAGTGAAAGTCAAGTACCAGCTTCAGTGATGTGAAAGAGGAGACCAGATTGGAATGAAATACTGGCAAAAAACTCAGGTGGACCTGCTTAGTTTTATACCACCATCCCATAATCTTTCTGGGCTTTTCTCCAAGGGATGTATCCTGTACAACAAAGATGGAACAAGAAAAATACCCGCAGGGTCACTGCCTAAAATTTTTAATGATGAAAAATAGTTTGATCTATTGTCCATCTTCTGTAGCTTGCAGTTAGCTAGAGCATTAAGTATTTATCTCTGAACTTAAGAGTTCTTCCTAGACAGCACCCTTTCCTTCCCTAAAAGGAAAGAGATCTTTTGACATTACTTCACATGAAATTCCTGTTAGTCAACTAGGATATGCAGACTTTTGGAAACTGGGTTGGATAAAAATTTATTATCTCTAGATAAGCTGCTCTCTGGATGTGATTGGTAATGTTACAGATTCAAAACTGGGGGAGATATCAAGCTGGATTCTTTGGGTATTTTCTTGGGTCTTACATAGCATGAAGAAATAATGTGATCTTAATGCTTCAAAATTAGAGCAAAAACTTTTGAGTTCATGGAGCATTTTGCTCACTGAGCTTTAAATACAGCAACAGAGGTAGAGATCAAGTGCTAGGAAAAAATCAAACTCAAACAAATCAACAACCTAAAAGGAAAGATAATGAGATATATTCATAGACTTCAGAAGCTACAAAGGTCTTTAAGAACAGATTGGACAAATATTAATCTGAAATGACAAGACCAAAGCTGAACCTAGGCACTCACTGGGTGACTTCATAAAGTCCTTTCTAACCATCTCTTTGTATAGTGCTATATGATAAAGCTTACATTTGGAAAGCACCACACATACATTGCCTTCATGGAAAGGTTAACTTCTAAATGGCTGAACCACAAGTGAGGTCTTTTTCCTAAGAAACTGGAAAATACTCAATTGATAATGATGTACTGAGTCATTCTTTCCACTGCACCATCAAATTACATGCTTGCATCTGTCAGCCATATGCCATTCCAGTCTTTCCTGTCTTGATTTCATTAATAGCACTGGGCCAAACCAGGCAGAATTCCTGTTTGTGTAGGCAGGTGACCTCTCATTAATATCTTCTTGCTTTCTGTTTTAGTGAGTATAACCCCAATAATATGACATTTCAAAATCACATACTTCATTAATAGATGCAACTTAGAGTTAGTTCCTAGATGGCAGAAATAAAAAAGTCCTCTTTTTATTTGGTTCCCTGCTTCTTGGACCTTACACGTCCCCATTTAGTCTTTGTTCTTCCTAGGTTGCTTGTTCTGTACTTTATCCCACACAGTGGGATAGCAAATCCTAGGAGGAGCTGTTGTAATATTGACAATGATCTTGTCTGACATAAATATGAACTCTATGCTTTGTCTGGAAACAATTATGCTAGTGAATTGATCCCCTACTGAACTGATGACTTGACCTCCATACACTGAGTTATTCCCTTAGAAAACTGTGGGATGTAAGTGGAAGGCTGTTTTTGTAGGGCTGGATGACAGTTCAGAGATATGGAAAGTAATTGTTTTCTGGCAAAAAGAAAATCTCAGTAGGACAGATATGCTAATAGACCTTTGCTACTTTAATGAAAAGGCACCTAAATATCTGCTGCTGTGTCCAGAATGCTCTTGGAGATAAAGACCAGGCTCTCTAATACAGCTAAGCAACCTGTATATGATTGCGGGTTTGGGACTTGTGGTGGGAGCTGTCTTCTTTGAAATGGTGAATAATTATTGCTCTCCATATTATCACCTTGCTAAAAAGACACTGCAATGGGTTTAATTCTTAAACTTCTTCCCAAATGTTTCTCAAGCTTTTCTCTGTGCCCATGTTTTTTTCATCTGAAAACCCTCGTGATTCAGGTGGATAGTGCAGTAATTACCCCATTGGTGCTGCAGTGCTGCAAGCCATGGGAGCTGTGCATGGCCATGGCCAGGGGTAGGTTTCTGGTTTTTAAATACTTGGGAAGTGCTGGGAAATGTTTACAAGGACAGAAATCTTGATATGTATAAGAAGCAAAGTGGTGCACTGCTGCAGAAATTATAGTGCAATGAGGAAGCTCTTTATATTTACGATATATTATTTCAGAGGGCTGTCTAGCTACCCCAAGATATTTCCTCCCTGTGTGGAAGAAAAATGTTGAGATCTACTAAATGTCATTCATCACAGAGGACTCCAAGTCAGTGACTTTTTTTTTGTTTATGTTTATATTATTTTATTTACAGAAGGGGTTGCTTTTTCCAAAATTATGTTTTTCCTGACCTGTCTTAATGTTCAACATAGTTCTGTGGTTTTACAGTCTCTTCACGTTAACCTTACAGTAAAGTTAATATGATAAAATGACATTGTGCCAGAATCTCTCAACATTTTTTTATTAAAAAAAAATAAAACTGCAAAACAAACATTTTGCTCTCAAAGAAAGAGGATGTTCAATCATTTCAAGACTCATCCAGCTGATGTGGAGGTGAGTTGTTTTCCTATAGGAGTATTTTTAGAAAAGACCTAGTCTCCACTTAACGCAATTTTTTATGTCCTTTCTCAGTCCTCAGTTTCACCACTGATAATGTTTTTTCCTGGCACCAAGTCTCTGGTTAAGAGAGATTTAAAACCCTTTCCCAGAACAGAGTAGATATTTGGCTCCCCCATCTAAATCTTTACTTTCATACAGACTACTGATTTGGGAATCTTTAAGCTCTTTGAGAGAAAATGGTATTATTTTTTCCATTTATATCTCAATTTTATTTTTATCTCAGATTTTATTCATCTTTATCCAGGGCTGTTTCACCAGGAAGAAAATGGTGACTTTAAATTTCCGTTTGTTGCAGGAATGTACATTAAAAAAGCCCCATTAACAACAAATGTCACTTCCTTTGAAATTACAGTGCCCAACTGTTGTTTACTTTGCAAAAGAAATAAAACTTCCAAAGGTAAATATAAAGGTTCTTATGCTTACAGCAGAGCTAACAGATTTTGAAGGCTGATGTAATGTGGTCAATTCTATTTGAATCTGCTCCATTTCAGCATTTCTACTTAATAAATGCAAACTGACAGGAAAAAAATATTTATTTGACTCTTAAGAAGGTAGACATAATCTTTTATTTTTCTTTCCCTCAAACTGACAATGTAAGAATTGCATCTTCAAAGAGGTCTCTTTTCTGTTCGAGAACAGAAGATGCAGTTTAACACATAAAGGACTACCCTGGGATGGGAGAAGGTTAAACTGAAGCAGACTCTTCAGCTCTCAAGCAGTGTGGGGGGAAAACAAGCAAACCAACAACATAATCCAATGTGTATACTTGTATATGTGCAAAGCAGTACCTCTGGCAGAAAGACAATCCCCTTGGATTCCCTAACCACAAGGTTGGGAAGAGGCTTTGACTGGCTACTTTGCTATCTTGGCATGATTCCCAGAGCTCTGTTTCACATACGGACCCCCGCCTTTGATGGGTCTAGCTGCTCTTCTGTGCTGCTGGGAATAGGGAGGGAACAGATTTGCTCAGAACAGGTTGCTCATGGTAGTGGAACAAGCAACTGGAGTGAGGTCTTGCCTACAGGTGGGATTATATCACTTGTATATATTGACATATGTTGGAAGAGGATCAATCACTTTTAGTCAGGCTAATGTAACTTGTACAAGTGCCTATGGCATTGCAATTTAGGAGTGAGCCAGTAATGGATACTGTTTCTGAGCTACCTCAAAAAGCGTGGATTTTCTGCATGACTTAGCTAGAATATCTGTATTCAAGTGCTGTGTAAAAGGGCCTTTCATCATGTACCAGTAAATGCCAGACTAAATCATATAAGAATTACAAAAAGTTCAACACTCTTAATGGACTCATATGCTCATAAACTGAGCTATGTTAATTGGGTAGACTTTCCTAAGTGCAGAGAACAGGAGTGCTAGAAAGAATCTCAGCTGAGCTGGTCAATGCCCAAGTGGCTTGGATAGGCACTGAGATAACTGTGTCTGAAATAAGGGAAAGATTTCTAACATACTCTAATGAGATGAGAGAAAATTGTAGCATCTTCACACAAAATCTAGGTTGGCTATTTATTCTGAGAAACAATTAACTTTTACTGGGGTGATATTTGTCACAGCTTATATCTGGAAACCATATGTATTTCTTTACTTCAGCCATTTAGTGTGGAGTTGGGGGGGTGTGATGTTGTTCCTGAAGTTTACTTGATTAGCTGACTGAACCCGTCTTTCTGCCCTTTCTTTTATTTATGAAAGTTCTTACATTGTTGTTTCATTGCAAAGTAACCAACAAAAATATTAATAGCATAAAGACTTCAGTCTCCATCACAGTCAGGATTTCAGTTGGATCAAATCTGTCACCAAAACCAGTGGACAGTGTAAATCAGAGAAACACACCTTCTCTCACCCACAACTTCTCACTGGCTTTGAAGGAGCCACACATTTCATAACTGGGATTTCTAGAGGATTGTGAAGGGTGGCAGGAATACTAGACAGCTCCCTTAGTTCAATAGATGGTGCAGTGCTTCTCTGCAACAAAAGGAAATGAACTTCAGACTGTTGAGACTGGTGATCTCTTGTCTCTTTGCTACATACCAGAGACTTACTGTTCACAGCTGCATAGCTGTCTCCTGGAATGAGAACTATACCTCCATCCCTGCCCTGGCCACACAAGGTTTGGGCACACAGGTTATGTGTTATACAGCACAGAGTCTCTAGAAGTTGCCACTAAAAGATAAGTCAGAAATAGACTCATTTGGGTATGTAAATAGACTGCATACTATCTATAGATCATTGTAGATTTCTTCTATATGTTCTACTTCAAATGCAAGGGTAGTAGGAAATTGAAAAGTTAGTTCATTGAATAGATATTCACTCTAGAAACATGGCTTGCTAGTACTTTATGTCTGTAAATACTGGAATATTCCTGAAATTTGCCAGCTTTTCTAGCATTTGCACAGTGAACACCAATGAAAAATATTGGTCTTTTTCCATGTACCCATAGCTTCTTCTGCATTGGAGAGGCTGCAGATGATGTGGCAATCTGGAAAAGGGGGATTTTCAGGATTTCATGCAGAGTGTTACATGTATGAAGGGCTGCGGCCCTCAGAATGAAGAGAAAGACTGAAGTGTTTGAGTGACAGAGCTTGCCAGAATACTAAGGCAGGAAGGTAAGAAAAAAATCTGTGGGATGGAAATTGCAGCAATAGCATGAAATTGAAGTAGAGACTTATGGCAATGGATGTTAACTATTTCCTTCCTGCATCCACTCCCTTCCTCCCCCCTCTCTTCATTCTTTTCTTTGGTGGAAAAGTCCTGTCTTCTCCCTTGACCTTAAAGTAGCACATCCATGTGCAAAGTGGTCTGACAGAGGTCCCTGGAACATCTTAGGTTTAGAAGTGTGCCTAGGGGGTTTTGATATGCTGCTATTTGGTATAGGACCATGGTTAAAACAGTATAGACCATGCCATCCCCATTCCCAGGAACAGTCTCAAGTATTATCTAATTAATGAGGACAGAGAGCAACAATATTCACTTTCTGAGATTCTTTGGTAGGTGTTCTTGGGGAGCTGCAGTGAAATGAGAGAAGCTCTACTGATATTTAGCAACTGAAAATCTGATTATCAATTGCCAGGAGGAAAGTACAGTGAAAGAATTACAAGAGATTCCTCTTCTTTTAAGGTCTCTTCATCTGCTATATGCATGCTTTCATAGAGATGATATTCAAATCCATGATACTTCTCTCTTGAAAAGCTGTATGTTGTGGTGAATAGTATTTATAATGAAATCCAGATAAACTGCAGTTGTGGGTCTTGTAGTTCAGATTAATCTAGAAATGAGGTGTCATGCATCTTAATAAGACAATAGAAAACAACCCTATATAGCTAGACTAGGGATCTGGTTTACTATCCTAACTACTACAGTGGCCCCAAATGGAGACATGTGGAAAAGTGGAAACACAGCTAAGCCTGAATGTTCTCCCAACTACAGCTCTTACTGTCTTAAGGAATGTTGTAAAATGATCCTTAATCTTTTATTTACTCTGAGCCTGACTCCAAACAACTTTCTTTAATGCCTCATTTATTTTATTGGCAAAGAGGGCAAACAAATGATCACTTTTTAACCTATTCATGAGCTTTATGATTTTGTACACTTCTACCATAACTCCCTTTTGTCATCTCTTGTGTCTGAGCACTCCAATCCTGTATCCTTACTCTGTTGCTTCTCACCTCTCAATCTGCTCCAGAGTCACATAAGAGATGAGAAAATTGCACATAATATTCATGATCCAAATGAACCATGACATCACATAGGTCTCATTTTGTTCTCTGTTTATCACCGAACAGTGCCTAAACTTTAAGGTTTTAAGCACTGTGAAGAATTGAGCTGGTGTGTTCATGGGGCTTCGTATTACATTTATATTGATATGTTACATTCCTATTTTTGTCACAGTCTCAAGATACCACTTCTGAGTAGTAATGGTCAGCAAAATGGTAAGGACCATTGTTTATATGTGAAGTTAGAACTGTACTTTTCCTTCTGTGCATCCTTTATTACCACCTACACTAAATTTCCCCCACTCCTTTATTGTCCACTCAGCTCTCTGGCCCTGCTGTGTTTCTGTTGGCCTTCATCCTTAATACCTACAAAATGAGAAAATTTTCTCGCTGCATTGCTCAGCCTCTCTTGGGTACTTCATCAGGATGAGAACTAGCATGAGTTCAGGTAGAACCACTCGTCAGCAAGAAATGACCTTTCACTTTCAACTTCTGTTTCTAACTGCTTTCAAATGATTATTTGTCTATGCTAACACTTTCCTCTTTTATGCTGTATTTGCTTGTTTCTACTGCTTTAATAAGATATCTTTTTGGAAATAAAAGTAGATATTTTCAGCTTTATCAGTGTTGTCCACAGTTTTTTGTCCCCTTCAAAATAGTGTTTTGCAGGGCATAATTTTTCTTCAAAGCCATATTGACTTCTGAAGTTGATCATTCAGATGCCTATTAATTCTGAGAGGTTTTTTGTCCGAAGTTGCTCCTTACTTCCACACTGCAGGTCAAGACACCTAGAGTTCCCTTGAAACTATTCATTAAAAATTGACATCACGTTTTCAGTGTTCCTCAGATAGTGATGCAATGAGAGGCTGCACGCTATCCTTGATAATTCAGTTATTTCATCCTTGAGTTCCTTTAGAGCTCCTGGGTGAATACCATCTGGTCTTGGCAATTTGTAAAGTTCATTTTGTCACTTTGTTTCATAACTTATTCTACAGCTACTTCAAGTTTAGACAGACCCTCTGAGTCACTCATCTGAAAAATAAAAAAAATCCCTCAAAAGACGTCCACCATTTTTTGGTTTTTTACTTTTTGTTCTGGCATGGAAATCTTCTTGGCTTCTCCCAGAATGAACAGCTGTGTGAGAAATAATAATTCTTCTGTTTGTAGTTTTTGCTCTTATATCATCATCAATTGACTCTGCAATCAATCTAATGTCTTTGTAGATGTGTTCCTGATACTTTTTTTTCAATTGAGTCTCAAAGTATTTTCATCTGCCTCACTGTGTTTAGATTTCAGTCTGTAGGACTTCATGATCTTTTTCATTCTGATCATTCAGATGCACATCCTCAGCTTTCTGAGGACTGCCTCTGTTAATGTACTATGTAGTAGTATTGAAGTCTTTTTGTTCTTTCTCAAGGATTTCTCAGTAGATGGTATTTATTGGCTCCATGCTTTCAATATGGTGGCTTTACACAGCCTTGAGTTTGTGGACATCATTCTTCCCTTTACCAAGCTTTTCTTTAATTTCACGAAGACTTTTTGCAAGTAATTTTTCTGCTGTGAGGAGAAGAGTTTTTTTCATTTTTTCATCTCTGAGTGATTTCGTCAGGGATTCCTTGCTTTTTTACCTTGAAGGTCATTCTAGATATCAGCTATAGTTATGTACCCACTTAGCTCCTCTGTGTGCTCACTGAACACTGTAAAAAGCCAAACAGATCTACCCATACATGTATACACATGTATTTTATGTATATATGAAATATACACACATAAGAATGAAAGGGAATTTGTGTTGTGTTCTGAATCAGTAGAAGCACATGGGATGAATTGACTAATTCTGGATCATTTTTATGGCTTCATATAACAGAGTTCCTGATGAGCTTGTTCCATAACATTTTTTTTTGTCTCTAAGTGTCTCTCATTGGATGGTGGTAACTGTAATGAACAGTTCAGATAGCTCATAGTTGCTAAGCACCAAACAGGCCTCCAGCAAAAAGGAAAAAACAAGTGTGCAAATTTAAAAATACAAAAGAGATTATTTTAATCTGTAACTGCATTGTTTGCTTTAAAAATATTTAATTTTGTTGTTCTAAAACAGGTAATTAGGAAGAGTAGTGTTTTTTCTTCATCTGGTTGTACATGGCATGTCTTGGAGCATATCTTTACGGGGATCTTAACATAAAACTAAGGTGACTCAGTGAGGCTTCCTCCGTAGAAATTAGCGATTTTATCAGTTACTAAGAAACATAAGCAATATTATCTGCTGGTGGCAGCTCTCTGCATGTGGGCATCCTGAAATATTGGCATCCTTTTGAACCATAAAGGTCCTGTGCAGTTAGATTTTTAAGGCTGATTAAAACACTACAAGAGTTGCATACTGCTTTTGAATGTTATTATTAAAAGCGATTAAACCCCTCTCATTGTATGTCTGCTTTTCTAATGCTATGAGTCCAGCTGACTTGTGGGCATATCCTTGTGTACTACACATAAAACCTTGTCTTCCTGTGAAAGATGAGAAAAATGCCTAATAATAAGATAGGTAAAGGAAAATATGCTGTTACCTTCCTAGTGATGACAGGTTTTACATCTAATGCTTTGATCCTACTGGCCCATTGCAGAGAGCTTTGTGCCCTGTCTGTGCACTAGAAGTGGTCAGAATGCATCACAAAACAAGTCTGAAAAGGTTCACTTGCCAAAACCAACTGTTTTGTTGTTTGGATTCTGTTGAAATGCTTAATCTGAGGAAGGTCAAAACAGTTTAGTTGTGATAAGGCTGAGCCATTTTAGCTCAATTTTATCCAGTAATCTCATCTCTTATACTCAATGTTAGAAGTTCTATTTTAGTGTTTGAACCAGCTTTTAATGCCGTGTTGTGTCGTGACCAGAATAGTAGGCAGGGTGTCATGCAGAGGACACCCGCTGCAGGCACCCCTCTGAGAGCAGTGCCAAAGCAAAGCAAATATGCCTGAGTCCCTCCAGCTACTGCTGTCAGCTGAGAAGAAGGAATATGATTGTTCCCTGTAAATGCATCTTGACACAATACGACCAGCACTTCCATGTACATACACTATATTATATAATACAGTGTGTAGATGTTCATAGAAAACTTTGCAATCACTGTCGGATTTTCTTTTCCTCGATCAGATGTTAATTTACAAAGACTTTCTGATCTCTTTCAGTGGTGGTAGAATCATAACATTTCTTCTGGGTTCTACTTTTAATACCAGTGTAAATGCTATTGCAAGTAATAAGTTTATTTTTCAGCGAGACTGTTTAATTCTGTGTTGTATGCCTTAATGGCTTGCAGCTGTTGATAGACCAGTGAGAAACTGCAATGGTATTTTCAGCCTCTCAAATAAGACTTTTAGTGAAGTTAAATTTGCCTGCTCATTTAAAAGATGCTCTACATATGGTGAAAGTGGATTCATTTTGCCTGAACTTTGTACTCTGAAACTAGTCTAGTCAAGTTGGCTTGGACATATGTAGTTGATGCAGAGGGGAAAGTACTTTCAGTTCTTCAGACCTCCTGTGCACTGAAGCTGCCTCTATTTGCATGCCCAGGGATTGTCCTGTGTAGCAGGCTTTGTTTTTTCCATTGACTGCATGTCCAGCTCATAACTGGCTTTAAGATGGGTGCAGAAAATCAGAAGTGTACTTGAAGGATTAGGGCTTCAGTAATCCTCTGGTAGGGTTAATCTATGCAGGTAGGTCAAGAGACCTCCACTTCTTTCATTTGCTAGCCAAGCCATACTATTTTCTCAGTATAGGGCAATGTTATACCATCTTTTTAATTTTGATCTGTGCAAAAACAGTGTTATGCCTGCTTTCTATGTATAATCTATAACAGACTTCCTTACAAGCTGCATCTTACTGTGTCAACCTTATCAACAGGCAAAGAGCTATTATTTGCTGAATATAAAATGTTAATATACCTTGCTTCTTTAAAAACATCTGACCTGAACTTTGCTGTTATGACTGCACCATTTTTCTCTTCCTAAACTTCTTCTGGAAGAAGATTCTTTTCTCCAAATAAATGGTATTTCTGAGGCAGTAACTTAAGGTTTGAGCATGTATTTACTAGGATTACTGGGAAAAACTTCTGTCCCTTATAAAGCAAAGGACTGCAAGTGTTCAGAGACTGATGGAAAATCATGGAAGACACTCAAACCTTGTACAAACTGAAGCAATCTCTCAAAATATGAAATGGTGTGTTAAATATTTTCGCCAGAGGTTGCTCTTGGGAAAAGAGGTCAAAGACACTTCATATCTTGTAGGCACTCTGAAGGTAAAACCAAAAGACACCAGAGGGAGTCAGTCCCACCTTGATTGTCTGCCATATAAGCTTCTCAAACAAACACATTTTGGTATTGAATGACACTGCAATGTTAGCTCCTGATAGTTTGCTTCCACAATTTTACTTTTATCTCCTCTCCTTATAGTTCTCAAGTTATTTAATCATTAAATCATTGCTTTATGACTGACTGTTGTTAAATTGCAGCAAATAAGCTTTGAGATTGAAAAGGGAGGAGACAGAATATATCTAACAGTCTTGTCACTTACACCTGCTTATGTAGAAATATGAAATTTTCAGGCTCTTTCCAGCAGGGATTTCAGTACTCAAAGTGATTCCTGCTTCCCTCTTCACGTGGCACTAATATATCCTCCTGGAAGGCCTGTGGACATCTGAAAGATGGAGAAAGCATTCCTTCTCCAGCCATGAAAATCTGATGACCTCCCGCATCTGGCAGCTCTGGGGATTATTGCTTGCTGTGCCTTGAAGTGGTAACAGCAGTAAGGTGTCATTAACAGAAAATGCTTGCTGATTTTTTTTTTTGTTGTTGCTATTGTTTGTTTCTCCCTCCTTCTTCTTTCAGTAATCCCAGCTATGGAACAAATTATCCTTTCCAAGTAGTTCTGTTGGGTTAGGGCTGTTATGGCTGGCTGCACTGCCAATGAGGTTAAGAAAAACCAACAGCAAAACCCCAGAACACAGGGTCTGTAGTCTCCTCCTGTATCCAGCAGTCTCAGAAATGAGGAAAATTAACTGGGGAGAAACCTCAAAAGCAGAAAGCTGAGTGTAAAATTGTGTGAGTTAAATTACTCTGCAGCAGATGATATTTCACACACAACTACAATCTGGAAGTCATGTCTAGCTAGTATGACAATTTTTTTTAACCAAGTCCATCTAAATTACAGAGAAGAAATTGCTGAGAAATTATTACTATTGAGTTTCTGAAAGAGGCATTTTCAATTGCAAGTGGTAATTACAAAATGTAATTATACTTAATTTAAGTTACGTGTAAATTAAATTGCATTTTGGTTGCAACTCAAGTTTAAAGATTTTTACCAAGTGGAGAGAGTGAGTCAGACCTGAGAAGAGAGTAGACTTTATGAACCGACAATAAAATTCTAAATTATATTTCAAAATTTCAATTTTAACTGAGTAATTGGTGTCACAAGTGCAACACACTTGAGAAGACAGAAAAGGTTTTGTAGTAAAGATCCTTAATTTTCCATACACTGCTTGATATATCAGAGATGAACAAAATCTGGCCCATTTAGTAACTTTTCACAAGTTATTTGCAGAGTCATGCTTAAAAAGGGTGAACAAGATTAGGCTGGTCTGAGTCCGGATGTGTTATATAGCTAATTAAGTTCACAGAACACCCAGCCACAATTTTTTTTTTACATTAGCATCTAAAAACACATTGTATTTAATATGCATCCTGGAAAAACGCACTCTGAGAGAAATGAAGAGGGGGGGAAGCAATACGCCTTTAGAGTTTCAGGCTCCTTCTCGATCACTGTAATGAAACACAAAGCAACCAGTCTTCTGGATTTAGAGTCTAATGGGAACATTTCCAGCCTAAGTGTAGAAGAAACATATCCCCATCAGACAGGTGTCTTTTTTTTTTTCCAGATGTCTTTTAAATTAGTAGCTAAAATAGCATTTTTCCTCCTCCTGCCTACAGCTGCCTGTTGAAGCAGCCTGGCACACAAGTTTTTTCCCCACATTTGCCCCCATTAGGAGATTGCTTGCCACGGACTTAATATGTTAAGATTGCTGCCCTGAGGCTGATCACTCCACCGATGTGGTGCTGTCACTGTGCTCCATGGCAGCACAGCGATACCACCTGGCAAACTGCTGCCAGCTCTGTAAAAACGCCTCCAAAGCCATTCATTCCAAGGCAATGGAATGAAATTGTACAGAGGATCTGATTGCTACCAGGCTCTTTGCTTATTAGGATGGGTTTTTTTCTTGGAAAACTTAAAATCATAGAACCATTAAGGTTGGAAAAGACCTCTAAGATCACCGAGTCTGATCAGTAACCCAGCACTGTCAAGTCCACCAGTAAGCCGTGTTCCACATCCACACACCTTTTGAACACTTCCAGGGACAGTGATTCCATCACATCCCTGGGCAGCCTGTTCCAATGCTTGTCCGCTGCTTCAGTGAAGAATTTTTTTAATAATATCCAATCTAAACTTCCCCTGGTGCAACCTGAGGCCATTACCTCTTGTCCTATTACTTGTTACCCAGCAGAAGAGACCAATTCCCACCTCACTACCAGCTTCTTTCAGGGAATTGTAGATTTCACCTTGTAAGTCATAGCACTTGCATGTGTGCTTTGACCAGCCTAGAATCCCTATTAAATAACAGCTGTTTGTGATCCTGGAAAACCCTGCTCTGTGCCAAAGGCAACGAGACCTGAAAGCCATGGAAAACAATTCTGTACAGAAAGACACATAAGTGTTCTAACTGCTACTAACTATAGTTGTGATCTGGTGGAGTGCACATTATTGCTTACAAACAACAGGCTCTATGTTGCCTAATGTAACAGCCTTCTCTTTTTTCTTTCAAACCTTTCACAAGTCATCACAGCTTTACAGGGAGTGGGGAACCCAAGTCAAAAGAATTGGTTTTAAGGAATTCACAGGAGAGGAAAAAAAAAAAAAAGATTATTAATTTAGTTTTTTCAGTACTGTTTTAAAGTTGGCTTAGTTGCACTAATCAGAATTACACAATGCATGTTACCTTTCTGGCTTCTAGAAAAGAGGGCAACGTATTTTTTTGTGGCATATTGAAGTCTGATTTTTCCTGGTTTAGCTTCCTTTATTGATGCAATTCAGATATGGCATATGTAACTAGGGTACTGTGTAAGGGTACTGAATCTCCTTGAGTTTATCTTCTGGACAATAGATAATGTAAGTACCCTGTTGCATTACTTGCTGTACTTATTAAATTATGTACCATTTAATGTAATTTATTAAAAACTCTTTTCAAGTACTTATTTCAAATGAATTAAAAATTGAAGTAGGTACCCATGTGTTCTCAATGTGAAAAAAGTGAAATATAGGGAGGAATTAGAACATTTTAATGTGGAACTCTACAAAGCTGCTTTTGTAGCTCAAGTTTTTTCCTTGGATGGCTCAGTACGTACAGAGTCAGAGTTCTTTCAGATGGCGAGTACTTCCTCCTTAATCAATTAGTGAGAGACAGTGTTCAGATCCTCTCATATTTGAGCTTTCTAGATCCTGTGTTCCCATACTAAGAATGTTTTTGCTAATTGGAAGCAATCTGGGAATTTGCTGGAATTTGCACTAGGACTGTGAGTCCCCAAGTTGAGTTACTTTGGAGCTAAGGTTCAGCACAGCTTCAGTCTGTATTCACCAGTGCAGAGAAGATTAGAGTGTCTTCTGTGCAAGATGTCTGTCTGGGTTGGATTTCTCTTCCCCCTTCTCTTTCACATTGTTTCTTTTTAACTCTTATTTTATACAAAATGCTATACCTAAACTTATTTGTCCAAAGGCTAGCTGAAGTTGTGAGTTGACTTTGTCTTGACTAGTTAAGAGCAAAAGGTAGACAGCTGGTGAAATCCTGGTCCAGATGAAGATAATGGTTGTTTTGCTACTGACATTGAGAGACAACATTTTCTTTCACCAAGCTTTAGCACACGAAGGGATATCTGTGTAAGGGATGGAGTACGGGGAGTGTGCTAAGATGTATTATCTTCTAGTAATAACCAATATGATCAGCGCAACAGTCAGTGCTTCAGTTGGTACATATGGGCTCACTCATCTTCATTTGGCAGTATCTCCACTTTATTTTCTTTTTAGGCCAGTCACAGACAAAATTAATATTTGTATGACTTTGGTAGTCCTATATGTTGTATGAAACTGAAGCAGTGATGAATGATCCACAGCTTGTTTGCAGAGCCATATTAAACATACTATTTTCCTCTTTCTCTTTATTTGTGGTAAATTTTCAGGCTTGGTCCTACAGTCTAAAGGGCAAAAGCAATGGGGAGAGCTTCAACTTCTCTCTAGTCCACTGTGCAACTGAACCAGATGTTTAATTGCCCTTCACAGAAATGCTTTTGTAAAATAGACTGATCTTTATTGCCCTTTTCTCTGAGAGAAACCCTGGTATCCAGCTGATGGAGAGTGTGTCTGCAACAGGGCAGTTCCACACAAGCATGTCCTGCTTCCTTCCTCAGAAGTTCAAAAACAAAGCCAGGCTTCTTGAATTGCAGCCCCTAGAGTGATACTTCCTTCTTTCTGTACTGCGTGACACATCTGTTTGGTTTCCCTTTGTCCACTCCAACAATAATTCAGGAAAATAGCAAGTTCCTAAAAGCTAGTGTTACAATTTAATAAACTTAAATTCCTTGGGCTTTTTTTGGGGAGGTTTTTTGGGGGAGATTTGTTTAAAGGTAAACAACTCCTTTTTCAGTCAGAAAGTATGTGAAGTGTGTCCTTTGCTCCCCTTCACTATACAGAGAACATATAGAAATATAAAAACTTTCATAAACATTTCCAGAAAATTTGTATTTCCTTTCTTCTAAAGTACCTCATTCTCCTCCAACCTATCTTTACATATAGAAGAAAAATATGCTCAAATAAGGTGGTTAAACATAATAATACAGTATCTGTGTTGTTTTAGAAATGTGTGCATTGTAACTGATAGAGGTGATACTAGATGAAAAGTACTATGATGGTACCACATTCATCACACCTTTGCTAAATTCCTTTGCTATTTATGAAGCTCTTTGTGATCTGTGTACAGAAACCATTTTCTTTCTAAGACTATATGCACCTGTATTGGTACAAGGCCATCTAAGTAACCCATCATATGTTCAAATAACTCTTAATATGTAGTAAAGTTACAGTTCTGGATAGCTCTATCAGTAATGGAAGCCTAAATGGCTCATGTAGCTTCAGAGCAGCTGTGTATTCAGGATGTAGAGATTCCTTTTTAATTATCTTTTTCTGATTCTGGAAAGTACATTGCCTTGAATGAGCTGGGTTCTAACATGCTTTTTTTAGGGTTTATGGTGATATTTTTGTTTCAGTTCTCACTTGTAGCAAGTCACCAAGAAATGAACACTATATAGATATGCAATGTCCTTCTATCCTTGTACACCATTTTTATCTTAGATTTTATAATTTCTGTTTAAATTAACAAAAAAAAAAAAGGATGGAAAGAAAAAGAAAGGGGAAAAAAAGAAAAAAAAGAAAAAGAAAAAAAATATAAGCAGGGAAGAAGAATTGCAATGTGTTGTAATAGTTGCTACCCATGTTCCATACAATATAGTCAGAACTACCAAGGGATTAATCTATGTATCAGCATCCAAAATTTGAATATGGTAGAACTCTGCATCTGCTCAAGAAGAGCAATTGGATGGGGTGGAATCCTGTTTTTAAAAATAACTGGTTTATGTTTAATCCAAAAAGAGGTTGGATATTACTACTGTGTTGTAACAGTAATAACAATGCTGAGGACTCTTGCAAGAAAAGTCCTCTTACTTGCTGTGCATAGTGTAAGGTCTTTCTTGTGCATTAGAACTGCCATAAAATACAGATTACATCCAGTTAAACTGAGGAATGGTTTAGCCCTCCCACCCCCTCCAAGAGAGTGGAGGAGAAGAAATGATCATTTTCACATTCCACTCAGGAAAAAAATTTGAACTAATGTATGTTAACATTAAATGGCTAATATGAATCACAAATTTGTTTCCTATAGACAAGTACACAAATGAATATTCTAAAATGAAACCAATATACAATCATTAACATGTACTGAGGTGGATAGAAAGAGCCAGCCAACTGAGAACACATCGAGTCACTAATGATATCCTTCAAATAAATGATTCACGTGCCAAGCCTTCGGCTATAATCTCACTTATGCAGTACAGGTCTCTGAGGGGAAAGAACAGAAATAAATTGTGTTTTGCATCACTTGGCATCTCAGTATAATCAAAGCCCCAGATCCAGGTAAGTATGCTGTTGAATTGTCAAGTATTCTTATCCTTCCCTAAAAACATCCATTCACGTGTATCAACTTTGCAGTCCTTGTTCTGCTGCTTGAGCTCTGCTGCCAAGCTACAGGGAAAATCAAAAGCTCAGTTCAAGCCAGATGTGATCATAAATGGCAGTGATACCAAGATTTTTGTGAAACTTGCAACAATGGATAATGGGATTAGAAAGAATGTCTGAATTTAATAGGTGCTGCTGAGAGGTAAAACTTTTGAACTACTTGAGTCCCAAACTAGAGGTGGCATCAGAATTTTCAAAGTCATAATGGTGTGTACACAGGAAAGTAGAGCCTAATTTGGGTTTTTCAGAAGCATCTGGGAAGCTTGTCTTCTTAAAAACAGTGTTTACTCATGCTGACTGTGGTGTTTTGTTCCGCATGTGTGTTGAAGATCATTTATGTGTCTGTATAGGAAACCAATACAACTGTCTCAGTTCTAGGTTAAAAGGAGCTCTTTCAGTATGTTTTAGTTTTTGATATGCTCCATGAAATTTTAGCACCAATTTAATGTGTCTTTAATTATGGTTTTAATCACTTTCTGGTCAGAAGTTTAACTCTGAGTTAGCCCATTTCAGTTTTAAAACTCACTATATTTTACAACTGGTAGCTCATACAGCTTGTGTTACCTTGCACAACCATACAGCTAGCCCAAGGTTCCGAGACCCAACCTTGACATTAGCTGTTTGGTTTAATGACAACTTAGTAAAGCATACCTGGCAAATGTTATCTATTAAGCATGTTTACCTTGAAGAGAATTAGAGGCAGAAATTGTACGCTATCCCTATTTTGTTGATGTTCAGCTCGTGTTTTAACTCTACTTCTACTTTCTGACCCAAAGTGCACTCCCAGAAATACCTGGCGTACTCATAAGTGACCATGACATATACAACACCCTCTTGCACATGGCCTGAGCCTTTCCTTGGCTACAGGAGTGATGCACCCAGGGCTATTGCAATGAAAAAATTAGGCAGTGAGTGGTAGGCTGCTTTGCAACTCAACAACCTGCTGTCTGGAGAGCTGTCCTATTCTGATGCCCAGAGGTGTGATGTCCCACTGCACACAGAGCCATTGTGCAGCAGATGGAGCAGAGCTCAGCTCCAGCCATGCCTGAAGAGACTGGGATCTGCTCAGATCTGCTAAAGTAAAAAAATTGAACATTAGTCTCAGAAAAAGTGTGTCTGGCAGATAAACAGGCTTGTAATTAAATACTGTGGTCATTCTCTAGCTCCTGCTTTTGCGCCTTTTTTTTTTGGTTTGTTTTGCTTTTGGAATGCTTTTTATGAATCACATTAATATTTTTGTTTATTGATCAGTTCACCAGACACCATCCCTTAGTAGCTGTGAGGTGTTTTGGAACTCGAAGTAGTTCATGGGACATTTTTCATAGGGTGTCCCTGGGGTTCACAGAGCTGGAGGACTTTTGACCCTGTGCTGTGGTGGAAGTATTTCCAATGAAGGGTGTATTTGTCTGTTTGCCAAAGCTTCTCTCTTCTTGTCTTCTCCAAACTTGGAGTGTAGACATTTTCAGGGCCAGATGTCTGAGTTTGCAGGCCTGCTTTCAATTTCAACAGCAGTCAGTACCCAGCTTCATTAATAATTCAGGGATTTCCTTCTGTTAGGAAATCAAGAGCTTTTCTTTGCTAATCTTTAAAAGATATTTTAGTCAATCATCAATTTTTTCATATTCTTCTAGGTGACTCTGGTTGGGTTCTGAAGGTTTTCTAGTAGTTTTCACTTTGAGCATCCTTTTAATAATGTATTAGGCAATGTGATCATCCCTATTGAGTGTCTGCTTTATTTTTCACATCCTATCTTGAGACATAAATGTGTTTAGGAAGCTTTTTATTTCAGAAATATGGGTCCTGTTTTGCTCTGAAGTGAGGGGGAAAAGGTCTCTTACATTTTAGGGAGGTTGTTTAAGATTTACTTGAATTAATAGTTGAATTACCATGTGATTGTGCTGTAGAAGACCAAGTTCAAGATGTAGCTTCTATTTGGCTAGGAAGCTGGACATTATTTTTTGTAAGTTCATTTCAGAATAAATGTGTTCCTCAGTTTTGTACTGGCCCTTCATAAAGTTTAATGTGACAGCCTTATAAAGTACTACGGCAGAATTTCTGCTCTGACATCCCTTATCTTTAATAATTTATGAAGTCTTGTCCTGCAGTTTGGCTTTCTTTGACATTCTGTACTTTTATTTAAGCAGGGCAAATTAAAAAACTAGGACCCCAAGAAGAATTAGTTCCAAAGTAAGCATATTGTCCAGATGCATAAAATGTTTGGATATTATTTCACTGAAGGCTCACATTCAGCTGGCCTAACACAGAATGACATACTGACACTTGTTTCTCACTGACATCTTTTTCCCAGGATCTGATTTCTGTCATTTTAAGTAGCCTTTGACATGGTCACTTAGGAAGCTCTAAAAGCTGAATGTCATTGGTGTAGTAGTGGCACTGGGGTGCTCTGTCTGCTGGCGTTTTCAGGAACCTGAGAGAACAGCTTTGCGAAGTAGAGTGCTCCATTCATCAAAGTGCCCTGTCATGGTATTTTAAATGCCAGCCTTCTAATGTGCTCCTTCTATTGGTGTATGGAAAGCGCCTGGCAGGGAAAATTCTGCCCTACTGCAAAGATGGCTGACTGTGGCAATGTTACAGAGATGTTTTTCCTAATCACCAGAGAGGACAGTGACTGTTCCACACTTGGAAACAATCAGATCTTTCTCCTCTCCCGTCATTTCTAGTTGATATCCATGCCTTAAAACAGAAGATTTTGCTATCTGTCCTGAAGTGAATAGGCTTTGTCTGTGGAATGACATTCGCTTGTGCAATTTCTATTACTGCAGTCTGCAAGGTCATCCATTTATTCCAATACAATTGTCTAACCCTATTACATCTCCGTAATGCCTCCCAACTTCATAGAATCAGCAAACTTCACCAGCATGCTCCAAATACTAACAAGACCATTATGTAAGATGAGTCCAAAAGAACAGTTGCTGAGGAGCTGCCTGCGTTTTTTCCTTTCAGCTTCATGCTCCCTTCCAAGCCACCTGTTTTAGTCCATTCCTTATGATTCTCACAGGTATTCCCTATATTCCCCAGTTTAAGAACTTCCTATGTTGTAGTAATTTAAATATTTTTTGATGTTAGATCAACCATATGTTGCCTTGTGTGCACACTAATTACATCAGCAGAGAAGAAAGTCTAATCTGATTTAACACTGACCAATTCACATTGTGTCCTGTCCCATTTGCTACTGCCTAATTCTTTCCGTGTCTGTAACAATTTTTTTCTTCAAAATTCACTTCAATTTTGGTATAAGCGAAGTAAAACAAATGAGTCCACTGCTGCCAACATATATTATGGCATCTTTATTAGACTAAAAGTATTGTGTTTGCTGTCAGTCAGATAATACTGCAGAGCCCCACTTCCCATGTAAATGTGGCATATTGCCCATTGCTTTCCCAAAACTCTGGGGTGTGAATTGACCTGTGGCTTCATCTGAAATGCATCACTTTTTCAAGTATTTCACTTGTACCTGACTTGAGGGTACTTCTTGTGTATGTAGTCAGTGTCCCGTTCTTGCTTTTTCTCAATGCAAATTTGAACTGAAATCTTATTGTTTTGGGACCATAGTTAAAATGCCTGTACCTTACATGTGGCAGCATGGATGGACTCTGTAAGGGCTCAGGAAAGCATCTACCCCCTGTAGGCACTGAGTCAGCTGAAGGAACTTCCAGCTAGTGGATTTAAATAGCATGTCTCTCAGGGAAGATTCCCAGAGGAAACTGAATTCAGTGAAAATGTTTACAAGTGGAGAAGGTTCTCTTTTTCAACTCCAAACTGAATGAAGATATTGAACCCAAAACCTGGCATTGGCTGCTGCTACCCAGTTTTAAAGGAGTATCTGTGGCAAACATTGCCTAGATTTGTAGGGAGCAAGAGCCCATGTTCTGACCTTTCCCAGCCTTAAAAATAGGAAAGTGATAATGACAGAAAGCATCCATTTGTTTTGAAGAAAAAAGCACTTGAGGACAGATGCTGTCTCAGAATCTGCCATTGTGTCTTTGTGCCAGTCTCAATGAGAGACAGTAGATGCATCTGTGCCAGTAAAAATAAGTCTGCAGTTCACTTTCCTTCCACAATTGCATAAGCAGAAGCTGGAATCTGTTCCAGCACGTAACCAGTAGAGACTGTATCTTTCCTAGTGCTCTGAAGTTCAACTCATGTAAGCACAACTCCAGGCAGAAGTCTGCAGTGTCTCACTGTGAAAAGCCATATGTGAATATGGCATGGTACCCTGAGAAGCTGTAAAACCTACTTCAGTTTGAATAATCTGACATAAATTGAACTTTTAGGCTACATGAGATCTACTTAAAATGAAAAATACAGATTTCTTTTTATAAATAGAAGTTGTTGGTTTTGTTTTTTTTTTGTCCAATGTCTCAGGGGAGAAGAATCTGGGTAGTGAACAGTCTCTCTGACATTCTACTGGGATGGCAAGATTGCGGTCCTTTGTCATCAAAATGAGAACCAGCAGTGAGTTGGTTTTCATGCTACTGCAAGCACAAGCAAAAGACCTGTAGGTTCCTCCTGCAAACCTCTCTCTTGTAGAAGCAAAAAGCTTCAGTGGCATAGCATGACATACAAGACGATAAGCATGATTGCACTGGCGATCTTCTCTGCACCTTGCCTGAGGGGACTATGTTGCAATTGTTTAGCAGCCTAATTGCAGTACTAAAATGTGGTTCAGGGAGGACAGTGAAGACTGACTTTATTAAAAAAGCAAATTAGTAAACAGAATGAGGGGGAAAAAAATAGTAGAAACAAGTTCAGAAAGTTGACCAGAAAGTTAAAGGTACTTCTTTAAAACTGTGAGATTGATTTATAAGACTACAGTTCTGAATAAACTCTGGTTCCCTATGGAGAGCTTTCATTTTACTTAATAAAAGTTGTCCCTTGCATTTTACTTTTATCTTAGCATGTATCTAGAATATAAGAGGAAGAGAAGAGCATGTAGATTCTTCCATGGGCAGATATCAGAATAACAACAATTCAGTATTTTCAGTACATGAAAAGATACTCAACCATGACCTTCAAAATAAATTATTCCAATCTCTCCAAAAGCAGATTGGCAACCTTTGGGGCCTGCAGCACACAAAATGACTTATCTTAGTGTTCAGTCAAAAAATCAAGACTTAGAATAGATGCTGAATAAAAAAATGCTAGCAAAATGACCTTTTTGTCAGCAGTTATGAGAGCTTATGCTGCTTCACTGAGCAGACTGGACAGTCAGAATACTCTTTGACTGTAGAAAATTGGAATGAAAAATTTAATGGAAGTGCCAAAAGACTACATTCCTGCATGGAGTATGTGCACAAGAACAAATTTGTAAAGGAGTGATCAGTGGTATAAAATTGCTAGGAGCTTTCTGAATCTGGAGGAAAAATGTTCATTTGACCTGAAATTTCTAGGCCTAACTGAACTCTGATGTGATAGGGAAATCTTTTTTTTTCCATTTTACTGCAAATGTTTAATATGTCAGTACTTAACAAGCTTAGAAACTTCACTTATGCTGTGGCCCATCAGATCTTCTCTTCATAACTATGAAAGTAAAATAATCTAGAAGAGGTAATATTTTAGGTATAAATACAAGATTTGCATCACAACAATCATGCACAAATAAGTTCAGAACAGGAGAGCTGAGCAGGATGCATACTGACAGTCTGACTTGTCCAGAGGAAAGTTTACTCTGTTAAGGCAGAGCTAATTACTTCACTGTTAATTTCAAGTCATGATATTGCAGTATTCAAAATCTCAAACATCTTGGCATTCCCCTGTCTGATACTGTTACTTAATATTTCTTCTCCTACTGTTCTGTGGGGCTCAGACTTTCTGAGGCCTTAGGTAGAGAAAGACAGCCTTACTTCAAGTTGTCACCAGTGTTTCTGCTGAACACTGATCAAGTAAGGTAGAAACGTTTTGTTGGAGATACATGGAAAATGTTTTTTGTGTGATGAAATTGTCTGATGCAAGGGACACTTGGCTCATTCTAACACACAGCACCTCAGAAGGCAACCTGCCTGCTCACATTACTTCTCTTTCATGTGCTATAAGAAACAGCAGATCTAGGAGAAATGTTGTTAACTCAGCTTTCAAGAAGCACTGAGCCTTTTAGTCTGTACTTCGTTTTCAGAGTCCAGTATGAAAACTCCAAACCTTGCATCAAAACACAGTTGTTATCACCAATTCTTCTCAGTCATAAACCGTAGTTGTTCCTGGAAACATATCTCAGCAACCTCGGCTGAGGTTCACTGAAATTTAGTCCAGTCTTATCATAACTCTGCAGCTCCTGGTGAATCGTAGCTGAGCTGTGGAGCTGTGCTGGGACTGTCAGGCACAGACAAGAGAGGTTTGGAGATGCAGTGTTTTATCTGTCACTGAGCATGTGTTGCAATCAACCCTGAAAATTAATAAAAAAATGTTAATTCCAAGTAGGCTGGAGGGAGATACTTCAAAAGGTACTGTGAATTAGATCAGGAGAGAGTTCTGGTAAGATTTGTCCCAAACAGCCCCATTTAGGGGCAGATGTGAAATGGGGTGAGCAAGTGCAGATGGCAGGACAACGTCATTCATGGCAAAATGATGTTTTATTGGCTGAGCCCCTGTTTGAAGATTAGTTGAAAGAGGATGTACATGCCTTATAAGGGCAGATTTTCACAGCTGTGCAGACATCTGGCTTGACATTCACAGGCAAATTATGACTGGCTCTGTTTCCTTGACTTTCAGTAACCCAGATCACATGTGCAAAGTGGGTGAGTGTGCACAGGGGAAATATAACACTGTGTGTATCCGTGTAGGAGACATTTCTGAGTATACAAATACTGTGCTGGTGAGTGCTTGAGGGGGAAGGTGCAATTTGTTACTCACATTTGAGCATATTACCTATGAGACTTTTTTATTTATAAAGAGGCGTGCCATTTTTCTCTGCTGGCTGTGAGTTGCTCGGTGTCATTGGGATGTCTATAGCCCTGGCATTAAAATGACATCTCTTTTACCTCTAGCTGTTTGATTCTGCAAAAAATGCATTGGTCCTAGTGTGGTGCCATTTCCAGAAGCCTGTTACTGGCGCTCCATGATAAAATATTCATAAATATTAAGTTTTATAAAATAAAGTATTCCCCTTGACAATTTCAGGGTTTCAAAATAGTTTAGAAACACTCTTTTCCATTCAATGCAAAGCAGAAGTATAGCTTTGTTGTTAAAGCCAGATAATAATTGACCTATATTTCACATACCTTCATTTCTAATAGCTGCCAAAGGCAATGTGCTCTTGCAGCTGATAAGAGCTTGCATTGGAATTGAGTTTAAACATTTTGTGGTGGTCCTGTTTGCAGGGATTTTGAAGTTCAGATAATAAACATAAAAACAGCTGTACCTTGAAACAGTTAGTGTGATGAGGAAGAACAAATCCTGTGCTTTATTACTGACAAATTATAGGATGTTGTTCTAGTTAATGTCTACAAGTAAATAAACAAACAAAAGCCTTAACTTTTCCTTAGCCAAGATGTGATCTACCTAAAATGAGAGCAAAACCAAGAGGTTCTTGAATCTTTGTTGGTAGCAAGAATAGAGAAGGAAAATCAGAAGTTCACAGTGAATCAAAATAAGATGAAACCTTAAAAAAACAGTTTAACAGTAGTGCTGAAATTATTCTGCCTTTCTTCCATGGCCTGCAAGAACTCATATTTTAACCTGAACTAAGGATGCACAAAAGATCAGACAATCACATCTTTCTTTGGTTATAGTGAGAGTTAAAAAATTAGTTTAACAACTTAAAAAGATCTTGGATATGTATACAATAAATACTTGGAAGCTTATGTTAAATATAAACAGTTTTGCTTTTTTTACTACCTCTGATTCAGTCTAGCTTAGATTTTTCAGTAAAGTGACAGTGTCCATCCCTTACAAATATCACATTTCCTTGAAAATACTATTGTTTTCACGTGTTCTTGTCATCTTTAGATTGGTGAACTGCATATATAATTAAAACATACAGAGTAATGAAGATTATCTTCATCACAGACAAAAATTTATGCTCTTCTGAGAGTGTGTCTAGCTGCAGAACTCAACTAAGTGTATGCCGGGATGGGCTCTCTCTCAAGGTCAGTGCTCCCTGGCAGCCTGGCAAAAAGGAAAACTGCAGAATCATGCCCAGTAAACTACAGCCTATGCCAGGAAACAGTCTCCTGTTATAGCTTTTGGAGGAAAAGTCTTGTTTTGCAGAATGCATCAGACCTCCCGTGTGTTGCTGGTGAGCTGATGGGTTCCCACTCCCAAGGTGGCACAGCCTGTCCATGGAGTATGAGCTGATTATATGTGTAAATAAGATATGGCAGCAAGGTCTCTAAAGACACATAAATTGAATCAGGACTTCTACAGCCTTAAAAGCGGTTGCAAGTGGGAAATGGAGGAATTTCAAAAGTAAGGAGTCATAACAACAATTTGTTTCATTGAATCATATTCTGCATTTTATTGTCTTTCTGTCTGGTGTAGTTGCACTATGCCATGAATTTGAGCTTGTGTTGTGAGAAGAGAAAAAGTTCAGGCTCCATTGTTACAGAAAATTTTGCATTTACTTTTAATTTCTCTGCCTTCAAATGAAGGTTTCATGGAAGGTAAGTCTTGTGATTTGAAAACTTTTTTTCCCCAATTTCACTAAAGCCCTGCCATCCAATAAAGTCAGATTTTGTTTGCATTGAGATTTTTCATCCAGTTTAGTAATTAATTAAAAATTAGATGTGTTTAATTAGCAAAGAATTTTTTGCTTCAGCTTTTTAATTAGTCTGGATTTGTTTTCTAAAACTCTCTTCCCCTGACTCACCACAATCCCCATGGACTGCTATATTCATTTATTACTGCTATGTTCATATATTACTGCTAATCACTTAAGGGATACCAAGATTTCACAGAATAAGTAATGAAAACAGAGCCAATCTGATGTTGCTACATGAAAGGAGCAGCCAGTTTTCTGAAAAGAAAAGGTAATGCTGAAATGAGCACTCAGCTTGTTTTCAGACACGTCTGGCTTCTGTCAGTTGTGTGGAGTCCTGAATTCCTCACACACAAGTGAAACCTCTTCTAAATTGACATCTTATTTTCTTTACTGATTTCTAACAAAATGTGGTTTCCATTTTAGGGTTATCTTGTTTGGATTTTTTGTTTGTCTGTGTTTTGGGGTATTTTTTATTAAATTTAAGTGAAATGTTCCCAGTCTGGAAGGGAGCATAGGATGCATGGAAGAGCAGGAGAAGGCTGCAGACATCTGTTCTTAATGTGCCACACTATATCACAAGATTTTAATGTATGACAATAAAAACAAAGTTCTTCCTCCTACTACTAAGTATTCTAATCTAAGAATAAAACAAAGATCCCTTAATTAAGGCAAACAATAAGGAAGAACAAGAATAAAATGATGGACAAGGAGAGAAATTTGATCTAATTATCAGTCATGAGTGCATATTGAAATACAGTGTGTGGGTAAAAGCTGCTGGCAACTTGAAGCTGGGATGCAAATAATCTGTGAGTTTGTTTTACCAGCTTGTCTCCCATCATTGGGCACTTCCTGCTTAAAAAGGGAGCAATTCCTAATCATCAGACAGAAGAGATATATTCTTGCTTGGCAGTATGTATTAGTTTTGGTATCATGATGAGTTCTGAATACTCCGTATCTCAATTTCTTTTTTCTTTTAAAAATGCTTGTTGCAAAACTTGGTTTATTACCAGAGAAAGTCTTTAAGGTTATTTTCCATTTCAAACAAAAGGGAAAGCATTTTGTATTTAGAATTAACTGACTGTTCTCTAGCAAACTTTCTAAGCACATCCGCAGACATTTAGTGTGTTGGCATTGTAGAAAAAAAAGTGGAAGCTGGGAATTTAAAGTAGATCCAATTCATAGATGCATGCCTGTATGATGAACAGTTGGAAAATACTCATGTTTTGGTGTGAGCAGGTTAGTTAAATATGATAAAGGCTTCAGATGAGTATCCAGTGCCGATAGCATGATTAAGACTGATCCAGAATTACTTAAAAGATCATTAAACTGTGGACCAAAGTACCCTTTAGTCATAGATGTAATCTGTTGTGCATTCAGAGCTTGAAGGGTGACAGATATCTGGGCACTGGGAGCATCGTTCCTATGCTCCCTGGTGAGGGCTTCCCCTGTCTCACCTTGGCACCTTGTCATACAGACGAGCTGAAGAAAAGCAGTGGTTGTTCCAACTCAAGTGCCATACTCCAGGCATTGCTGATATAAATCAGTCAAGGCAGCAAAACTGGTAGAAGATTGCCAACAGTATCTGGTGAAAAGACTGGATTTCCTGATACAGATTTTCTCACCGCTGAAAAAACCACATTCCATAAGAAAAGCTTAAGCCATTTCTCAGAAAAAATCTCTTGTATTGTTTTTCAATTGTCTTTCTCAGTCCAGTAAAATCCCAGCACTGACTCACTTTCAGTTCTGCTATAATGTTTGAAAGAATAATAGCCTTTGATCTCTTAGAAGGACACACTTCCCAGATAATATTGTCAGAATAAAGCTAGGAAAACAGTCTATCATCAAACCATTCTGGGTAACTGGTTTTTCTTCAGGTCATTCATAACAAGATACTGTGTTTCTGAGGCAGGCCCAGCATTTGTGTCTCTGAGTTTCTACCTCTCCACTCTGCATCTGACACAAATATAAACAAGAGAATGTTTCTTAAAAGTACCTCAACTGAAATAATCCTCTCCAATCCCATACTGAGTTGTGCTTTTCATAAGATTAACTCAGGGGAAATGAGTTTTACTTCTTCCCCTAGCTTTAGTGAGAAAATTCCACTTAATTTTGGGTTGGCTTAAGTCTTTGAGTACTCTCTGCAAAAAAAAAAAAAAAAAAAGAAGCATGACTTACTCAGATACAAGTTTCTTTTCAAACAGGTGTCGCATCTTTCCTTCTTGCTGGTACCAGGGAATTTGTGTGTCTCAGTAAGTGCAAGTGACCTCCTATCGCTTCAGCCTCCTCATGGTTTATTGGTCACTGCAATGCTGCTGAGTGCAAACAGGCTGATGACGGGAGTAAAGGATGCTCGTTTCTCTGACCCTGTGAGTTGTAAAGTACAGCAGGAATAAAAGATTGTAGGGGTAAGGATAGTACAGATTTCTCTTCTGGTCCCTAAACTCTAATGAGGCCATTATGACATGTCCAAGCTCCAGTGCCAGCAGTAACATGACCTGTCCCTACCCAACCTGTTGAGCCAGCAGGATGGGAACCTCCTATGGCAAGTGATGTCAACAGCATTTGACTGCTCGGAGAAGGATGTTATGCCAGTGCAGGCCCAAGAGTGGCCCTGCCAAGCCAGAGAGAGAGCAGAGCCCTTTCCTGCAGTGTGGCCAGGGCTGCCCTACTGCTGCTGTGCCTATGGGGCAGTGCAACCAAGCGCATACCATGGCAAGGGGTCAACTAGCTCTACAATTCCTCAAGAGCTGCTTTCTTGAAGTTAAGTTGCTTGTCTGAAGGAAAGAGTTGCTGTGCTATAGTTGCTACTCTGGCACCTGCAGATGAGAGTGGTGTCATGAGTTATGGGTTATTTATCTCTGGGTTATTTAATGCCCTTCTGCTATGGGTCTCTTGCACACCCCTCCCTTGCACTTGCAGGAGGGTTGGCTGGCATCAAATACCCAGCAAAGGCTTACCAATATTTGTCTCATAATATTAGCAAGGGGAAAGCTTTCTGCTGTCTCATGCTCATAGGTCATGCCCTATCTCCAGAAAACTGCCAAGAGGAGAAATTGTGAAGATGTTGAGGGGAGAGAAGAGAAATAATGAGATGTGAATCAGTGACAAATCTCTGGAGAGGTACAGTTTTTCTCTAAGTCATCTTCTCTAGGTACCAGTCTATTCTGTCTTATTTTTGGCATGATGCAGCTTCAAAAGTTTTCAATGGCTTTTAAAATTCTCTTGCAGAAATTGTTTCTAATATTTCTGGGTTACTGGCTCCTTGCTCTACTGAGTTGACTGCAAGGAAAAATTGCTTTTCTGGGCAGTGACTGACACTGCCCCAGCAGCAGTGGTACCTCAGAGCTGGTTTATGGCAGTTGACAGAGAATGTTGTCTTCCAGGCCCTGCGGCACCTCTACCTGCAGAGGTAGCACAGCTGAAGAGGAAACCTGCTTAATGTCTCAATGCACAGGCAGGACAGGATGCCAAATTAGCAAGCCCAAGTGTCAGTGTTGTTAAAGGGCCTATGAAAAGAACAGAGCTTAAATGAGCTGCTGATCCAACAAACAAAATGTCAAAAAGTCTATTTGTGTATCCCTGTAAAACAAGCACACGGTTCATTATCTTCCATTTGACACCTCTTGTAGTGAAAGCTTTTTTTCTCTAGTTGGGGTGGGACTTGGGGGGCTGTAGAGCTGTGATATTGCAGATGCTCAGTGCCAGCCTGTCTGGTGAAGCTATTGCACGTTCACAGAGACAACAGGAGAGAAAGGAGTGGTAGCATGGAAAAGCCATCTGGCTACTCACTGATGTTGTCAGCCACTTGCAACATCGCACAAAAGATTATGAGCATTTAACATAAGAAACTGTACTACAACCACGTACGTATAGGACAGAAATTTGGAGAAAGAACAATTCTTCTTCTTGAAGCTTTTATTTGCTCAATCTGGTAGCTCTCCGGCCAAAATCATCGTTCACCTGCAATACCACAGCTGTGTCCTCAGTGCTGAACGTTGCAGCAGCATGCTATTATTGGGAGTGGTCCAGTGAAGTTTGGATAGAGGCAGAACCAAGATCAGTACTTCTGTTCCTGCATCCTGTGTACAGCCACAGCATTCAGACTGTGCTATGGACAGCATGGCAGTATGGAAAGACAAATCCTCTGCTGAAGAGCTAAAAATCATTTTAGATGCAGAAAGTGGAAGAAGGAGAGAACAAACAGGCTTTGTATCAGATACGTGCTATAGGAAAGAGAGCTCCAATAAAGAACTGCAGAACTGAGATCTTAATGCAAGCAAGTTTTAAATTTTCAAAATGTATTTAGAGGTTTTCTGCATGCCTGACTTGAGAAGGGTGAGTGTTTACACTGGGTAAAAAACAAGATTCCTTAATGTGACAAGTCATGAATGCAGAATTGTTGGCATCCAAAATAATTTATTTCACAAATTTTCACTTATGTGCAAAGATCTCAAAATACACCATATTCTTGAAAACATATTAGCAAAGTTTTATATTTGTTCTCACTGGTTTTAGCAAGGGATTGTAGGCTTTTAAATAAAGAGATAACACACTGACGAGAAGTCAGTTCATGAACATCAGGGAGGAAAATATTTCAGACTCGACAAACAACAACAAAATGCCTTACACTTAAACCCACAGGACCTAAACTTTGAACTTGGATCAGACCCAAAGCAGGAAATCAACCATGTGATATAGGACGTAAGCCAAGCCAGCAGTCTGCTGAGCTGATGCCCTGCCTGAAGGGGAGGCCAGTGGTGTTCATGTCATGTGTAATATCGGCCAAATGGGCTACGGGCTTCAAAATGAGTAGAATGCGCTAACCTGAAGCAAATCAGACCACACTGCTTTGCACCAGTTTGAACTGTCAAAGTCTTACTAGAATCTTCCCATAGAGGATCAGAAGCAGGTTCGCTTCCAGTCACAGATTCAGTGGCAGCTGTGTGTGTGGCTTACATGGTAAAAGGGCTAGTGACCGCATGGCTGACTGGAAAGCAGTAGAGCAGGAAGCTCTTTGATAAAACAGTTTGAAAAGAAAAAGCTTCAAGCATTAAAGTTTAAAATATATATGAAAGCTAAAGAAGTGTATAAACAAAGTGCAACCCCCTTAAAGCACAGTGTAGCTCCATGACTGTTGTTAGAATTGAGCTTTCTTCTTTACAGCTTCATAAGAATGTGTTTACTGCCCCTGCACCAGGGTGGCCTGGGGCCTGCAACTGGGAAGAAGAGATCATCCTTATTGGTGGGAGTAGGTGCCAGCGTGCATAGGAGCAAGGCCTGTGCCTTGCAGCCATGCCCAATTCTGGCTCTGATCTTCCTTCAAGAAGGGTTCAGCCTTAGGGTAGCAGCCACAGCTATAGGGTAGCCCCTATAGCCTGGGTATCTACAGATGCCCTGTGCCAAGCATGGTGTGCGGGGCTTGCAGGGCTCGGTGAGTGTGTGTGCCATGGGTCAGAAGACTTTTCCCAAGTAAAGAACAAGGTTAGTTAGATGCAAACTATGATACAGCTATATATGTATGCTAATTCCTCCAGAGTTATCTCCCCAAGCTGCTCTGAATGTCATGTTACAGCCAATATTTACTTTACTTGTGTCTCCTGCAGGGGTCTTCCTTTTCAGAATTTCTGTGCCCAGTGCAAATGATTTTTCAAAGTCTGGAACTTTCCAAGTGTTGCAACTGAGCTCAAAGTAGCTCTCTACAACTACCTGAAAGGAGCTGGTGATGAAGTGGGACTCAATCTCTTCTTCCAGTAACAAGTGAGAGGACCAGAGGAAATGGCCTTGAGCTGTGCAACCGGAGGTTTAGATTTGATATTAGGAAAAATTTCTTCACTGAAAGGGTGGTCCAGGAAGTGGTGGAATCACTGTCCCAGGAAGTGTTCAAAAAGGTGTGTGGATGTGGCACCTGGGGACATGGTTTAGTGGTGGACATGGCAGTACTGGGTTACTGGTTGAACTCTATCTTAGCAGTCTTTTCCAACCGTAATAATTCTATCATTCTNGGTGATGAAGTGGGACTCAATCTCTTCTTCCAGTAACAAGTGAGAGGACCAGAGGAAATGGCCTTGAGCTGTGCAACCGGAGGTTTAGATTTGATATTAGGAAAAATTTCTTCACTGAAAGGGTGGTCCAGGAAGTGGTGGAATCACTGTCCCAGGAAGTGTTCAAAAAGGTGTGTGGATGTGGCACCTGGGGACATGGTTTAGTGGTGGACATGGCAGTACTGGGTTACTGGTTGAACTCTATCTTAGCAGTCTTTTCCAACCGTAATAATTCTATCATTCTAACTAAAAAATGCTCAGTCTCAAATAGCAAGGCTAGAATCAGGTTCCTGGGAAAAGTCCTGTCTGAAGCCTACCCTTTTGTCCTGTGTCTGTTTTCTTTTTCNGGAAGTGTTCAAAAAGGTGTGTGGATGTGGCACCTGGGGACATGGTTTAGTGGTGGACATGGCAGTACTGGGTTACTGGTTGAACTCTATCTTAGCAGTCTTTTCCAACCGTAATAATTCTATCATTCTAACTAAAAAATGCTCAGTCTCAAATAGCAAGGCTAGAATCAGGTTCCTGGGAAAAGTCCTGTCTGAAGCCTACCCTTTTGTCCTGTGTCTGTTTTCTTTTTCCAAAAGCTATAGCACTGGTACTGCTTTGTTGCTAGAGCCGAAACTAAGGAATTCACCTTTATATTCTGTTTTCCTTTGTGTGCCCTGGTGATTAAAGAGAACACAGAACTCACTGAAAGCAGAAAAACAAGTAGTTTACAGAAGACCTAGCTAAGGTTAAAAATGTAGTATTTACCACTTTAGATAACTGCCGAAATTTGCAGTTCAACTTAGTTGGAGACATGGCACAACTGCAGCTGCTGAGTGCCTCTTAAGGGAGTGTTTTTAAGGTAGCAGCTTCTCTTCTTCCTTCCTTCACAAAGAGAGACCACACATGAGACAAGAAAAAGCTTGGCATCCTTGTTGTTTGGTATTTTTTCACTAGGTGTTTGATGCTTTTAAAAGGTCATGGTAGGGTGTTGCTTGCTGGATGTACCAATAACTGCAAACTTTTTAAACTAGCTTATGTTCTCTGCATGCTTTTAAAATTTCTGCTCAACTGCTTTTCATGTTTTGCAATATTGCACAGTGTGCAAATACCTGAGAAGGTTAGAATTGCCACAGTTATTGGCTCATACCTTCTTTCTGCTGTGGAGGGGATGATTTAAGACTCTAAGAATTGTGAAAGATTTTCATTTGGAACATACTTGTATGGAAAACAACTCACAGAAGCGACATTGAACAGACAGGATTAAAGGACATGCAGGATTGTTCAGAAATGCTACTTAAAAGATAGTGGTAACAGACTAATTAAAAGAATGGCAAAGTATTAAAGGATTATGTAATCTACAGCTAAGAAAACTAATTCTTGATTTAAAAAAAAAAAGAAGAGGAGAAAGAATAAAACTTACTTTTTGTACAGGAACAGGAGACTATTGTAGTAACCAAATGAAGTTAACATTATGCTTTGTATTTTTGCCATATGGTAATGCTTGTTCACTTCCAAACACATACCAACCACCAAATAAAAAACAAAATGAAGAAGCATTCCCAGCTTCCCAACCTGGTTAAACATTGCTGCTGGTTACTCTATCTTGAAGGACTAATGACCACATGTAGTCCAGGCCACCAGTTGCCCTCTATAACCAATTTCCACTCCTTTCCCACCTGCTATATCTCACGGTGTGTGCACATATAGCATCCCTAATTCTCACTTAATTCTCACCTTAGTTGTTGGGAAAATGATAAATGTACCAAAAGATAGAGGGAAATGGACCTTCACCATTTGTTTTAATTTGTTTTGAAGTCAGATCTGTACAGCCCTCAGAGTGCTGGCTGGTACTTGAGTTGATGAGATTTTTAATGAACTAATAATGGTTGATCCTTTGCAAAACAAGAGCTAGTGTTCTTTCTAAGGTCAAACCAAATCAGTGTTGTCTTCTTAACTGCTATCTATTCAGATGAGAAAATTACAGATTATGGGTCATTTCACTGTCTTTCCCAGGTTTTCTACCCTTATGTCCCTGGATGACCCTGGCTCTTCCAGCTCCTTCCTAGTCAAAATTTAATTATTTCCCCTACTTATTGCCTGTGTTTTCCGACTATTTCCCCACTATTTCTTCAGTACAATTTCCTTCAGAAATTTAGCTGCAAAATCAAGCTTTATTAGAAATACAGAATCTTTACTTGATATTGGCCTTCCTTGAGAAATTTATTATGAAATATTTTAACAATAACTTCAGGCCTATAATATTTCTGCTCTTTTTGTCTGGGTCATGAACATTGCAAGGAAAAATTGCCACTTGAAATGTAAGTTCATGAACATTTATCTTGTAAGTTAGAAGAGGTCAAAGAAATTGAGAAAACATGTATTTTTTCAAAAAGGGAGAAAAATAAGAATTCTTTTTCTAAAAGACTTCCAGTGAGCAAAATATAAAATTCTTTTTTTTGTTTGTTTTCAACTGAAATCAGAGGAATTTGAAGTCCTTATCTAAATGCAAATTTCAAAGCAGAGTTAATTATATAATTTCTCACAAAGCTGATAGTTTGCGTGGCTGAATACCTGGCAGTGTAACAGAGCCTGTCCCTCTGATGTTTCACACTTCAGGGAGTTATTTGCAAAAACTAAGATCTCTGTTTTCTCCTTGCAGCAAGTGGCTATAAATGACTGACGGGTTTCTGAAAATAGCAAAAATGCAGGTCTTCCCTTGACAGGTTGATTTCAGACAACCTGGATACTGGGAAGAAATCATTGACTGCATATGCATATTGATATGAAGTGAGAGCAGATTCCTCATCTCTGTGGCCAAAAGACACCTGAATTTATGACACAACTCCCCTATTGTCCCCATTCTGTACCACCTATTTTCCTTATGACACCTTTGGGTTTGCTGTGCCTGCTAGGAGAGGACAAGTACAACAATCTTCCTGTAAATCTTGTACTCTCAGAGTTTCTTTTAGGTCAAGTTAATTATTTGGTAAAAAATGAAGTTTCACAGTATGGTCTGGGGGCTAAAAAGAAAGAGCAACTTCCACAAATGGCAGAAAAAACCCAACATAAGTGTGGACTTGGGTTTCATAAAAGGCTGGAGAAAAACCTGCTAGCTAAAATTTCATGGTTCATGTTATCATACTGCAAAGGCTGAGGAAGGGAGAAGATTCCCATCTTAATCTGAAGTTATGGTGAAGTACCTCAGTGCTGCACACAGCTGACCTCCTAGCCCTGTCGCACTGCTTCGTGCATTGTGAGCAGAAACTGTGGCACGCAGGAGGGAAGACTTTTTGACTCCTCAGCATGAGGGCTGTTTGCATTCCTTTCTGACTCACAGAACCAGTTACCTAGATGTAATTAAGAGATAAAGTTTCTTTATAATGGCCAGGAAAAACAGGTCCCTTACCTAGAGCTGGATGCAGTTACATAAACAGCATTAGACTTGTTTTTCAGCCATCCAGGACAGGACAAGACTTTCCAACCTGTTTGCTCATGTTGATCTGCCATTGCTGAGCTCAGCACCAGGCTCCAGCTTTGCAAAATTCGAGGTGAAGTTTAGATCTCAGATTTTGCACCATGAGAAAGAAGTCAGATTTTGAATGTTAAGAGTGGTCCAGCCAGCTATGGAAGTGCTGACTTCTCAGCTAGTAGTATTCATCATTTCCAAACGCACTTTCATCCAACTACTGAAGAAACAAAAGAGGCTATAGCTATGTGCCATACAAATATAGGTTTGGGTGCAGGTTGGGTGTTCATTAAACATAAACCATTTTTACCCAAGGTTCTTCATGGCTGTGGTCTTGTGGTAGAAATTAGAGATTGAAGAAAAGAATCTTACCCTCCCATCCTTTCATTTTCCATTCTGCAGGGCTACATGATAGAATTAATGAGGTGACACCACTTTACTAGATAAATTAATTTAGTTTCTCACCAGAAAGCTGGCAGTGAGAACCAAGGAAGAAAAAGGACCACAGGAGGAGCAGGAAGGCCACCATCTGCACAGAGATGTGGTCAGTGCCAGCTGGGACCAGGGCTAAAGGATGGAGTAGAGGAGAGGATGACCACTTTTGTGTGTCCTTGGCTTTTTAGTTTTCCTAGCTGCAGATGAGACATGCCCAGCATTTGTAAATTGCTGAAACTGCTAGGAAATAGGAAAGACAGGGAACCTGATACTGCAAGCATGTGGCTGGAATTTGTCTGGGGTACAATTTTTGGTGTCTAACCATGCATGAAGCAATGAATTATATCAGTCCTGTCCTTCTAACTGTGTTTATTTTAGAGAGTTGAAGGGTTTAATGTTGCAAAAATATCAAAGTAAGAGTTTACTTCCTCATGCTTAACTTTCATCAATTTGTTATCTGTCACTTTTATCAAAGCAATATTTTCCTAGTCTGGAGAATTCAAGACTGTGATAATGTGTAGGAAATATCAGAATCTTCTCTCTGTATAACCCCATTCAGTCACTAGGAATCTGGAATCAGCTGGAGACTGCTACCGTTGCATCTTCAGTTCAGACACAGGCTGTTGCAGATGAGATGCAGACTGTGTTCTCACACAGAGTATTTACTTTCAGCTTCTTTTGTTTTTCCTTTTTATGCAAAACAAGTATTTTTGAATGTAACTATAAGATTAGGCCTTGTATATGGAAAATGTGATTAGTGAGTGTGCACCTACCAGCATGCATATTATTTTCATTAATCAGTGGTGACAGTCATTTTGTTGTCATGGGTTTTGGCAGTCCATTTGCTCTATTCTGAGAGACTCTGTATCTAAGGAGTTTGCTGGAAAATGGAATTTTGCAAGAAGATTCTGGAAAAACACATTCTTTCAACCAGCTAAATGCTGTCACTGACACTTACTCTCATATTATAAGCAAACCATGTGTGAAAGCACAACACAAGCCCCCCTCTTTGTTCGGTGAAGGGTCACAGGAGTATATTGCATGTACTTCAAGCTGTATTTCCGTAGCTCTCTAAAGCAGTTTTCTGACTGTCACCAAAGGAGCATTCAGATGTCCTCTAATAAAAATAAAATAAAATAAACAAAAAAACAAACAAACAAAAAAAACCCCAACAGTGAGACTGGAGGGACTTACCTAACCTATTGTCACTTCTAAACTAAGAGTCATTTCTTACTAGGGAGATGTCTCTGACTTTAGGCTGTGTCATCTGGCTATTGGCCCAAATAAGCTTATATATGACTGACGTGTCAGTGGTAGTTTTCTTTTGGATGAAAACTGGGCGTTTGACAGGATTGCCCTAGTATTTCCTCTTTATAATGTTAATCACAACAAAAATGGGATCTGTCCCTTCCAGCTGTAGCTATCAAAAAGTTATTCCAGGTCATTCACCTGGGTTCTTACCATAAAACATTCAGCCACTCCTTAAGAATAATTTGTTCCACCTTTATTCCTTCCCAGCAGCTAAGGAGATATGTACATGACAAGAGCAAGTATCTAACTTTAACATGGCTACTCATAAATGAGATGGTTCTTCCTTAGAGTGAGTGACCCAGTTCTGCCTTAGAGTAGTGGTTTCTGTAGCTGGGATGTAGCCTTTCGTTCAGTTTCCTACCCAGCTGGGACAGTTGAAAAGTCACATAGAGCTAAAGCTGCAAAAGGATTCACTTTTGGGTTTCCATGACAGTTTGAACCCCGAGCCTTGAATCTGGTGCTTAAACTGCAAAAATCTTGAATTGACTCTCCTCCCTGGAGGAAGCTGGTACTTTGGTAGCATGTTTCCAATAGCTTGAGCATTGAAGTTGTAAATAGGAAATGCTTCAGACAAAAGTTTGGATCTTAAATCTTCACCATGTTCTGCATCACAGAATGTGCTGAGTTGGAGGGACCCATAAAGGTAATTGAATCCAGCCCTCAGCCCTGCACAGGACAAACCCCAAGAGACACACCATGTGCCTGAGAGCATTGGTGTTACTTACACCACTTAGCCTAGTGATCTGGAATACCAAAGCACTTCTCAGAGCTGGGAGCCTAAAAGGCTCAGGAGGCATAATTCTTTTTCTTTTAAAACATCCATCCCTGAGAGTCCTATTGGTATGAACTGATCTCAACCAGGCATGTCTTTGATGGCAAATAATGAATGAATGAAAAATATTACCAGGTCTTAGGAGACTGAACTCAAGTTATTGCCTTGAGACTTTTGAAAGGTTAGATATGTTCTTGCTGCCCGGTGAATTCAGATCTGTATGATGCAGGGCCATGTTCAAAAATCAGGATGGGAGTACTGTATTAGGTGAGGTCCAGTGGTTGGAAGGTTTTGCATAACCCAAGACTAGAGGCAACAACTCCAACCTAAATCAACTCATAATTAGGACACTCCCTCCTACCTGATGGAGCAAATATGCTTGTGTTCAGATGGTGAGTAAGGAATATTCAATATCACTCTCCCCTTTCTTTCTCTGTATCTTTAAACAAATACAGCTTCCAGCACTGTTTTTTGTTTGGGGGGTCAAATCTACTTGTGTATATGTTTTCTGCAGAGTGTGCTTAGGATGGCTGCTAGGTCTGGTTCACTGTGGCCAAGAAGCTTTTAAATTGAGGAGGCTGGTCCAATTTGGGAATTTAAATAAATTTGCTGGGCCTGTGAGATAAAGAACTTCCTCTGGAGTTAAGAAGAAGCATAACTCCACAGAACTTATCAATGAAAATACAAAATATCTATTTCTTTAATTTCTCAGAGAATGAAGCAGAAAATTTGAGAAGCATCATCAAGACTCTAGAGCTCCAAAACTGACAACTTGTCACTTCTCATGGACTTGCTACTTAGGCTCTCTAATAACATCTAAGTATTAGGAAAATAAATTCTTAAAGTGATGAGTTTTAGGTTCTGGGACAGTGGGAGCCCCATAAGCACTCAGGAAATATGAAAAAAAAGAAGTATTGAGCCCTCGTTTTGCTCGCTCTCAGAACTGTTTTATGCTATTTGGTGGATCATGTATAACAGCTTTTGAATGACTGTTCTGCAATAAGGGTAGAATATTATTTCTAAATAGAAAGTGGGTTTTGGTATCACACGTGTATTCAGGCCTTCTTACACGTTGGAAGAGGAACACTAAAAGTGACATGAGACAACATAACAAAAAGAATAAAAAAGCCAATTTCTTATTATTTGTCCTTTCAAGTAATATTCTGTTCAGGTTCATTCCTCATTCTACTCATAGTATACTTACAAAGTCTAAGACAGGGAATACTACTCTATTGCATTTTATGGCATCCTGAGTGGAGTGGGCAATCCATTCCCTTTTCTTACTGTAAGTATATTTATCTCATACTTTTCAACCATGCCACAGGTACAGTTATTTCACTGAGGTCATGTCTTTCAGTCTCTCTCTCTTTTTATTTTGTGACTTTGTACCAGATGTCAGCAGTTACTGCCAGAGTCAGACTCAGTTTTCTCAATGGTCTAGCTTTAAATCTTCCTTGTACAAAACTGTATCTATTCTCATGGTTCAGGGACTGAAGCTGTGACTTTCCTAGTGACTTTAAAGGTATTCCTCAACCTTTTAAAATTGTAGGAGAGTCTTTTAGAAGATGAAATTGCAAACTACTTTATTTGGAAAATACACAATATAGTCATATACATAAAAGTGTACAAAAGCCTTTGCATCAGCAGAGTGGCACACAGTCCCAGTCTTAATAACTGCTTGGCTTATTGAGGGTCAAAACTCTCCCCTTAAAACATTCCTTATGCGTCTGCAGCTTTGCTTATGAAATCTGTTTAGCTCAGTCAGGTTGGCTGGTTGTTCTCCTATGTGCTTATGTCAAGTCCAACACAACCCAGGCATCCACTGTTTGCTGAGCCTTGCCACAACCACTTTGGTCTTGCTAAATATAGCCAAACCTGCTTAATTTCTCTACAAGGAAACTGAACAAAAAGAAACCTTCTCAAACCTCTTGTCTTCCAGAGACAGCCCCATTATTAAGTGAAATTTTTCTACAACAAGAACCTAAGTTTTTCCAACCTTTAATTTAAAAAGCACTGTTGCTGTAAAGTAATTCGAAGAAGCATTTCTCACCAGCACCAGCTATAAAACAGTGCAGTTTTTTAATGAGTTCATGACAAGTGCTCTGGGCACACAGATAATGACTGCAGCTCACTGGATAACTGCCTTTTTTAATTCCTTCTGCCCTTAATGATTTTCCCTCCTGGTCCCGGCACAGATACAAGGAGAACAATTCCAAACCTGCTAATAAGCCAAATTGTCAGATGCAAGTATTACAGTACCCACCATGATTCTGTCCTTCCTTCTTGTAGGCAGGACCAAATTCACCTTCAGTGTAATTTTATCACAGTCAATGGAGCTCCACAAGAAATTACTTTCAGGTAATTCCCAGCAGACAGCCCAGCAGGAGTTGTTTACATTGATGCTGATTCCCAGAGCTGTCCCTGGTATTTTTAGGAGAGGCTGGAAAGAAAAATTCTGATTTTTCAGTATGATGTTTCCAGCAAGTATTTCCCTTCAGAGTAGAAAATAAAATAACTTTAAAATATACAAAAAGTGACATAAACTGTATTCAGTCTTTTGGGGCAGGGGCTTCCATTGCTGTTGGGAAGCTGTATAAGACTGGGGATATGATTGAGTTGATAATGTTACTGAGCTTCTCTGGCAAGGGTACACCCATCAATAACTTTTGTTATTAAATTTTTATGTCCTCTGGTAATGGTTGTTTATTTGCCTTACATCTTTTTTTTCTTTTTTTTTTTTTTTCTCAGAAACAGTTTGTGGAACAGCTCCCCTTAAAGAATAATTAATTTTAGCTTATACATTACATGACTCCTTGAAATTTCCCTGAGTAGGTTCAGAAGACATCATAAGTCATTGTCTCTCCATTACCCTCTTTCATAGCTTATTGCATTGCCTTTGAAAAAGAAAAAAATTCCCATGCCAGTGCAAAACTGGTACTCAGTAAGGGAATCTGGGATTGGCCCATGAGCCAGGAGTTAGCATGACTAGGCACTGTTGTGTAGGGAGAGCCCACTACCACCTGGTTGCTTCAAGACCTTTACTAGGGCTTATGGAGGAGATGTGGGACCCCTATGGCTCATTCTGACAAAGAGAAATAAATCACTATTGAAGTCATAACACATACAAAAACTAACGGGTAGGCAAACAAAAAATAAAATACAGCTTCATCTCATTTCAAACAGCAACACCAGCCCCATCTGGAATGCTCGTTGGAGATTAATATCTGCTAGTATTTAATGAGCCAAAGCACAATGTGGACCATTAACTCCTCCCAGCTGGTTATCAGTTCCCTGAGAAATGTCCTACACATCATTCATTATTGTTCAATTACACCCACTTGCTGGGTCTCACAGCCTTGCTGTGACATCACATTTCTAGCAGCTGTGTTTGGTCAGCCACTAACTAAAAGGCTGCATCCCAGCTGGAAAGCTAGGGGAGGGAGAAGGGTGTGGGGGTTGGATGATGGGGGTAAGTACTGCATAACCTGGCTTTTCTTTAGGTTGGGGTGTACTGACACATTCAAGTGGAGAGGAAAGAAGGCAGTGGTCATGTTGGTTCTTGGCTTAGCTGTGGGTAGTGATGGAGCCTGTGGAAATGAAGAGCTGCCTCCAGGTGTCTGCCCACAGAATGTGTTAGTTTGTGTCAGTGTTTCCCATGCAGATGTGCTCAGAAACCTAACTAACTGCATTGCATAGGCAAATCTGGTTTCTCATTTAGTTTTTTAAAGTCTCATCTTTTGCACTTCCTAGGAGTAGTCTGTAGAAACTGCAGTGTGAATGTGCTAGCAAAAGGTTTGCTTTTGATGCTGTGAAACCTTTTTTATAAAGTTAAATCACTAGGTCATTCTAATGCTGAAATACTTTCTATCTATATTATGTCTATATACCAGTTCATTTAGTATTTAAATGCACAGTAAATCAAAGTGGTAAAGGTTGAGATGAGCTGTTTTCATAGCAGAGAATTGAAATGAGAAACCTCATTTTTCAAATTGGGGAAGTCTAAATGAATCAATGCTGTCATCTTTCTGTGAAATGTGTCAATTTTAATAGAACTGTCTCTTCAGTGGAAATATTATTGTGTCAGAAATTTGCCAACCAGTCATATAGCCAGCAGCAACCAGTAAAAATGGCAGTACTGGCTTTGAAGGCTGTCCCACTAGCCCAGGGCAGTCTGGCCAGTGAGCCAGCCAGCAATGTTCTTTGCCTGTGAGGAACTGCTGCTACATCCATGCAAAGCTGCAGGCAGGTCCCGTCTGCCAGCCATGGTGGTGGCACCTGCTCGCACCTCATCACTGCTTGCAGACTCTTTAGTTTTCCTCCTTCTCTGCCACCTTGTAGCTAGGTATCATATCTTGTAGTGTCTCATACCAAATTGCAAATACTCCTTTTTCAGTCAAAATGGTGAGCTGTGACACCCAATGGATTCACATCCTACTCAACTGCTCAAGTCAAAAGAGGCTACTAGGGAAGCAGCTTCCAGTCCCTTAGAACATTTTTATTTGCATTTTATGTGAAGGTGGCTTAACAATATTCTCTTTAATCAGTGTATTAAGTGAAACAAGTCAATATTAAATAAATTAATATTTAAATACCTGGGGGAAAATTGCTGAAGTTTTGAGGAGTCACAAGCACAAGGGGCACTAAAAATGAAGTTTGCAGAGCAGATGGCTATTTGATGACTTTTAAAGGGGACACTTAAAAACAAAAATCCTAATAATGACATGAAATTTTAAGTAAATTTAGTCCAGTGATAATTACATATGCAAGCACAGAAAATAACCACAAAAGAAAATCTCAAAATGTCACTCATTCTCATGGATGAATTTTGGATGTCTACAGGTTCTCTCAAAATATCTGGAACTATATTGTTCAGGGAACCAGTCTGGAAAGTTTTATCCTCGTTGCTGATTATGGATGAAGGCACAGTACTGTATCTCCTACACATGTTAAATTCTCATCAGGTAAGCATAGGTGTTAGCTGTGTTTAGTCAAAAAACCTGTTATGCAAGAAGCCTGTTGTACAAGATCTACTTTTTTAAATTAAATAAGTTTTCTTTCCTTCAGTATAGAATTGGGTTTTGTGTTCAGCTGGAATTGTGCCTTGCAAGATGTAGAAACAACATAGTATGTGTGTGAAATTTAAAAAAAAAAATATTTACTTTAAAAACATCATATTAAGAGCAACATCTGTAGACTGAACTCCAGACAGTCTTAAAATAGACTTGATCTTCTGTTCTCATCCATAGCAAAGTGAGAGGCTGTTGCTACAGCAGAATGCAAATAAGGGAGGTAGTCTGTTTCTCTATACCAAACCTTATAAATCTCAAGTCCAATTGTGCTCCTAATCCTGTATTTAGCTCATAAAAGAATAATCCTTAAGAATAAAGGAAGCTAGTTAAGAGGTCTGAAGCGTAATGGTGCTGAGTGAGAGCCCTGCAGTGCTAGGCAGGCACAGAGTTATTCCCCTCCTGGAGTGGTGTCAGGGCTGTGGCACAGGCTCTCCATGGAAGTGGCAACCAAGTCAGAGCCTGCACAGCTTCTGCCAGGAGAGGGGAAGCTCAGGTTGCACTCAGACTACTTTTTCTTTACATGTCTCAAAGGCCAAACACCTCCGTCTTCCCAGAAGTTGCTGTTTCTGGTGGATATTTCTGCTCTCTCTATCCAGGGTTTGCCCTGAACTGACTTTGTGGTTTTCCATCCCTGCTTTTGTCCCTGAGGCCAAGCTAAGCTGACTGACTGGAAGGCAGCAGTGCTGCCAGGGTGGAGTGGAGCTCAGAACAAGTCTCACCCCTGAGACCTTACCCAGCAGATCTTTGCATCCTGCATTATGTTCATTATTATTCTGTTACTGGTTTATTTATTGTAGTTACCTCAAAGAGGGTTTATATGAGCTGCAGATGCATCTTCAGCGGTAGCTAGGAAATGTCCACTGCCTTCTGAACATCAGGTGCTTTCTAATCTGCTCTTAAAAGAAAACAAAACAAAAAAACACACAAAAAAACAACCATAACCCTAAAAAACAATAACAACAAAACACATCAGAGCTATAATGCCTAAATTGTGTCTCTTTCAGCAGTGACTCCAGGAAATCTTTCTCCTACATGACTGTCCATCAGCATTCTCTCCTGTGAAAGACAGTGAGAAGCTTCTGCTGCCCTTGTACTTGTATAGGTTGGGTTCTGCTGATACACTTTGCAGGCTTCAACAGCCAGGTCCCAGACCATAAGACAAAAAAACTCATCATATATGCTAATGAGGCACATGTGGATAAGTCTTTATTTATTGCACATTAAACTTACCCTGAAGGACAATTTCCAAGACTTTAAAACATCAGTGAGATGGGGAGGGAGAAATATTAAGACTCCCATTTAAAGTCAGTGCCTTCTGGCCGGTTTTGTTAATTCTATTTTATTTCTTGCCACTGATCCTTAAATAGAATTTATGGTTGTCCATTTTACCCTCACCTTTTCATAAGGTCACAGATGTATGCATGCAGAATGATTACTCTTATACAGTCAGAGAAAATAAATGCTCTGGGAAAAAGACCTCCAGGTAAAAAAAGGAGGATAAAATCTCTTGGAAAAAAATCCAGCTTCTCCTATTTGCTGTAGAAAAGACCCAAAAGGAACTGAATACATTTTCAGCTTTCCATACTTTATGGGAGCACCTTTGTGGTCAGTGTTGCCACATCCAATGTTATGCTTCGTAAGAATACAGCTTCACAGAAATAATCCAAAGTTCATGGAGGAGAGGTTGCAATTGCCAGGGAGCTGGCAGAAAATAGTCATCCGTTTACTTGTAAAGATCACATCTTTTCATGACAAGAGAAATAATATACAGTCCCTAAAGTGCCAGTGTGAGGTAACCCAACACACATGCTGTCCTAGTATTATCTTTGGCACAACTGCAAAAATAGTAGTTATACTTCATCCTGTTACTGTGATTCCTGTGTGCCAACTTCAAGGGTGGTGTTGTATCAAAGAAGCTTGTTATTACACCGGATTGGTTTTATATATGAGATGGAGTCGTATACCACTGTTGATGCACCATTTCAGTGAACCCTTCTTACTCGGGTCGGTGCTCTGTTTTCTGTCTTGATGTGCCCTGCATGTAATGTTGGTCCAACATGTGGATGTGTGAAATTCAGCTGTGCTAGGCTGGCCCTGGCTGGGTGCCAGGTGCCCAACAAAGCTTCTGTATTGCTCTCCCTCCTTAGCTGGACAAAGGAGAGAAAAAATATATCAAAACACTGATGGGACAAGTTAAGGATAGGAAAGATCACTCACTAATTACCATCATGGGCAAACAGACTTGACTTGGTGAAAAAATTAATTTATTATCAATTAAATCAGAGTAGAATAACAAGAAGTAAAACCAAACCTTAAAAACATCTTTCTCTCACCCCTCTCTACTTCCCAAACACCTTCACTCCCATTTTTCTCTATCCCCTCCCTGGCTACACCAGCACAGGGGAATGGGGAATAGGGTTTGCAGTCACTTCATCGCACATTGTTTCTCCCATTCCTTCCTCCTGACTGGCAGGATTCCTCATCCTCTTTCTCTGTTTTAGTGTAAAAGGATAGAAGAGTTTAAAAAATTTACTGTTTACTTTTGAAGAATTATGTAAAAATATCTTAGTAAACTGGTCTTGATTTTGAGAAGTAAAATCCAGTTTTTGTCTTTCCTCCCTTCGCATTTCTTTTCATCCTACTTGGGACTAGAATTAGAAACATCAGTACAACCATCAGATCTTGTTTCAGCTGGAGCTGAGCACTGAAGTACAAGGGGGTCCTCTGAAAATTAGTTTTCAGTGTTATTTGCAAGCTACAAGGGATCCTAAAATATTCTAAGCAGTGAAGAAGATAAGGGATACACTTTAAAAGATGCCCACTGTAGTTTAGATGAGGTTAATAAAGTGAAGGACTTATTCTCCTCAGAAGTAAATTACACAAAAGTAAATTAGATGAAAGTAAGTTACACAAAACCTTGCAAACATTTGTCCTAATGAAAACTTCAGCTTTTTTTTCTTTCTTTTTTTCCCTTTTTTTTAATGACACAAGAACTTGTAGATCTGAAACACGCACATGTGGTAGTACTGTTTGTGAGGGAACTGGAATCTTTTGGAATATTTTCATGCTTCTTTCACAATCAGTAGAGGGTTGCAAAGTGAAAGTTTGACATATGGGTCACTTCTGCTAACACATTTGCTAGATTGCAAGCAGCTGCCAGACAATTTGTTTCAAGGACATAGAAATCATTGACTTACAGTAAGAGAGCTCCGCACATCTTAATCAGTAGCTCCTCAGCAGAAATGTATACCTGTTTGAAAGTAGTATCCTTCACTAACTAGGGAATATAGTGATGAAAAAAGGCTTTCTATGTCTTTTAGAATAATTTATTAGATAATTGTAAGACATTTTAATTTCTTTCTTCTTTCATAACGTGGTAGTTGCATCAAAACCAAAGTGCATAGAAAGTTCTAAGTAAATAAAATTCCTATAGAAAGCTTTAAGATACTTTTCAGACTTATGAAATTTCTCCTGAAATATATCGTACTTCCTTCAGTGCCTGCTCAGATTGTGGAATTAGTGTGGCATTTGAAGACCTTTAGGGCAGCAGTCTCCATGTAAGTTTTGTAATTTCTGTTTTGTGTTTGCACCGATCACAGCAAAGAGTTTGTTTATTGTCCCAAAAGAAATTGGTACTATATTTACTTAATTCTTCCAGATTGAGTCCTCTCCATTGGCATGTATTTTCTGCCTAAAAAGATCTTACTAACATTCTCATTTGTAAAACCAATGTGATAATGGGAAAGCTAACTGAGTTATACCATGATTCACAGATAAGAGTTACACTTCAACTGATGGTCCTTATTCTGCAGAGGACAGCAATTGCTTTCAACTTGTGCTTAGGCTTGCTGGACTTTAAGAACACACTTAAACAGAAGTCTCTGCCAGACAAAGTTAAAACCTTCAGTAAGGTCTGTGAAAAAAAATTAACAAACCGTTCCTGAATATATAAAACATATGCCATGTAAAAACAAATTATGAATAGAATTCTTTCTTCTCTCCAAGAAACAAAATTATTAATGATGGGATAAATTTTTTCTACTCTTATTCCCCGCATGTACCTCAGTCTGCAACACTGCAGTCGTTTGCTGGGGAGGATGTGATAGTGCCATGGAGAGCAATGACTGCAGCTGACAAATTAGACATGGAAGAGGCTAACTGCAGCAATATTCTTCTTTATGTCGCTTCAACTCACTTGCAGCTCTGAAGGTGGGCAAATAGCTAGTCGGTGTAATTTCTTCTGCTTACCTTGGTTAACTTGCTCCTTATTTCACAGTGTCTTAATATTGGCCTGAATCTCTGAATTCCTTATGGACATCCTGTCACCACAGGCACAAAACAGAGCTCACAATCTCTGCACGACAAATGTATTTCTTCTTTTGCAGAAACCACTCCATCTTCCTCATGATTTTATTCTTTACAATAGTTTTCTCCTTGATCCTAAAGAGATCACCAAAGATCAAGTTTTCTCCTTATTTCCTCTATAACCTTTTGAAAATTTGCTAACACTTCTCTCCACCCTCACAGGTAAATTTCTTATTCCCCTGCTATGACCAAAAGGCTACTGCAACAATCCTTTCCCTGGCTTGTCAATACTATCCTAAGGAGGGCAGAGAGGTTGCATTCACTGGTAGAATGAACTATTCATCTAAAAAGAAATTTTAGCAGCACTACTCATCACTTGAGCTATAATTCACTACAAAACCTTCCTCTGTCTTTCTTTGCTTTGAAATACCTGCCTAGAATATCCCCTTGTTTCTGTTGTTGACCCGTTCCTCAGCTTTGCCAATAACAGTTTTCTTGTGTTTTGCTCTTGTGTAACATAAGGCATCCAAAAATTCCCCTCCTTCTAAACCACCTCTTGTCTTAAAGAAGACAAAAAGCACGTGTTTGTTGAAATTCAGGTAGCAGGCAAGCTTGCGTTGCTTCATTTCAGGCTAACTAGTATTGAGTCATCCTTATCTCTCTGTTTCCCCTCCTGGTTCAGCACATTATTTGTTACTAACATGACACTTGGGTATTGAATTGCTGCATAGGTACTCTACCTGGTAGGATGAGGCCCACATTCTGGATTAGTTTCTGGCAGCTGCCTCAATACAATAACAGAAATAGCATGTTGCTACTTCAGTTGTGGAGAGTGAGACCTGCACTTTTAGGCTTGTCAGTCTAATTGGCACCTTCAACAGCCAGCATAATTTACATTAAAATAGCTGACACAAAACCAATTCCCATTTTACATTAGGACATCTAGCAAACACAGACATGAAGGCTCAGCCCTACTGGAGACATTCATAGGAAAGCTATTGATGAAGCAGTACTTCATGGAGTTTGGTATGTGTAGCGTTACACGGTGTGAACACTATGAGATTGGGAGTTGTATAGACACTCCTGAGACAGCAGCTCTACAGTAAGGCTTATTTCCAGTTGGAAGGGCAAAGAGAAAAGTCAATTAACAAACTTTACATGGGAGATGATTGCCTTTCAGAAAAACCCACGTCTTTCATAAATGAAAAGGCAGTCTTTTTCTATAGCCTAGTGAAGCCTGTAAGACCAGTTGGGAAATCATCAGTCCCTTCCCAACAGGGGGCCCTGACCTGTCCCAGTACTTTCTGGAGTGAAGGAACTCTGAGTGGAGGTTTCATCTCTCAGCAGCATTGCTTATGCCTAAGCACACCAACAAGCCATGGCTAAGGTCCCTCAGGAAACCCCATTCTCTTTTTCCTGGGCTCTTGTTCAAGAAGAAACAGGTCCACCTGAGAAGCTGTGTTTGTTGTCCAAGACGCTGCATTTTGTGATGTGGGCACAGCTTGCTCTGGGTGCCACTGCTGAAGAATGCTGGTGCACCCCTTTGAGCAAAGGCAGGTGGACAGATTGGTACAAGATACATAATGCTTCTGAGCTAGCTGCTTTTCACATCAGTACGAAGCACTGATAGATTTGGAAACATAGTTTTAAAACAAGCTTTTTATGATTATGAGTGAACTCAGAGCTGGGTGAAAGCTTGCCATTCAAAACCCATTTTGAAAGGGGAAAATATATGCATAACTATGTAAGAAGTGTTTTCCATTAAAAAAAAAAGGCAGCTGTATTTTCACCGGAGGTGATCCCATGAAAAATAAGGTCTGTAACATGGGCTTATAAACCCAAAATACTGCCAGAATTTGTACATTATTTGACATGGATGTGTTGGGTTTTTATGGCAGTTTGAAAAAAACACCTTATTTGTGTCCTACTAATCCAATGTTATAATCTCACACATGCACACGCTTTTTCAAGTCAGGTGAAACAAGGCAACCAGTTCTGTCTCAACAGGCTAATCTGCATTGCCCTCATCTTGCCCCTTCATTGATATTTAATATCCTCCCTACAAATTTGCTGATTCAGCTTGACCTTCATCTCTCACTTAACATCCCTCCTCAAACAACTTTACAGCCAGCTCGCCAGCAATCTTTAGCTCAGACATAGTCTGGGTCCCTGCTCCTCTGCCAAATGTTCATCTTTGTATGAACCAGTCCAGATTTTCCATTCCTCTGCTTCAGTGGAATTCAGTTACATATAACTGAGTTATCCCTGGCACCCTCCAGCAGCAGAGAAGAGACCTGGATGATCGTCTTTGTTTTGTCAACTCTAATTTTCAGTTACAGTTTTCTTAAAATTATCGTTTCCAATTCATTGTTTATTTCAAAGCAGGGCTGGACAAAGCTCAATTTGAATGGCAAGTAGTACATAAATAGCTGATTAGACCAGTCCCTGGAGTCTCTGGTGGAGCACCAGCCCCCATCGAGCTGGAAACTGCTCAAGTGCCCAAGAGACTGCACTGAAGGACATCCAGTTAAAACAGACAAGAAGGATGACTTGAGGGAAAGTGTTAGCATAACAAGGATGTGGAACTGAGGAAACACTGATTTGCCAGATTTCTATAGAAGAAAACTCAACATATACCATTAAAGTTTGACTTAGTACCTCCTCCTCATAACAGTACTCCTCTTTCCATCCACCAAGACTTTTTAAAACTTATTTCTTCTCCATTCTTTCCATTTTTTGTTCCCAGACCAACAGGGTTAGAGGTGGCCAGTTCATTACCTAGTGCAAGTCTAGCTGAAGGCAGCAAGGGCACACTGTTACACCCACCTGGCTCATGTTGAGGCTGATGGCTTTTATTTCCAGGAAATGCAGCACTGCAGAAATTGTGTCTGTAAGGATTTCTCAAGGTTTTATGAACACGTCAGGTAACATTTGATGAATTCCTATTTTCTGAGAACACTTGTAAGTGCCATCAGAGAAACAGCATGGGAAAGGCAAAAGCAGTTAGTATGTTTTCTCTTAAGGATTTCAGAACAAAATTATGAGACAGATGTAGGAAATACAGATTTGTCTGTTTAATTTGAGAAATTAAAATGCCTGATAACTTTTTTATGAAGATGGTATAGAAAATGAGCTGTGCCAGGACAAAAATATTTAATTGTCACAACTCTTCTTCAAAGACACATAGCTCAGTACGTCAGAAAACCTTTTTCTGCGTATGCACATATTTAAAGATTAGCTAAAATTCTTGCTTCTTAATGCAAGCAAGTAAAAAGGTACTTTGTATTTTACTGTGTTACTATTATTCATTGAGTTTCATTTGCTTGATATCTTTATTTTATTGGTATAATATAGTAAAAGTTTTGAGAGTGCTATGCTTTTTGAAAGGGAAGAATAAACCACTTACTAGTCTATACTAAACAGATGTAAAACAAAAGAGGCAATAGGAGCACATTGGTCGTTTACAAAGCAGATGGATGTGATACCAGGATCACAGTTTCAGGCTACATAGACTTGTTTTTTAAATCAGAGATGAAACAGAATCCTTCAAAAAGACATAAATGTGTTAAAATATATGTCTAAACATATGTCTTAACAATCATACCAGCATTGTAAAACAAAGGGACTATACCAGAATTTCTTAAGCCTGCATTTCCCTGGTATGCTCTGAAAGCACGGCAAAAAACAATGTAGGTTAAAAACACTACTGGAAATGGCAAATTCTAGTTTTCTTACATTCATGACATTTTATTCTAGGGAATGTTGCGATCTCTTTGACTCCTGTGTTGCCACTCTATTCCCCTGAAGAGTCCCACCAAACTGGTCATAATTCTAGAATTAACAGTGAAGACAAGAGCTTGCAGGATCTGGAGAGTACTTTATTCGTCCAATCCTATACTATAGCTAAAGATTTTCTAATTTTTACCTTAAGTAGAGTTCTTCTAGTCCCTCACAAGATCTTGCAATTTTGCAAAACTAGAAAAACAAAGAATGGTTTGCAGTGTAGGAGCTGTATTTTCTTAAGCATTGCATTCCAGAGCCCTTGTTGAGTTTAGAATAATCCATAATTGAAGATGAAAATCATCTTTCTCCTCTAAATTTGTTTATATGGACATCTAGGCCTCAGTAGTATTCCTTAACAACTTTTAGTTAATAGAAAGTGGAAAGGACTTTTTTATTTGACTGTGAAAATAAATGTTTTCTGTTGCTCCGTTTATGAAATATTTGAAAAAACGAAAACTGTTTTCAGAAGAGAAAAGCTGGATTGAGATGCTGATACACTTAGTAAATCACTATTTCTGAAAACTGGTATTATTTTATGGGGTTTCACACCTTTCAGTGTGAAAAAAATCATGTTGTGCTGGTAAATGCTGCCCCAGCACTCTCTTTGTCCAGCCTCCTGGTTGTTTTGGGATTTTTTTTGATGGCTTTTATTAATGCTTAAGAGGAAGTACAACTCATTTCATGTATAATATGATTTTATGCAGAACATTGTTATTAAGTATTTTGATTTTTACTTGTCCTTTGAACAGATGGGCTTTCCAAAATTTACAAAACACTGCTGTGTTTTTCTTTTTTTTTTTTAATCTGATTATGCTACTGAGTGCTCCTTTGTCTTTCTTCTTCTTCAAAACAAAAGTAAACAGAGAGAATCACAAAATCTATTCTATCATTAGAGTTGTCTAATTTCACTAGTATGCAAAAGGGACCACTTTCAAGAGATATCTGCCTTTTTTATCAAAACTTTTCCTGGTCTTTTTCCTGTATCTGCACAGTCACCAAAATTTGTCATTCATTGACCCTTACATTTGCACAATCTGAGAAATTCAAGGTAGTCTTCTGTTATAAATCTTGACTCAAGAAACAAATATGACCTGATAACTCTGAAGACCTAATGTAGGAACCACAATATATATGATAGTATAGATGTACTCTAGGTAGTTGTAATCCCTAACAATTATGGGTTCACATACTTTATCTAGGATACTATTAACAGTATTAATATATTTTTAAAATATATAATACATATATTTATATTTTCATGTATTATCTGATACCATTATCAGGATGCAGTTGAGGTGCATGCTGGCATGATACATGCTTCATTTGAGCAGAGGTAGAAATTAATGCCTATGTGTAGGAAGACAGCAATTTAATATAGAACTCCAACAATACAAAAAACACATGGTGATAATATAATTACTGAGAAAGTAATGTGAAGATCTGTCTGATGTAAGCTCTAAGTCACCAGAGCAATTAAATCTGTACATAGCAAATAATTTCTGGAACACTACTTCCTGGGAAGTACACACCTTAAAGAATAGATTAGCAATTCTTCATCTACAGCTTGCATTATGCTGACATAATTTGCATTATAGAAAATAAAATAAACCATTGCAAGAAACAGAAATCCATGTTAATCTAATAGGTCTTGGTATAAAATTGCCACTTCTTACTTTAGTAGGGCTAAAATCCTCTTCCTGTGTTCTAGGCCTGTGAAGAGTGTGTCATCTTCAACTTGGCCTGCTCTCAGACTTTGCACACATATTTGATCTAAAAGAAAATTTAAAATTGCATTACATTTCTAAGAAAATGTATTTCTCATCCTCCTTGAAACGGGCTCCTTATCTCATATGCCCGTTACTGCAGCATCCTTCTCTCTTTCTTTGTGAAATGCAGTCTCAGCGTTGCTCCCATCCAACCTGCCTACTGTGTGCCATGTTGACCAGTGGGATTTCCCTGTGCTCCCTCTCCCTGGGCTTCCATTCCCTGTTTCATTGACCACATTTCTTGATTTACTTCTGTAAGACTGCTGATACCCATATGCACCTATTCTCATTTCTTATAAAAATGCTGATCTCTGACCAGATATAGGGCCAGTCTACACTTCTTTTATTAACCTTCAAACACAGAGGCTTTGTGCTTCTTTCTGGCACCCTTCATACTCTAAAAGAAAGGTCCATAATTAGTCACAAGGCTACTTCAGAGGGAGAGGATGTCTTGTGGTCCCTGTTTCCACAGTGCGAAGGACAATGGGTCTTTTTCTATGAATTAGGCAATATTCTGAAGAGTAACTTGCATACCCTATGAGACATATAAACAAGATTTTAGAAGCTTGAATTAGAAAGCAATGCATTCTAGGGCATTTTCATGTGAAAACCTTAAGGAGTGGGCATGTTTGACTTTTGTGCTGGGATTTCCCATTGTACATTTCCATTTTATATGCCCAAGGAAACTTTCCTCCACATCAGACTTCAACATGCCTTGTTCTGTAAAAACTGCCGGCTGCTTCAGGGGAAGATTAGAAAAACTCTGTAGAGGAAAATTACATAAAAAATATGATAGAAAGTTTCTTTAATCCTATCAGTTCATCACAGGCTTATATGCTGAAGCACAAAGGTTCAAAAATCCTCATTTTTCTCAAGGGAAAAAAAATTATTGTATGTATTACTATAATTCTGGCTTTGGCAAGTTTAGAGGGAGGTGTAAGTACAATAAAAAAAAAACCCAAAACCCAGAAACGTATTCTTTTTTATACATTTCATCATTTTCCCCTATCTTCTCTCATTAGGAAAAGCAAGGAACAGAAATAGTTACTGCCTTTGGAACAGAGATTAGGAAATAAGGACATTAATTACCATCAAAGAAGTAGGAGTAATGGCAAAAAGACAGTGATATTAACCTGGATAAGCTCAGTAAGTTAAAGATAAAACTGTAGTCATGACATGAATAGTCGCTGTTAGTTTCTGCAGCAAAGGAAAAAAGTACCCAAGGCAATGATAGCTTAGTCAGTCTTGTAAAAAAGATTTTACCTTTTTTTTCTGTAAGTGAATGGAATGCTACAGGGAGGAGCATGATGGAAAAGCCTGAAAGTGTATAGCAATAAAAAGAAATGGCTGTATGAATGAACTCTGTGGCACTAGGAGGCAAATACACAGATTATTAAGTCTAAGGGATGACAAATGCAAAATGTCAGCATATGCGGAGACATTCTTGAAAGAAAATGTCATAAAAATGACATATAGAAGATATGTGTTTGCTATGAAAAAGTATTCTAAGTCAAAGCTAAAAACCTATATTTAAAGACACAATTACTAGAACAGTATGTTATAGATAATATGTAGACTATGCCTAGCAAGAGTATGTATCTAATCTACTCACTATAGTGTTACTTACTAGAAGCTATGGAGATACAAAATATTAAGTGCAAATTTACTCCCTTTTAAAAAGCACTCAAGATGAAGAAATGTGTTTGTATAGAACAAAGATTTTATTTGCATGAAACCAAATAATTGAAAAAGAAGGAAATCTATAAGTCCACTTTCCTCAACAATTCTTTCAGAAGTACTGAGGGCTCTTGAACCTTCTCATGTCAATAATCTTTCACTTACTGATTCTCTTTCAGGGTTTCCTAACATTTCTTCTTCCCTCATTTGACTAACACGTGTGTAACCTAGGCACATATGATGTTGTTGAAAGGGTTACACCATTAAGATAAAACCAGCCAAGGGACTTCCTGAGCTAAAGATCTTATCTTTGACTATGTCATAAAATCTGATAACCCTTTGTGAGGAAGTGGTAATAAACCCCCTTCACACTGCAATAAATTAATGTGGCCAGTGTTGTTTATTTTTATAGATACTTGCCATAGCACTATATTTTGCTTTTGAGATTCCTGGCACTGTCATTCAGAGGTCCAACATCTAAAGACTCTAGGCTGCCTGTCTGCTCACTCACCACACCAAGCTCTGGCACTGAACTTACCACAGTAAAATGCAATGTCCCTGCTCAGGGAAATACAAGACTTTAGACATGCTGTTTCTTGCATTTTTTCATAACAGTCACAAATCAAAAAAAAAAAAAAAAAAAGGTCTTCAAGCTCTACTTTGCAGAAACACTACCCAAACAGAGGTTATCTGAATCCTGTAACCATCCCTCATAGAAAGAATATAACTTCCCTTACCTTGAGACAATATAATTTTCTTAGTAATATGTTCCATGAGGGTAGTTTCTAGAAATAAGTCCCTGGGTCTTCTGAGAATACCTTGCAAATACAGAAGGAAAGGATGCACCAAGGATGACTGGGGCCACCTGAATGCCAGCAACTCACTCTAGTTCATGCACACTGATGTATATCTAGACATTCTCATTCAAAGGGTGTAAAGAATGTCATCTTTTGAATCTCACTAAGAAGCTGTCATCACCTGTCACTAGCACTAGGAGGTGTTGGACACCTGACTGAAGGAAACCATGTGAGCAAGGAAGAAATCATTATGTAGATTGTGGGGTTCCTAAAAAATAAAGTGTCCTAGACAAATAATTCCTGAATAAATATTTAAAGACAATCTGTTAATAAGAGAAACATTAATTCAATTTATAGTTCTATTCTGCTGTCTTGGAAGAGAACTTAATAATCAAATATCCAGATGCTGTTACATTAAGACAAATGCGTGTTTATACCAAACAAATTTGATTTGATAATTTACATTAATGTTGTGGCATATTGACAGTTTAGTTAATGCTTCTTGCATCTTCTGTGCAATTGTTTGACAACACTGCCTTATGACTTTCCCGAGCTGTCAAACACATTGAATCTAGATCTTCACATGAGCACGCATGAATGGTTCAGTAGCTTCTGCGCACATGAAAGCCAGAATGATGAAACACAGAAATACAGTTAAAGGCATAGATAACCAAACTCAATTACTCCACATAGTTTTCACTCTGTTGACTCTGGTAATTTTAATTGTTTTCAATCACAAACAAGACAAAGGTCAATATGAACATGAATCATACTGTGTCATGTGGTTCTTGCAGACTTACAAACAGGTTTGTCAGCATTTCTGGCAAACAGCAGCTGCATGATGGTACCAAATGTTTTATGTCTAAAGCTCATTAGTTTTTTTCTTTGCTTTACAAAAATAGAAATCTGTGCACTCTTTGAAATAGGAGGCTCTGAACTCAAACTATGCATCATACTCAGTTATCTTTTCTTGAAATGCCTCCTCAGGTAAGGCCATTAACATATTGATCCCGATCCACTTAAATTACAGAATGAGGAAGTAGATTAATTACAAAGAAAATTGATCTATGCCTCACAGCAAGAATCAGTCTGTCTGATGGTTTATTTGTAAATACAATGTAGCAATAGGTAGCAAGTGAAGATACACAGACATATGTGCAGTGTCCATTACCTCAGACCCTCACAAGCTTTAAGGCAATTACTCTGTAGCTGTGCTGCAAGGATGTGTAATGATGTTACTCATTTCTCAGTGCAGAAAATTATGTATCGGAAGGCTGAGATCTACCTATTTAGATACTTAATTCCAACTTACTCCATACAAAAAAGTAAAAATCAGTAGGATACAGGCACCTTTATAGCCTCAAAGGCTTTGTTGAAACAATTTGTCTAGGGGTACCACAAAGGCTTATGGGATCAGGGGAACTGAACCATATTGCGTGCCCTGCCTACAGATCTGGCCTTGTGGGTTATTTCCAATATTTCAGTATTTAATGTCCTTGTAGAAAAATATGTATTTAGTCTCAGAAGTGGAGATGAAGTTTTTTACTAACTGTAAAGTCAGCACACCACCAAGCCTCAGAGAGATTTTATACAAAGCTATTATTAACCTTGGTGTGTAACTGCATCCTTATAATTAGTTTCTGGGCATATGTGTCCTACTGTGTGCTTGTGTTACTTTACCTCTATCCATTTCAAAATCTATGAACTGAAATGAAACTAACCTTATGTTTGAATGAATCTTCAGTGCAGAAGTGTAGCTCAGTAATGCAGAGAAAACTTTTTTTTTTTTTTTGACATATGCTTAGCTTGCTGTTACACTGCTTCTCTGTGGGATGCAAGGAACTCCATAAAAGTTTATTCACTTTTGACTGCTGTGTAAAACGTTTATTCATATGAATGGGAATATTTCACAGAAAGCTGTAGTAGATTCTGGCTACTAAGTTTTAGTTTCAGTTTCTGAGTTGTCTTTAATGTAGCTCGTATTCTTCCTTTTGCTTTCAGTGTTGCTATGATTGTTTTTCATTTGTATTGCTCACGAATTTATCCATGTCTCAAAATCCACCAGTAGTGTTCAATGAACCTTTACTAGCTAGAAGTTGGAATTGTGTCTTCCCTTTTCTTCATTGTATGGTGTCCTGGGCACACCTGAATGGCTTTCTTCTGCTTTGCCAGCCATATTAATTTGTACTTTATTGTAAGAACAATTGGCTGCTAGAACAACATCAGCCTTCAGTTCAATGAAAGGCTATTTTTGCATTGAAGAGAAACACCAGTTTCTTTTTTTGTCCATAAATTTTCAAATGAGTTCAATCTGCACCAGGCATCTCCACACTACTCTGTAGTTCATCCCCAAGTCTGGGATCACTGAAAAGATAGAAGCCATCTGTAGAATATGTGTCTCTGTGCAAACTTCCTTAAGGCTGGAGCCATTTAGATCTGAGGCTTTGATTTGCATGACACACTTCTGAATATTGACATTTGGTTGTGTCAGAAAACACAAGTCAAGCCAGCCCAGATCTTTCCTCTCCACCTGTTTGTACAAAGCTGCCAAGCAGAAAAATTAAATGCTTATATTGCTAATAAGAAAGCCTGTTAGAACTCCTGGATTGTTGAATTCTGCAGTTAGTTTTTATTTACCTGGTTCTGTAAAAATGTTGCTAACATCTCTTATCAAAGCTGGTCTCTGTTAATGGGTGTTGAGTACAGTAAATCCCACCAAGTGTGGTTTCTCTTTTGGGACACAGACTCACAGGACAGCAGAGGCTGGAAGACACCGCTGGAGCTCATCTGGTCCTGTTGCTGCAGTTCTGTAGTGGGGTCATGTCTAATGCAGATAAGGGGCTTCTGTACAGCCATGACAGTGGTGCTGCTTGGACCAAAATTTGGGTCAGAGCTTAGATACCATCACTGTACAGACCTTGAAGACTTGTTCAGATCCAGCTCTGTCATGTCTGAAACTGTAGGGCAGGCTGTACCTCTACTGTTTGCCTAATTTCAATCCATTGCATCTATTTACATCATCAAAAAGAACAGTACACAAAACCATAATGGGATAGCACTTGGAAATATAGGGAAGGAAAAGGAGAGTAGTGGTTCTAGCTTTGAATAGAGGAAACCAATTACACCCAGCAGATGGGGAAACATCTCTGTCCATGTCTTACAGCTTGGGGTGACACTGACCTCGCCCTCACCATTCCCTATCACTGCCTGGAAAAGAAATCTAACAGCTGATGGGCAAGTAGATAACAGAGGGGATCAAGCACCTCTCAGTGTGTGCCAAACAGTAGGCACAGCTATATGTTCATCACTACACTGCTTCCTCTGCAGAGAAAATCAAATGGCATTTGTTCAGTTCTGACTGGGCTGATATTTCACATCTTGCTTTCAACTCTTTTTGATCTTCAATCTGTTGACTGCATTTCCCTCTAAAATAATGAGGAAGCCTGCTGAGGAGCCACAAAACATGCAGAAGCCAGAGAAGAGATCAGCACAGCCCAAGACTCATTGTAATGGCAGTTTAGTGGGGCCTCCAGGGACATGTACTTTAAGTGGCTGAGGGACCCCTTAGAGTGTAAATTCTTATTTCCCTTGGAGAAACTACAATATATAACATTAAGAGAGTTGAGGGAACTTACTGTTATTTCTTCTCAGTCATTACTCCACAGATGTTCATGCACAAAACACCAAATCATGCTGCAAATCATGGGCTTTGTGACAGAAAGCAGAATTTGGCACAGTTTGTCATTTAAATACCCTTTTCTGAAAGGCAGAAAGCAAATCCTTGCCACTGCTTTCTAAGAGGGGGTGGTTTTGTTTCAGCTGGCATGGGTCTTTTTTTTAAATACTGCTTCCCTTAAACCATCCCCATTCAAACACCTTTTCTCCCTCCTTAGAGGTTAAGCTACATACTGCCTATAACACATTACAGTTTGTCTCTGAAATGTTAAACTCAGTGTCTCAGTTTTCAAGATTAAGTGGCACAAGGCCAGTGTGCATTCACTCCTGCAGTGGATTCCTCTTTGGCTTAAAAAGTAGCCAATTCTGCTAAAAAAATATCACAAGGAAAGGTGTAACATATGGAAGATGGAGAGCCTCTGAAGAGGCAGCACTGCCCTCTGTATGACATTCATATACCACAGTGGAAATGTGTTATATTCTGAAACTAATTTTCTTTAGGGGATTAGAGAGAGAAAGAAATGGGTGGAGAAGTTGGAAGGAATTAGGTTATATTTCTATGATAATAAGGGAATCTTGGAAATAAGTCTCTCAGTGACTGAAAGAATCTGTAGAGGCAAAGGTGGGGAGAAAGCTCTTGCAAGGTAACACATCTCAGGAATGAATGGGAGTATTTTGCATGGCAAGACAAGAGGGAGGAAAATATTTTCCTAACTTGAAGTAAAAAAACATAGCTCAGAAGAGAAACCAGTTGTTCCTGATATACCCCCATCTTACTTCTCACTGGCACTGGTATCCTGAAATCTGTCTAGTTCTGTGCTTTTCTATCACACGTGCAAATCATGGGTCCAAGCAGAATCTGGGTCCTCCTTTTCCACTACAGAAACTTCACAGATATTTCATTCTTTCCAAGCACTTTTGAGATGTAATTTCAGAGCTATTTATCCATTCAGTCTTAGCTCCCTGTCTTCTGTCTATAAATCAACAGTGATCTCCATCTTCTTATTCCTTTAATTAATGCTTATTTACTGAGCAGTGTGTTGAGGGAAATTTTACAAAAGACTGCTGCTGTACTGCAAATGAAGCTGGGGGGCAGTGGTGGGAAGGGTTGAAAGCAAACAGAACACTGAATTCTTTTTTTCTTTGTTACATTTTATATATTTCATGTTTGCTATAAAAGACAGTGTTAAAGTTGATCTTAGGGAAAAGGAAAGAAAGAATCAGAAATAGACAAATACCTTAAGTATCTGACTGGCCAGAGCATACACAGAAAACACATTTATTTGTTCAGCACAGCTTAGCTACAGGCTGTTTCCAGCAGTCCTTTTCCTTCTGGATGCACAGCTTTGATGCAGTCTACAAGCAGTGCCTGGAGAAAAAGTTGCTTATGTTGGGTTAGAAGAGGAGGGAAATAAGAAAAGAGGAGGGAGTGGAGGGAGCCTAAGCTCATCAGCCCCGTAGCTGCCCCAGTCTTTGCTGGTTCCTGATTTGCTGCCCCTTAAAAGATTTTTGTGCATATTGGTTGTCACCCATCCAGCAGTTGCCTTTCTATTCCTAGCTGCCAACCACAGCCTCAGTAGTAGCATCCCACATGACACTGTTGCCTGCATAGTTTGCAAACCAGCAAACTCCTCCAGGGTGGCTTCTATCTTCCTACTTTCACCCTAAATCCCAAACACTATCATTGTACCCTAGCCCCCACCCCAGAGACTATTGACAGCCCCAGCCAATACCCCTTCCTTGGCCTGGTGATGGGTGAGTGTAGAATACAGATGGAAAATCCAACTTGCATTATGAGGTCTGACACTGGGTGTTGGAATAGCTGAGAAAGGCTATGTCTTGGCTTAATAAATTCCATTTTAGGGAGACCTGTGCTTGCAAAACATGAACTTTGAGTGGGTCTCACCAGTAGTTAAACATCTTTCACTGGGCTGTGTTTCAGCCAGCCAGCCAGCTGCAAAAGCTCACTTTGAGATAAAAAGAGGATTTCCTGCAGAGGATCAGTAATAAATGCTGATCTGTGAAGTTGGTTTGTCTCAGGCTGAACTGTGGAGGAGCAGTGCATTGAGAAGCGGGTTTTTCCCTCTGGCAAAGGAGGAGGGAAACTCCGGGAGCAGAAAAGGTACTCCAGGCTGATCCTCAAGATCTCTAGGCTTCCCATCAGAGCTTTTGGAGGTTATTAGCTGATTCTGCACATCAAAAGGGAAGCCAATTTACAGAAACTGTGAGTTCATGTAAAAATCCGAGATGCAGTAAAACACAAAGATCAGTGAGATCCAGTGCTCCTGGGTATTGGCAACAGCCTGCATTTCAGTACTGTCCCACACAAAGTTATTCAACCAGAAATGAAAAATAAAAGCCTTGATTACAGGAAGAAGGTCCCAGGATGCAGTGACTCTGAAAAGGACTCAGGGTCCTGATGAACTGCACAAGTGGGCTTAGGATACCTATATGGTCAACATAGTTTTGTGAAGAATAAAAGGGGAATATTAAACAGCACTACTGACATTATGCTTCCACTGTATTCCTCATTTGCACAGCCACTGCTAGAATACTTACTCCAAATTTGGTGTTACAGATCAAAAAACACACAGATAAATTGGGGATATCAGAGCAATGAGGAACATGCAGAAGCAGTTCCTGGATAGAAAGAGTGAAGATACTCAATGTATTTAGCTTACAGAGATAAACAGTGACTTAGATGCACTCTGTAAGTACATGACTAAAGCACAGAAATGTGGTAATAAGGTCCCTGAAGTCTAGCAGACAAATGAATAACAAAATCCTGAATGGGTGATGAATCCAGATAAGTTCACGAATCTTCAAGAACAAAGTTTAAATTTTATTAGAAAAGATAATTAACAGTTAAACAAAATTTTATATTTTACAATGAGTCTTCTATCATTGGAAAAAGTTTAGTCATTGTCAGACACTTTTCTAATAATGGCTTCAGTGCAAGCAGGAATTAATTCAGGCCTTAACTTCTGTTACAGCTGAGGTCATGAAGGGACGTTGATCAATTTTAACACCAGGATTAATGAACATATATTCATCCCATAGTCCCTGCTATACGCATTTGACATCTGGACTTAAAAGAGCGAGATCCTCACCCATTCTACCCTGAAACTCTGCAACAACTCAGGGAGATGCTCTGTAGAGGAGCTTAAGCCACATTATCAGGTGATTTTAGGAAGGATAAAACATTACTCAGAAAACCAAATTTTTTTCAAAATCTCTGGAGGAGAAAAGATGGTGAGAGCTATTTAAGGCTCTTCTGCTGCCACATGTCACACGTTGTGACGCACTCTGTCAGTGTGGTTATACAACACCGCCACCTCCTCAGACACAGACGCCTTTCCATGGAGGGCCTGTGCCCCCCCTGCCACTCCCTGGCCCCCCAACCATGCCAAAAGCAAAGTAACAAAACTCTGCTGGTATCTGTCAAACTCATCAATTGTCAAGCAAGGATGCATTCATCTCTTCCTAGAGACTTCTTGCCTCTCTTTGGCACACAAAACCCTTGCTATGATCAAAATACAATTGCTATTTTATTTTTATTAATTATTTACTGACATTTAATTTGGTGTTCTACAGAAGTACCAAAGGATACTGGCATTGCATATGAGAGAATCAATCCAGCAGTCATTCCACCTCCTGGCACTGGAGCGTGAAGCTGTAGAATGAAGGCAGATAAGCTGCACTTCTAGTTTTGCATACAGCCCTGCAGACTCGTGAGTAGCTCAGGTGAATCACTGTGTCTGTTCATGCAATCAGAACACTGGAGGGCCCTGAAACACTGTTTTACCATAGTATTTTGGTCAACATAAAAATTATCAAAAATTAAATACAACTATGATCGCTAGCAGAAACTAGATTAAAACAACATGTAAAAATTTAACAGGAATATTTTGGCTACTTTTTGATTGAATTAAGAGCACCAAGCTTAAAATATGTGCTGCTGTGGTTATGATTTCTTTCCAGGCTTTAGAGATAAGCATGTGTTTCCATAATAAGCTACTGCCATGAATGTATATATATTTTAAAAAAAACAAGGCTACATAAGGTCACCAGTAATCTCAAAGTGAAGGTTGCCCAATACTTTCCAGAATAGGGCTGTGCCTTGAAACATTTATGGATGTACATTTTTTTTTTCCTTTAAACTATAATAGATGTCTACTTTTGAATGAACTTTTAGTGGAAGGGGAAAACAAAGATGAACTATTTCTGACCTTGAGACTAAAGGAAAATACTGTGCTCTACTATTTTCAAAGTACATGTTCAACAATTTACTTAAGCAACTTGGGCAACCCTGTAGTTCTTTGATGAGGGAGCCAACTCAAAAGGAAAGGAACTGACCCTCGGGTAAACTCTTCCTAAACAGAAAATAAAAGCCTTTCATAACCTGTGTGTTCAATGCACAATAAGGATTCCAGCTAAACACCCACACTATTCTGTGACACAGAATAATCCAGCTTGGGATTCACAGGAGGAGGGATATGCCTGCACTTGCCCTTTGTCTGCCGTGCGTAGCTCTGGCCTGAACCATGGGAATACAGGAGCCCCGGGAACACAGGAGCCATGGGAATACAGGGAACTGAAAGCAGCTGTTCCTGCTTTCGTGTCCAGGCATTATGAAATAAAAAAATAAGTGACCAGACCCATGTGCATAAGAAGGGAGATTAAACAGAGGCTAAATCTAAGTTTATAGGAGCCTGGATCAAAGGCATCTTGGATTTAGGATGACTTTACCTGTGAGGTTTAAGTTAAAGTTTCACAAGTGAAATCAGTGATAATGCTGAGTTTGCAAATTTAGCATTCTCTGGAGGAAGAAAGAATCCTGAATTTGAAAAGTTTATTCATAACAGAAGAGTCAAGAACTCTTTAAAAAATCTGATCTTTATTTTTTTATTTAAAATTTTAATCCTTTTTCTGCACAAACCAAAGGGAAAGGTGAACTCCATTGCTCTTTTGATAATTCCAACCCATGAATGTTTTCAAAGGCAAGCCATATTTTCTTTCTAAATGCACTTCACAAAAAAATACCTCTTCCTTCTCCCTTACAAATACAAGTGCAGCAAGTTTTCTAGAACCAAAGATCAAATGTGCTACTCAGATGTGTACCCTCTGGGATTAGTCATGTTTTCAGAAGCTACTCAGAGCTTTCCACCCTTCTAAACGGGCAGGAGGCCAAAGCACACAGCAACATGCAGGAAGTTCCCAGTTTAAAACTACCCAGTGATGCTTCTGTTGGGCTGTCTGAGTGCAGTACACTGATACTTTGTTTCAAATACAATTTTCTAACCTCTTTACTTTGCAGAATCATAGAATGGTTGAGATTGGAATGGACATCTGGAGGTCACCTGGTCCAGTCCCCTCCTACTCAAGCAAGGTCAGCTGGAGTCAGTTGCCCAGGAGCATGTCCAGGTGGCTTTTTGGTATCTCTAGTAATGAAGACTCTACAATCTCACTGGGCAGCCTCACTGGCAGTGCACAGTCACACTCACAGTGAAAAAGTGTTTCCTGATGTTCAGAGGGAACTTCCTGCATTTCAGTTCACGTCTCTTGCAGAGTCACAGCTGAAAAGCACCTTCCTCCTCTTTGCGTCCTCCCTTCAGGTATTTATGTACACTGAAAAGATCCTTCCGATCCTTCTCTTTGGGCTAAACAGTACCAGGTGTTTCAGCCTTTTCTCATATATGGGATGCTTCAGTCTCTTCATCATCTTTGTGGCCATTCATTGGACTCTCTGCAGTATGTCCATATGTCTTTTGTACCAAAGAAACCAGAAATGGAAAGAGTGCTGCAGGTGTGGCCTCACAAGTGCTGAGTGGATGGAAAGGATCACTTCCTTCTACCTGCTGGCAATAATTTTTCTAACAGAGGATCCTAATAGACTTCTCTGCTACAAGGGTGCATTGCTTGTTCATGTTCACCAGAAGTCCTAGATGATTTTCTGCTAAGCTGCTTTCCAGCTGGTTATCTTCCAGCATATCAGTGCATGGAGTGATTTCTCCCCAGGTGCAGGGCTTTGCATTTTAACTTGCTGAACTTCATGAGGTTTAAGTCGGCTCATTTGTTTAGCCTGTCAAGGTCCCTCCAGATGGCAGAACAACTCTCTGGAGTATCAGCCACTCTGCCCTGTTTTATGTCATCAGCAAACTTGCTGAGGGCAAACTCTGTCCCATCATCTAACTAGCTGATGAAGGTATGAAACATGACTGAACCCAACGTTGACCCCTAGGGTATATCACTAGTTACTGGCCTCCAGTTAGAATTTGCACTTCCCCCTGAGACTGGTCATTCAGTCAGTTTTCAAACCACCTCACTGTTGTTCATCTAGCTCATGCATCAACAGCTTCCCTACAAGGATCTTATAGGAGACAGTGTTAAAGGCCTTACTGAAGTCCAGGTATGCAATATCCACTGCTTTTCCCTCATGTACCAGGTCAGCCACTACATCGTAGAAGTTTATTAAGTTAGTCAAGCAGGACTTATGCTTGGTGAAGCCATGTTGACTACTGTTGCTGATTTTTCTGTCCTTATGTGCCTGCAAATGGTTTCCAGAATTAGCTGCTCCAACATCTTCCAAGGGACTGGGGTGAGGCTGACTGGACTGTAGTTCCTTGGTTTCTTCTCTCCCTATTTGAAGGTGGGGTGACATTTTCTTTCCTCCAGTCTTAAGGAACTTCTCCCACTCACCATGGTTAATTATAGATTATTGCCTTGCAAAGATGTCTGACAGCTGCCTCAAGTGTTCATGGGTGCATCCTGTCAGGACCCATGGATTTATATGTATAGAAGTTGCTTAAGTATTCCCTGATTTGATCATTTTCCACTTGCACCAGCCTTTCTCCTTGTCTCTGGGACCTGGGATTCCTGAAGGCCAGTCTTCCTAATAAAATTCAGTACTTCAGTCTTTTTCACGTCTTGCATAAGGTCCCCCATCTCATTGAGTAATGGGCCCACATTTTCCCTAGTCTTCCTTTTGTCACCTATGCACTTCTAAATGCCCTTCTTGTTGCCTTTAACATCCCTTGCCAGTTTTAATTCCATTTAACTTTACAAACTTTATCATACACAATGGTGGAAATACTGACTTTTTGGCATTCTGCTATGATTCTCGGTAGCACCGTGGCCTGACAATACACTTTGTGGAAACAGGTCTAAATTATGGATGTCCTGTTCTCATGTTAGAAATGGGAGCTTTTAATAGAAAAGGTCATGTCCACCCATATTTCACTGCACTATTTGAAAACTGTATATATGGTAATGGTTTTCCCCGCATTTCAAAGAATTTCAGACCATAGGAATCTCACTTTTTAGCAATACATCATATTTAATTTTGGAAAAAATGGCCTCTTCAATAATCTTTCCATGGTGAAATGGAGGCAATCATGAATGGCCATACAAGCCAGCTCAGCAAGTTTAGGCATTTGCCTTTGTTTCTTTCAAGAGAAAACCAAGTCATCTTACATGGAAACTTCATAGTATGCTGTGAGCTACTGTGACATCATTTTAGCATACATCATTAGCATGCATATTGTAAATAGATCCAGTGGAATGGTATTTGCTGAATCATGCATGAATTATGTCGATGTTTGTTTTGGCATTAATGATATTTGCAAACCAGACTAATAATTTCATATTTATTGGTGGCTAAAAACACCCTTTATGTATTATCATCAGATAAGTGGAAAACCCAGTTCATAGCCAAATACTTGAGGTAAGTTTGGGTTTGGAAAGCCAAGTCATTTGCTACTTAAAAATTCTACAAGTCTGTCTATTGGAGGCTCTATCTCAACCTGCAGACTAAAGTATTTGGAGATACATGTGTTTGACATAGGAGATATATTCTGACATACTTTGAAAATTGTTCAGTTCAGTAACTAGCTCAGGTTCAGCTCAGCTGAACAAGAGTTGAATCAAGCAAGATTTCAAAAATATTCTCTGTGTTTCTGACCAGCTCTAATATTGCTTGCTTTCCCAGAACAATTTTTTTTTTCTTTGCCCTTCTCTAAAATAGTGATTTTATTGATTTAGGGATTTGTTCAGCTAGGCCTGTACATGTTATTAGAGTGAGCAAGCAGGCTGGGATCTCTGGGACCCTGGAACCAAAGAAAAGAAAGGTCTTGTTGATAAACGGAAAGAAATGAGGTGTGAGCCTCTTGGAGAGCATGTATCAGTAACACATCCCTAGTAACATTTAGCTTTACTCCATCCCTTTTCTTGAGCTTTAAATCCTGAAGTCACTTGAAGAAACTAGAATAGGAATGGAAAGAGGTGGGGTATTTGTGTGTGATTATATTAACCTAAAAGTGTACACCTCCCTGATCTGGTCCTCTGTTCAAGATTTTTACTTGATGGAAGCCCATGGAAATTCACTTCTGCAATAAAGCCAGCTATACTCAGAACATAGAAATTACTGAGGAGGTAAACTAGAACCCAAGGAGAATATACCATAGCATTGCCCTTAAGATTTTAACAGCTAGGATACTGAAACCCTGTTGGTAATACTACAACATAAATTAAAATAAATGAAAAGTAGCAACCATAGAGGCCTAAGAAGGTCATGACTACTCTTCATGGCCCCAGATAAAGGGAAAGGGCTCATAACTGTATGTCCTAGTTCAGCAGGT
>VWZF01004185.1:12406-35733 GCA_013396755.1 Sclerurus mexicanus
GTACGCCCTAGCAGCTGGGCGTGCAGGCTGGGGGACTCTCTCGTGAGGGTCTCCGGTGGTCGTTCGGGGAATAGCCCCCACCTCACTTCATCCCTCAGGGCCACAAGGAGCCCGAGCTGGTTCACGTCCTGCCGGCTTGGTCGTCTCTTTGGGAAGCGAACTTTCTTACAGTTATGAAACTTTGAACAGTGGGCCTCATTTTCTCCTGTCACAGCTGAGGTACCGCAAATAATATGCCTTCTGAGTATTTATGTCATCAGTTCCCCGCAGTGCCCTCAGCGCGCCCACCCCACACCCCAGTGCCCTCAGTCCTGCCCAGCGCCCTCCTGCCCCCACCACCCCTCAGCCACCGCCTCGCCTCCCTTCAGCAGCTCCCTGGTCCTTTCAGTCCCATGGCCCCGAGGAGGATGGTGCCCTGACACCACCCGCTGCTCCCATGAGGGGATGGGGACCGCAGCGGGAAGCAGTTCAGACCCAACGGGACCTGCAAAAGAGCTGCTTGACAGCCTCGATGCCAGTGAGAGGGCATCCCTGCCCAGCTGTGGGCATGGCAGGCCAGCTGTGCTCACGCCAGTGAGGCGCAGGGCACCGTTTCGGTCCAGGGCGGCACAGCTCATGAACGCTCCCGAGGCACAAAGATCACCTATGCCAGGTGCACCAGAGCATCGCCTCTGTCTTGAGAACCCATAACGAAGCAGTGCTGCTCAGTGACTGCAGATCCTCATAATGGCAGGAAGAAAAAAAACCAGCAAGGAATCTTCCATAGCAGAACAAAGGGAGTAGGAGTGAGGTTGTCACCCTAAAACAGGTTAAGGACTTTCATAAAAGCCCCGAAAACACTTATACCTTTGGCTCAGAATGCAAAAGGGGAGTGGTGAAACACAAATTAGAAGCTGGTTGCAATGTCCAGGGCACAGGTACCTTAATAAAATTCGACACAACTGCTGGAATGCTGTATGGATGAGTAATTGCCTCTGTTACCATGGAATCTCTACTTGTTAGGTGCTGCACATTTATCTGTCATAAATTACTCTGGAGCTGTAGTTATGAAATGATAAAGAAAGGCTAATAGACCCCCATTTTAATGCAATTGCTGTGGGTTTGATAATCAGAATCTGCTTTTATGACTTGATCTTTCAGAAGATCTTCTTAAATGGTTCTGGTTTGTTATGTGGTTGGTGAGGTTTTTTTGGTTTTGGTTTGGTTTGAGTTTTTTGTTTGGTTGGGTTCTTTTTTTGTTTGTTTGGTTGTTTTTTTAGGGTTTCTGTTTGGTTGTTTTTTTGTTGTCATGGGTTTTTTGCTGTTTGTTGGGGTTTTTTAATACATGCTGATTAATTTGGGGACCAAAGGTAAATTCCTTCTATAATATGAGTTAGGGAAGAGACTGGCCTTCAGTCAGCCATATGTCAATGAGAGACCCCTGAGCCATTACTAGTCAAAACAAGGACAACCCTGTAATATGTGGGTGATCTCTGGCTGAAATTCAGTAGAACCAAATTAGCCGGCACCAGTAAGAAGGTACTGAGGAGTTTAATCCTTTGATACGGTATTGTATGGTCTTTGGGATCACTATCATTGCAAGCAGTTTACCTTTCCAGCAAAAGAAGCCTAGGTGCAAAATGCATGTGTGGTTGGGATAGCACTTCCACTGTCACCTGCAAGCACTGTGGCTATGGAATTAAAGCTCCCAGAAGAGTATCTACCAAACAGTCTGCATGGACCAGCACTTTTGCTCTTGCCTTGAAAAATCTGATTATTCCCTGGACTCACAGCATGAAAATCAGACAAACCTGCATAAACATTGCTGACTGCTGCCCTCGGTCAAGGTTCCAGCCAGAGAAGGTGGAGGTTGGATAAACTCACAGACTGATGCTGGGACAAGTGTATATGATTTGGTGGCAGATGTGGAGTAGGAGGTACAGTGGCTCTGCAGCTGTTGGGAGTGAAGCAGAGCAGCAGCCAAGACCAGTTCTGGCAATGAAATTTTACTAAAAACAATTGCTGAGTTTACAAAGCAGGTGGTCTGGCACAGGGCCAGAGCAGAGATGCAGCTTTGCTGTCTTCCCTCTAACAAATCACACAGCTGATTGCAATTGAGAGCCCCATTGATGATCTCTGTGAAGTTAGTCAGAGAAAGGGGTTCAATTTTCCTTGTAAGAAACAGGCCTGACAAATTGACAGAAGTCTCAAAACACTGTTTTGTCATGCTGGAGTTCTCACATATGGGGGCCTTTTATCTTTAACAAAATACTCACTTAAACAAAACAATCAAACCAAGCATGCTCAGTCTGCTCAGGCACACCATAACATCTTCAAAGGCACTGAAGTGTCCATTACAATCCGCTGGAAGCAATGTCTGAGACTTTTTTCTAAGGGCTAATCAAAAATCCCTGCTTTGCAAACTGTCTCGAGCAAACTGCTGCTTTCTCAGGCAAAAGCTTGAAAACTGATTGCATGTTCCTGTGGTATAGCTACATTCAGATTTGCCTCTGTGGTCATCTTTAACCTCAAATAGCTGCAGAATCAGAACAGATGTCTAGAATGCTAAAGTCAGGTTAATTTTACTTATACTGTATTTCACAGCCTTTCAACAGTTACTTCTTCCCACATGCCCTGCTGCCTCTTTTTTGTTGTTTTACAAGCAAAACCAGAGTCATTAGTCTAGGGGTAGAAGGTTCATAAAACCAACCGTGTTATAATAAGTCATAGCTGTGCCATCCCTCAGTTTCTTCTATAAAACAGAGATGATTGCATGTTCTTATTTATTAAGGTAGTTAAGAGGATTACAGGAAGAGGTGGAAACACCTAGATGTTATCATGAGACCGCACAAGACAAATATATTTTCTTGTTGCTGCAGCAGTCTACATTTCAAGAGTACGAAAACCTCTGAAAATTCCCCACTTACATGAAAAGCTTCCACTCTGAAAGTCTTTGGCTATCCACATCTGCTCTAGGTAAGATGAAAACTCATAAAGATACGGTATCAACAAACTTTAAGAAGTCATCTTAATGCCTAGAGGAATGAGATCTAGGTAAAGCTTTGATCTGTCTGACTTTCAACATGGATTGCAAAATGTGGTTACTTGCATGCTTTGCAATGAGGTAACCCTTGTCGTGGTCAGCCCAAGCCATGCTCAGAGCACGTGTGAGAACTGCATGCCCATTCTGCTGCTCTGCCTGTGCTGCTCCCACACCTCTTCTTACCCCTGCTCAGCCTCACCACTCACAGCTAAAAATTCCCCCAGAGCACTCCCTTCTGGAGAGAGACAGACAGGTTCATCTGTACTGGCAATGTCAGTATAAAATCAGTAGGGAAGTCAAAAGTGGAGTCCCTTATCTCTCTGTACATTTGTCATTCTCCAGCATATACTGCAGGCTGTGCCCCAGGCCAAGGTAATGACACCCAAGCACAGTAGCAAAGCTGAGGTGCTGCCTGGGGTGTCATGTGGTGTGATGCTCCCCCAGCACCTCCACCAGACTTGCAAGCCTCTGCCAGGCAATGCAAGCTTTGGACACCTAGGGACAAGCAAAAGGCAGCAATATCCCCCTGAGCAGGTGCATCGGTCATGATGTGTGCAGAGTTTAGAGAGGGCGTGGCTCATGCAGATCTAAATTGCACAAGTGGTCACTCCATCACATCCACCTCAGTCCCCACGGCAGAACTCACATGCCAAAAGGCTGTTCACCTGCAAGCCAGCCGAGAGTGGTGCAAACACTACTAACCTTTTCCAGGACTTAAAAGACAACCAGGAGCAGAGCAGGCATCCTCAGCAGTCACACCACTACCTCTAGCCCTGCACAGACTCAAGAGGGCAAGTCCTACTAGTCTGCACATTTCACAGCACAGGTGCAATTTGCCTTAGGAGCAGCCCACTGCCAGTTTGACTCAGACTATAGGATGATTAGCCCAGGGAAACTAGATGATCTTTAAGGTCCCCTCCAACCCAAACCATTCTATGCCTTTGACTGTATCAGTGCTTTTTTTTTTTTCTTCTTCTTCAGTACTGAAGGCCCCAAATAAGATGTTTATTCAGCTTGGAGATGGCTTTACGGGGAAACTAACACCTATGTGGAGGTCTTTGAGAAGATGAAGCCAAGTTCTCTACTGAGGTGGCCAATAGAAGAATGTGAGACAGTGGTGCAGCTAAAACAAGAGGGCCAGTTACCCCATTAAGGCTGCACTAAACTAATATGGACTTGTTTTGAACCCAGACATAAGCACATTGATATAGCATAGCTGTATAAGTGTCTTTGCATATAACCTGTGAAAAATGGTCTTAAGGCAGACTATGCAAGGCCATTATATATATATTTTCACACATCTGGGAACTATTTTAAAATATTTGACATTTTGCATGAAGAATGAGGATAAATGCCTACCTCCTTTCATGTGTAATGTCCAAATACAGACTGTTATTCTGAAAACTATGCAGAAAAAAAGTGTTGGAATTATTCCTGTCTGTTAACATTCTACACAGATACTTACTTTGACTACCTAGTGTTCAAGGGCACAAATGCTTCTGACCAGTTCCTCTCAAAGAAAATCAAGGTTTTCAAGATTAAGATCAAGCAGGCACATCTAATTATGTCACAGTCTACTGCATACAGCACCTTTCATGTAAAACACTACAAAAGCTTTATAAAGAATAGTGACTCAAAAGAAACCAAAGACTATAGCTAACATCCCTCTTTACTGTTGGTATCTACCAGATGAAAATTGGTACCACACTTTTTGTCTAAGCAAAAGAGATTTAGTGGACGTAGACTGAAGTGACTCCATCAAAATTTAAACACAACAAACCTAAATGACTGCAGCTCGCAAGAAATCAATTCACAAACAGGAATACAGGAGACTATATATAGTCCCGCAGTCATTTCCCAAGGGGCACGGGGGAAGGATAGAACTTGTCTTTTCACTTAAAGTTACTGACCAATGGTTACTCTGCTTAACCAACAATCAAACTCAGACTGTTCTCAAAGAACACAGCAGCATTTATTTAAAGAGGTACATACCTGGCTTTCTTAGACAGTGTCTATTCTAGTACCTGTTCTTGAGATGCGTGGTTTATGCAGCTGTTTTGATCAGCAATCCCATCTCTTCTAATTTTTGAAGTCTTGAGCTCATTAGAATCAAGTTTGTCCAATATGCCAAAACCACGGTGTTCCTGCAAATTGCATAAAAATGCTTCATGAATAAACCTGAAAGGCTCAGTTCTTGCTGAACTGAATTCTTGCTGAAGGAAATTACGAGACTTCCTTAATAACTACGTTTTCCTCTCAGCTTATGCGTGAGTTAGTTCCACATTCAACCACTACTGGTGGTACATAAGCAGGAGATGGAGGACTCATAATCACACACAGAAGTGGAGTAACTTTAAGCCATTAAAGAAAGGGTTAGGATAGAGAGAAGGAGGAAGCTCTGAAGTGACAGTGGGTAATGAAGACAGCATGAGAGAAGTGAGCAAAGTAAACCAGTTGAAGGAAAAACAGGTTTCATTCTATTGTTAATGGAATAAATTGCTTTATTAGGAGATGCTAGCCAACTGAGTCTCTCAACAGCCATTATAAGAATGTGTGAACTAAGTCTTAGGATGCTGCTCTGCATTCATTACAATAGGTGATGTGCCATGAAGAGAGCCTGAAACCTTTCTGACTCTCCCACAGAAAAGCTGTAACAAGACAAAGTATAGACCCAGTGGCTCCTAATCATGTCCTTCAACTACAAACAGATCTCTGGATCAAAACCAACTTCAAATAACACCTAACAAATCACAACTTCATTGCCAAAAAAAACAAAACAAAAACAAAAACTTACACTGTATCTATTTCAGTTTACTTTTAGCTTAGTTGCTTTACTATTTGTGAGTCTCTGTGTTCAGGATGCTGAACTTTCTCGAAGAGACTTGCAGAAAGTCCCAAAGCCACTTTCCTGAAGTTATGCAGCAAGACTCCTGCACACAATGAGAGCTCCTTTCTCATCCACAAAACACTTTTGGAAAACCAATACACTTTAAAAAGTACGATTAAGAAATAAACTAGTGCTCATTTCCTCAGAATCTAATATTGGAAATACAACAGATGCAGTGGCTGTTCATATTGCATATTGCATAACTGATTAGGAAAACATCTTTTGAATCATACAACCTACCCCCTTCTGGATAGAAAACCTTGCCTCCATAGCATCTGGTTAGCACTAATAAAGCATTCAATCATCATGTTTAGAAGTTTGTTCACACAGAGGGTGATTAATGTACAGTAATTACAAGGCACCCTGGCCAGAAACCTAGGCTGGCATACAACTACCTTACTGGAATCCAGTCTTACTTCCATTTTACTTTCAATGTAGACTGATGAATGTAAATAGGCTTGTGCAGCCACATATAAGCTACTGTGAAGAATATAATAAATATAATATTCCAAACTATCATAGAATCACAGAATGATTTGGGTTGGAAGAGACCTTTGAAGCTCATCTAGCTCTAACCGCCTTGCCAAGGGCAGAGACACCTTCCATCAGACCAGGTTGATGAAAGCACTGTTCGACCTGACCTTGAAAAATTCCTGGGTTTACACCAGGAAAAAAAGCCCAACATTATAGATCTTTTTTTAGTTAAACAACTGCAATTCCAATGGCAAATATCCTTCAACACTCAGACCACGCTTGTTTAAGCAAAATTACAACAGCTGAAATAATGTTCCATACAAATTATAACTAATTTCTTAAATCTATGAAATATAACGAGTAAATGTGACAAAGGTTCAGGAATAAGAGGACATTAAATTAGGAAGAAAGAGAAACAACAATTCATATGATAATTTTACGTACTCACTTGAAACTACTTCTTCTCTCCATAACTTTCCCTGATATTAGATGATTGCTATTTAGCTAAAACATTTAATCACCAGGAGAAGGCACTTGCCTCACAGAGTAATTTATTTCTAATTTTAAGAACTCTTTTATAACAGTTGCTGGTATTTTCCTGCCAGGCCTTCTCATCCTGTCCACCAAGACAAAATATTTTTCCTCTAAGATTTTCCTGGTGTTTGTGATTAGGAAGAAGATGCTCAAATTAATGTTTAGAAATTCCTACGAAACGGCGTTAGAACAAAGATAACCTGGCACAGTTATCTATTGCTACATGTCTTTCAGTTTTTGTTCCCTACAACTGTCACTTTTAAAAAACAGATCAGCACCTACTGCATGCAGACAGTTAATGCCAAAAACAAATTTCCAAGCAAATCACGTCCTTCAACATCACCTTGTCTTTTGCCATTAATGAAAACATAAAGTGAAAGAAATACAGCCTCACCAATAGTGTGCTTCCAATATGCTTGCTTACTGATGACTCACACCACACCACCTGTTCCTTCAGCTGATTAATGACACCCTTTCAAACACCAAACACAATAAAGAATGTTTACCCTAAACAACTAAATGCAATGTAAACATCCCTCAGTAACAGTTAACGAACGCTGGAACACTCACACAGCAAAAGACATCTCCCGAAGACACTGACTGGAGCCTGGAGGTTATTTACAGAAAACAGTCGGGTTAGTATGTAACTGTAACCTGACCTTTGAAGGTACAGCTGGTTGTTACCATGCACCTGTCAGGGTGCTGGCATATCAGCTTCAAAAGAAACAGCAACCCCCTTTCAAGATATGTTTAAAGAATCACAGTGACTACAACCAAATTAATTTTTTTCCAAATATACCCCGTGAGTAGCTTTGGAACTTTGGGAGATACATTTAGGTAGAAAGTTAGAAAAGAAGGTAATTTTCATCGCTTCAGTGTGAAGCATGGAGGCAAAAAAAGGTCAACATTCAAATTATGTCAATTTATTTTATTCTTTAAATAGCATATATCTTACCAACAGCAACAAAAGGCACTATAGCATGATCACTTCAAAATTTGTATGAAAAGTTTTCCTTTGCACAGCAAAATCATTCTCAGGAGCAGATACTAGGGCTAGAAAAACACACTACATTAGCAGTACAATTAACAGGGTGTGCCACCTATCTGTTTGCAGATTCTTTCTCTCACCTAACCCACAAAGTATTCAAGTAGTAAGTTACTGAACTGCCCGATAGCATCAGAAATACTTGTCTTACTCATAGAGTCTGATCTGTCATAACTTGAACATGTTCATATGAAAGGAAAAAGATGAAAGAAGATAGCTTGCACCACGAAAGAGGTTTGCAAAATTCCTCTCTTTTAGCAACAAGGACAGAGTGATGCACCCTCATCCAAAACTTTGAAATGTGGTTATAGGAAACTACAGTCCAGTTGGGCATAAAAATTTCAATATATCCACACTACAGCATCAAAGTTGCATCCCATGTGAGCCCTTCCATTTTTTTATATATATATATGTAAAACCAAATCAAACTAATAACTTTGAATTTCCTGCTGCTTCCAGCAGATCTTTCTTTCACACACATGCAAGAATGTGTGCATATTAAAGGAAAGACCAAGAGAACAGTAACTACAGATAAGTAATAACTTCTAATACAGTGCAAGAGAGAAGCCCGTTTCAACTGTGATTGGTGATCAGTTTATGTCACTCATGCCTTCTTAAAATGACTGAAAAGACAAGTTCATATGCTGGTACTAACAGTACTGGAATATGAACTGATTTATGTACAGTGCTGACTGAAATCAACAGGCACGACTGTAAAATATCTATTCCATCAATCCTTTCAGAAGTTACTGAGGTTGGTTTTGAAAAATCAAAGCCACAACAAGCATTGCATGACTAGAACAGCTCAGAATTGGTCTCATATTCACTCGCCTCACTGAGAGCATTTCTAATTACTTCCTATACATCCAGCAATTTCAGATGGTTTTTTTCACCGCCTTACCACCACTTAGATTCCAGCAGGTTTTTTTATTTTAAAATGTCAGCTGTGCTAATACCCTGTAAAGACATGAATCCGAAAGAATGATTGCTTTCTAGAAAGTCAGTAAAGGTGTGCATGCAGACATCACCTGTGCATCTCAAGACAGCCTATGTACAAGTGGCAGAGCCAGAATTACTTCATGGCCAGGCTCTGCCCTCCTGGACCAATCTGGACTTCCCCAGCAGCGCAGTGCGTCCCAAGGCAGCGCCGTGCTCCGCTGCCCTCCCAGCACAGCGGTCCAACCGGCAAACACGGAGCGAAGCAAACGCAGTTTTGTTCATACTAGTACAAATTGGCTTCCATTACCTCCTTCCGTTTCCAGTTGGTTATTCCGTCTCTCCCATTTGTCTCCATAGGAAGAAATCAAGACCTGGTCCTTCACGTGAGGGGGAAAGACCTCTTCTGACCATGCCTGGCTGACGTTACAAACTCAAGAACAGGGAGGAAAAACTACCCTGGCACTCCGGTCCGTACCTTCCCCGACCGAGCAGGTTCCGACGGCCGAGCGGCGCCTCGCCACTGCGGGGCTCGCCCGCGGCCGGGACAGCCGTGCCGGGNGAGGAGAAGAAGGAGGAGGAGGAGGAGAAGAAGAAGAAGAAGAAGAAGAAGGAGGAGGAGGAGGAGGAGGAGAAGAAGGAGGAGGAGGAGGAGAAGAAGAAGAAGAAGAAGAAGAAGGAGGAGGAGGAGGAGGAGGAGAAGAAGGAGGAGGAGGAGGAGAAGAAGAAGAAGAAGAAGAAGAAGGAGGAGGAGGAGGAGGAGGAGAAGAAGGAGGAGGAGGAGGAGAAGAAGAAGAAGAAGAAGAAGGAGGAGGAGAAGAAGAAGAAGAAGGAGGAGGAGGAGGAGGAGAAGAAGGAGGAGGAGAAGGTTCGCCAGCACCTTGAGAGTTTGGCTTCTCCCTCCGTGGCGTTTTCCCCTCCGCTTTATTTTCGAAGAGCGTTAAGGGTGTAATTGAGATATCCAACAGTGGGTGTCGCTGTTTTGCTATAAAAGTTTTCTCTGGATTGTTTGCTTTCTGTTGAGTTAGGTCGCGCTCTCCTTTTTGTTGGGGTTAGGTCGTTCTCTTCCCGTTTTGGTAAAACACAAAACTAAAGAAAAAACCCCAAACAAACCAAACGCCGCCGGTTACTTTGGTACGTATGCTTCTGTCAAGGTCAAGGAGACACCGAGAAGGTTAATTAATATTTGAGAAGTGCTCTTGAGTTTAAATGTACCATGTGAACTTTAAACTGGTCTCAGCTAATTCCATTTCTAGACTTTTTTGTAGGATGTATGGCAGTACTCTCTGGACCCAAATGGGTTATTTTGTCTAGCTATCTGGAAAGGAAGCAGATGCGCCCACCCTGACTGCCTTCAAAGGACTGTATGGTTGTACCAAGAGGTGATTTTTCAACTACACAGAGCCAGCTACACAAATTGGTTATTATGTGAGAAGTGCTGTTACCCACAACTAGGTTTGAATTTCAGTCTTTTTCAGTTGGACCACTTTTCAAGTAAACTGCTTTTAAAGCAGTTACAATCCTGCTTAGTGTGTTTAAAGGTATTGGGTCTGGTGGTGTTAAATGAGAAAAGTTTTTTTCCCTGCAGACATTGCAGTAAGAGTCATCTGTAATGGTCTGCCTAAACTTTAAGGAATTTTAAATCAATAAATTCTGCTTAATAGGAAAAAGTTAAAAGCTTAATTGTAGTACATTACTCAGCATATATATTGTTAGATATTCTGACAAATTTGTCAGGAGAAACTTCCCAAGACAAGACATTTTCTTGTCTACCTCTAATGCAGTTGGTGTAGTAGAAGCGTGGATTTGAATTTGTCAGAAAGTGGATGGAGATAAAGTGTGCAGGTAGAAGAATTATGCTTCCCAAAGACACACAGAATGGATCACCTACCACAAGTTCACATGAGGAGAATGGTATAATTTATGTGGTAATGATTAGCACTGTCCTATTTTCTTGCTATGTTAATTATTGTACCTTTTGATTTTGACTGTTTGGCTTTCTTGGGTGAAACTGGAGGAGAAGGGGAGTATAAACATTTCTTTGACATTAGAAACTGTTGAAGATTAGGGAAATAAATGGATAAAGTGATTGCTACCACTAGGAACAGTCACTTGTCACTCACATAGACCAGTAAATTCAATGCCTGTGTTGCAATGACACAATCTGTCACCTTAACTTCCAGGTGTTGCTACAACAGCTTCTTCAGCTGTTTCTGACATCTTTCAGTATTAGTGGAAGACAATACAACCTAAAATTACAGTTTGTGCAAAGGACTGGTTAGCAAGCTCTTCTGAAGTACCTGCTAAAGAGTATCCACAATATTACTACCAGTAGCTCTCTTAAACTGCAATATTTTATTGTTAATATTGTAAGTATGCTTCTGTCAGTAATACTTCATGAGAGATGATTAAAAAAATCAAGAGGAAGCACTCTTGTGCTTTCAGCAAGCTGTCAGGACCTTCTAACCAACAAACGTCTCCAGTAGCAAAGACAGTAATACAGCCCACTTGTAGCAGCAGTTTGAGCAAAGGTGGCTATAAACCAGAACTCTGCCAGGACACCATCTATTAGTGTGGCTATGTTGTGGAGAAAGGTAACATCCAGCTGTAGAGAGAAAACAGCTTGAGACAGCAATTTTTTTTATACCTCTTCCATCTAGATCTCTGACAGTATGTCTGTGTTATTAACAACTAGTTTACTAAATAAGTACTGGCCTACTATGTCTGCTCTGAACTCTGATAATGAAAGCAGCAGCAGATCTTATGCAAAATGTTCCTGTGGAAAATGTCTGTACACAGAGTTATTCTTACTAGAACATTTGTACTTAAAAAATGTCTAGAATAAACTCTCAGCAGTAGCACATTTTGGTCAAGGAGGGGTTGGTTTGGTTTTTGAACAGAAAAGTCCTATGTATTAGGTTAATTCATATATTGGGGAAGTACATGTACAATGAGACTTACAAAAATTTTGAATGAGATCAGCAGAATCAAGTAAGAATAAAAACTCTCTCTAGCATACTGTTAACAGTGCCAAAAATGGATCAAGGTTTCTTCCTTGCCTTGGTTAAATGCCTTTGTGGAAAAATAACTGGCTTATATTTCATGTGACTTTGAGCATAGACCTTGATACGAAATTAACAACTGATACACACTGGACTGCTGAAGGTTCTATGTAATTTTACATAATTGAAGTCAGTGCTTTAGGTAAGTCAAATTAAATACACTTAACTTGATGGAGAATGTATCTTACTTATTTCCTATCATTAACATTGTGCAGAAAATTACCTTACAGAAGTAATAAAAGTAAACTTTATTTATTATCCTTCTTACACTTGTGTTTTCTTACAGTACCCAGTATTTTCAAATTTCTCATACTGTTTATCTATACTTCATGCTTTGAGGTCTGTGTTTAGTACTGTGGGTTGCTGAACTAAACTTCCATTGGTGAACTAATTAAACCAGTTCAATTAATATAAACAGCAACAGCAGTTGAATTCTGCAGGGTCTTCCAGCTAACACTTGGCAGTAGAAAAGAGCTGAGCAATGTAGGCTGTTGGCTGTATCCAGCGTTGGTTGGTGTGAGATCCCTCTACTGATTGTTTTCCTGTGCATGCATGCTAGAGGAAGACCTATTTAGTCTCAGCAAGGCACCCACTAGAAAATGAAGCATCAGTCTCAATTAGCAAAGCAATTAGGAGTATTCTGTAAACATAGAATAGTGTGGGGTAGCACTGTTAGGGAGTGACCAGGGGAAGGTCACCAGGGAGGATGTCATGGGAGTCTGTTGCAGACCACCTGACCAGGATGAACAGGCAGATGAGACATTCTGCAAGCAGCTGGCCTAAGTATCATCATCATCAGCCCTTGTCCTTTTGGGCAACTTCAATTTACCAAAGGGAAATACAGCACAGCAGAGAGGAAGCCGTTTATGAGGTTCCAGGAGTGTGTGGAATGCAACTTCCTAACACAACTGGTGAAGGAGCCTGGGAGAGGAGGTGCCCTGCTAGACCTGCTGTTTGTGAATGTGCTGGTTTTGGCTGGAGTAGAGTTAACTTTCTTCACAGTGGCTGTGTGGGCTGTGTTTTGGGTTTGTGCTGAACACAGGGTTGATAATACAGGGATGTTTTTGTTATTGCTGAGCAGGGTCTGCACTGAGCCAAGGCCTTTTCTGTTTTCTGTACTGCCACGCTGGTGAGGAAGTTGGGGTTGCATGGAAAGTTAGGAAGAGGCACAGGTGATCCAAACTGACCAAAGGGATAGTCCACACTATATGGCAGCATCCTCAGTATATAAAGTGGGGGAAGAAGGAAGGGTGCACATTCATAGTGGTGTTTGTTGTCCCAAGTCACCGTTACACATGATGGGGCCCTGCTCTCCTGGAGCTGCCTGAACACCTTCCTGCCAATGAGAAGCAGTGAATGAATTCCTTGTTTTGCTTTGTTTGTGTGTGCATGGCTTTTGCTTTCCCTATTAAACTGACTTTGTCTCAACCTATGAGTTTTCTGGCTTTTGCCCTTCTGATTCTTTCCCCAATGCTGCTGGTCAGGGAGTGAGCAAGGGGCCGTGTGGGCTTGGTGGCTAGCCAGGGTTAAACCAGGACAATGAACAAAGAAGGACTAGTGGGCAGAGTGATCACAAAATGTTAGTTTTCAATATTGGGTGAAATAAGGAGGGACACCAGCAGAACTTCCACCTTGGACTTCCAGAGGGCAGATTTGTCTGTTCAGGAAATTGATTGACAGAGTTCCTTGGGAGTCAGTCTAGGAAAGCTCAATGTGCTTTAAAAAGGAATTGTTTTCAGGAGCAGGCTGTCTCCATGTGTAGAAAGACAAGTCATTGTGAAAAAAGACTGGCCTGATTAAACAGAGAACTCAGGGTGGAACTTAGGGGAAAAAAGAGAATCTATTGTTTCTGGAAGGAGGGCCAGGTAACTTGGGAGGACTACAAGAATGTTGCAAGATCATGTAGGGAGAAGATTAGGAGGACCAAAGCCCAACTAGACCTTGATTGGGCTGCTGCAGTTAAAGACAACAAAAAAATTTGTATAAATATACTGGCAACAAAAAGGGGCAGAGTGTCTCCATACTTTGTTGAATGCAGGGGGTAGTGCAGCGACAGGGGATGAGGAAAAGGCAGAGGAACTTAATGCTTTCTTTGCCTTGGTCTTTAATATCAATACCACTTGTCTTCAGGATACCCAGCTTGAGAAACTCCCAGAGCTGGCAGTTGGTGATGGGGAGATGAGTGAAGCTGCCCTAATCCAGGAGGAGATGGTTAGTGACCTGCTATGGCAATTAGACAGTCACAAGTCTATGGGCCCTAATGAGATCCATCCCAGAGTAATGAGAGAAGTGGCAAAGAACTTGCCAAACCACTCTCAGTCATCTACCAGCAGTCCTGGTTAACTGGAGAAGTTCCAGCTGACAGGCAATTAGCAAATGTGATGACCATCTACAGTAAGGGTTGGAAGGACGATCCAGTGAACTAGAGGCCTGTCAGCCTTACCTTGGTTCCAGGCAAAGCTATGGAAGAAATCCATAACCACCATTACACAGCCCACGTAGGACAACCACGGGATCAAGCCCAGCCAATATGGATTTATGAAGGGAAGGTCCTGCTTGACCAACCTGATCTTCTATGACAAAGTGACCCTCTTAGTAGATGAGAGAAAGGCTGTGAATGTTTCTACGTGGACTAGTAAAGCCTTTGATACTGTGTCCCACAGAATCCTCCTAGCTTTTTGGCTGCTTGTGGCTTGGATGGGTGGACTCTTTGATGGGTAAAAAACTGGCTGTATGGCCAGGCCTAGAGAGTCGTGGTGAATAGAGCTAAATCCAGTTGGTGGCTGGTGACCAGTGGTGATCTCCAGGGCTCAGTTTTGGGACTGGTCCTCTTTTTTAACATCTTTATTGATGATTTGGATGTGGGAATCAAGTGCACCCACTAAATCTGCCAATGACACCAAGCTGGGTGGGAGTGTTGATCTGCTGGAGTGTAGGAAGGTCCTGCAGAGGGAACTGGACAGATCTGATCAATGGGCCAAGGCCAGTGGAGTGAGGTTCAACAAGGCCAAGTGCCAGGTCCTGCCCTTGGGGCACAACAACCCCAGGCAGTGCTGCAGGCTGGGGGAGGAGTGGCTGGAGAGCTGTTCATCAGGAAGGGACTTGGGGGTGCTGGTCAACAGTGACTGAATACGAGCCAGCAGGTGGCCAGCAGGTGGCTGGCTGGTTGTGTCCAGGTGGGCAAGAAGGCCAATGGCATCCTGGCCTGTATCAGAAATAGTGTGGCCAACAGGACCAGCGCAGCGACTGTCCCACTGCACTAAGCATTGGTGAGGCCACACCTCAAGTACTGTGTCCAGTCTTGGGCCCCGCACTTTAAAAAAGACAGAGATCCTGGAGTGTGTCCAGGCAAGGGCAGCAAGGCTTGTGAAAGGTTTAGGTAACATGTCTCATGAGGAACAGCTGAGGGAGCTGGGTTTGCTCAGTCCCGAGAAGAGGAAGCTCAGAGTAGACCTCATCTCTCTCGACAACTACGAGAAAGGATGTTGTAGTGAGGTGGGGGCCCATCTCTTCCACTGTGCCTGCAGTGAGAGCACCAGAGGAAATGGCCCTGAGGTGAGACAGGGGAGATTCAGATTACATGTTAGAAATTTTTTTTTCACTGTTGGAGTGGTCAGGCATGGGAATAGGTTGCCCGGGAAGGTGGGGGAGTCACCTTTCCTGGGAGTGTTTAAGAGGCATCTGGATCTGGCACTGGGTGATGATTTAGTGGTTCAGGGGTTTCAGTGTTAGTGCTGGGTGGATTGTTGGATTGGATGATTTTAGAGGTCTCTTCCAGCTCTGATGACTGTGATTCTATAGGCGTGACTGGTCACTGCTGCAGTTGTATTCTTCATTGGCAGGATGCATTGCAGCGAAGAGTATTGTTCTCTACTAGGCTTTTGTCTTTATTTGAAATTAAAGAACAGGCAGTAACTTGACCATAACTTACAGCTTAACTTCCTGAGAAAAGTGAGCTTTAGGATGCAATTTTTCTACCTTTACCAGTTTTGTCTGAAATACCTGTTTTAATCTTTGTATCCAATGGTCATTTTGATGTTCCAGCATCTACTACTCAGTGGGTTCTTCCCAGTTAAAATAAAATTGTGCACTTCTTTATATGAAACAGTGCCTGCAATTAGAGACTCATAAGATACATGACCTGGTAAGATTAGGCCTCTGTGTTTTGTAAAACTGTCAAAATATGTAATGCATTAGCACATTGCAGAATATTTAGTGCAAAAATTGCAGAATATGAGAAGCAAAATTTGCAGAAGTAGGTTCTGCAGGTAACAAACTGACACCACTAATTCCTGGAGGTCAAAGTCTGCATGCCCCCTCACTGATAGCTGCTAACTAGCTAAATCTGTAATGGGAAATCGCTGTTAATATTGAAATTAATAAGAATATTAGAGTCTCTATTTGCTGGGAATGTGACAGCTACTTAATTGAACTGACATTTCTGAGGTGACCCTGTCTTGGCAGGAGGTTTTGACTAGATGATCTCCAGAGGTCCCTTCCAGCCCTAACAATTCTGTGATTCAAAATACTTGTTTCTTTTGCCATCTGAGACACACTTTGTTGCTTAGTTCTGTTGCTGCCAAATAAAAAAAGTCTTATTTAAAAGGTGTAAGATTAAATAATTTTTGTCTCAAAAGCAATAGTACAATAACCCAAAATATCTGGCTATATAAAAACTGAAGCAATTCAGATATGTTTGTAACAAGAAAACAAATTTATTGATTTTAAAAGACAAGACACAATTTTGTTTTGAAAAACACAAGAAAGCTAGCCTGAGTTCATGTCTGAAATATTCAGAAAAATCCTACTGTCTTTAGCATGTTCCAGTCATTAATTTTAAACAACACACTAAAAGTTAATATATATTTTTATAATTATAAAAGGTCCCCAGTTATTGTACAGTACACAATACAAATTGCCCACAAACTATTATTTAGCTCCTGCCAGTTTTGAGAGGACATTATATACTAAAAGATTTAGCATTTGTCACAAAAATCACATCAGGAAATACGTATTTACAAAATCAAATACATTATACAAAAAAAAACAAAACCATCACGTTATTCTGTAAAGATGTCTTCTTTAAATAATTAAAAAGTATATTCAACTGTAGCCCAAAAACTGGAAAAGAACATTACATTATCTCTCACATACAATCTACAAAAAGTTGCTTACCTCATTTACATAATATATTCAGTCAACTGGAAAATAAGAGTTTGAATATGTCCTAGTGTTATGATGTTTCTGTGCTGTGGGACTGGATAATGTAATCTGCCACTTACTAAGTGAAATTTAAATGATGGCACTTAAAAAAAATACAGTATAAAATAAATGCAACAAAGGAAGTTTCCTAGACGGTAAGAAAGCCCTGAGTGATGATAAAATTTCTGATTGGTAGCTCTAGAATTAACCTAATTAAAGTTTACCACCTCAGGCACAATTTTCCAAGTTTTTGAAAGGCACTCAAAGTTTCTTTAACAGCCTCATTGGTTATTAACTGTAAATTGAAATTTTCAGTGGGGATGAGTGGAGATGGGCAACTTGCTTTGGTACAAAGTGGTGTTTTCCTAACAGATTTTAAATTGCTTAACTAGGTCACTCTAAGATGGATATTTAATGTTTAAATACAAGGCAATCACTTTAATATTGTATGGAAGGAAACTTTACTTGGGGAACCCATTAAATATTCTTTGTGTAAGAAGCTTTTGCTGGTATCAGTGAGTCAAAAAGAACTGAACTGAGTTCCTGGTAAATACCAATCCATGCAACACTGTTCCTCTGAAGCCTAAATTCCTCTTACAAAGATTATTATTTCAGAATAAAATTAATCCAGAACTAAAACTCCTATAAGAAGTTTGCACCATAATCAAGAAAGTGCTTAAGAACAAACAAATAATATTTTCCTGAATTAGTGTTAAGTGAGGCTCATCTGATGCCCATAGGCTGTTTCTGGGCCTTGTTTTCTGCAGTGAGTTTCATCTTAATGAGCAATCTCCAAGAACAGTTCTTACCAAATATTTAACTACTCAGGGCTTCCAATCCCAAAATGCCAATTTTCTTTTTTTTTTTCCAACAGGTAAAGGGAAAAAGAAGTCAGAATAAAACAAGAGTTAAAAATGATAGTTTTCAAACTAAGGCATATTTTACTTCAAACAAACACTAGGCAGTCACTTTGTAAGTGGCTTTTACTATTTCTTAGTTAAACTGGTAAATTAAACTCAGGTCTACTGGCACATAAAATCACTAGCAGCAATGATCAAGGCATGCAAACTCAGAAGCATTTACAGTAAATTATGAATAAAAAAAGTTGTTAAATTAAAACCCTTTGAGTATTGCATTTGTTATTATGCATTAATCTGCATTAACTGACTAAAAATGTTTACAACTTACTTGCACTATACTACTGACATAATTCCCTTAAATAACTTAAAATGAAACCCTTTTTCTTTGCCCTCAGCTAGACTCAAAAAAGTACAGCTGCTTCAGTGTTTGCTGACTGATATTGCAAGAAACCAGTAGAAAATGTATTTTCACTTAGTAAGGTGGCATCAGTATCTCTAAGTTGAAAGAATCTTACTTGCTGCTACACTTGTTCCCTTGTTCTTTTAAGCAACAATTTTAAGAACATAGGGACTTTCTAAAATATTCGCTCATGCAATTTTTAGGTTGCTCTTAAAATTCTGACATTCAGTAAGGGTCATCCAAACTGTACCCTTGTATGTGAAATTTAATAAAATACCTTCATCTTCTAGCTAGTCATTATTGCAGTGACTGAGTTTTAAAAGGAATATCAATATAATTGTGGACTTTTTGTTCCTGTTTCTCAAAAACACTGCGAAGAATTTCAATGCAAACACATCAAATATTCTGCAAAATTATTATTACTAAGCCTTCTTGTAATCCTAAAGATTCTCTTTTAAACAGTATCAATTATTCCAATACTAACCTACCTCAGGAGGTTTTCAAAATAGCTGAATATATTTTCTAAACCTTTATCTTCCAAAGGCATCTTAAAGTAGACAACTTCTTATTTGTAGAATCATATGTTTGATTTTCTTTATAAATATATGCAATTATGAAAACCAGGGAGCTGAAGTACTGTTATCTATTAGACAGTACATATCAATGGCAGTGAATATTTTGCCTACATCTATTCAGCCTCCTAGTAATAAAAAAACATCCCCATATAGTATGCAAGTATTTACTTAGACATAATTAAAAAAAGTTTACAACACTATCAGCTATTTCAAAGTATATACTCAACGGACTAGTTAAATTATCTAAAAAAATCTTTGTGCCCATCATGTTACTTACAATGCTCAAAGGGTTAATGCAAGGCATTATATCAAATTAATTTCCTAATACTAGAACTAAGCACTGTGTGTTTATGCTTCTATTCCAGTTTTTATTGTCTGTGTTAAATCACCAAACCAATTATCAGAGATACTAGAATTCCATGTGTTGATTTGTTTTAAACCATATACAAAGACCATGTCCTGTTAGTGTGACAAGGACCCAATTTTCAGAAATTCATACTGCTCTTTCAAATTAATATTTTAAATTCTGAAATTATTGTTGTATACTTATATTACTAATAAATCTATTTTTTTTGTCAGCATGTTTATGGCTCTCAATGGTTGGTTTTTTTTGTAAAAACATTCTGAATTAAACTGGACCGTAGTGCATCTCTAACATAAAATTTTTTCTAAACAGTGCAGATGTCAATTGGTGAGAATGACAAAGATGTCAGATAATTTCTCCTAGGGAAAACAAGGTGAAAAGAATAAGTGTTTCAGATATTTAAAAATACCTCTCTTTAAATAAAATCTGTATATAGACCTATGCATTTCTGAATGACAGAACATTATCTATTTTCCTTTTTTTTGACCCAAAGGCAGTAATGCTGTAAATAATAATTTTATAGGCAAATAATTTAACATTTATTTTCCAAATTTTTATGGAACATTTTCAAAATGAAGATGCTTAGAGCATGCTATGGTACAAGAGAAAAAAAAAACCTGGAAAAAAAGAAGCTTTAAAACTGATTTACTGTGAGAAAGATGAAAATGTATTAACAAATTCTAACAGATGTAAAACTTTTGAAAATTGGGCCCTGTGTTTTGAAAAGGTAGTTCAGTAAGACTTCTTCCCCCACACTGTTCACTGTGCTATTTGTGCTAATGGGGGAAATGCCTCTAAAATAATTATTCTGGATTCCATTTCAAGATTAGATAAAACGCATAAATCATGTCAGCTGTCCTAATGTCTGCCCTGTGGACACATGCTACAGTTCTCCATAGCACTGACAGCAGACCCCAGAGCTGGTGTGGCAATGCAACCACACACCACACATTATAGAACATGGGCTGAGGTATTGGTATCTCTGTAGTTCCATGATTACTAAAACCCAACTATTAGATAGCAAGAGTGTGCAAAATGTTTTATCTAAGTGTTTGATTTAAATTTCAGTAAAAATAAAACAGGAGACCCCCAAATCTGTAAGTATACAATGCAGTTTACAGTAAGACAGTTGCTCTAAAAAAATCTGGTAAAATCTTTAGAATTTAAGCATAAGAATACAGACTCCAGTCAGTTTTCCAAACCTGGGATAGTTCCAATTTGTTTTGACAACACATTGTTTTTAGAAGCTATAAAATACATTCCATTTTTCTGTTATTTAGATTACTGATCAGTTTGTTTTTCATTTTGTGAGAGTGAACAACTGAGTGGAGTGGGGAGCTAAATAATGAAAGATACTCAAGTCCCACAATATTTAGCAATCTAGATTTACCTTTTACAATCGTACTCTTTTTTCAGCAACAACAAATTCAACATTAAACCAAGAAAGATTAATAATAAGAAAACACAAACCAACACAAAAATTTAAACAAATACTACAGTATTAAAAAAAAAAAAGCTGAAAATGAAAAAAAAAGTTGAATTATTTCATTTTATTTTACTTGTAAACATCTTATAATGCACAATGAAGGGGAGTAAATATTTATCACAGCTTAGTTTTAGCATTTTTGGTGAAGGGTACAGATGTGCTGATTTCTAAGTAAAAATCAGGACACACTGAGTGATATACGTGACAACAAAATCTATAATGAGATTCAGTGCATTTATGAAATAATGAATATAAACCTCACTTTTACTTTTTACTGAGGCAAAAGCCATCTACTGACATTAGTAGGAACTATACCTACACAGAATGAGCTGGATGGGTTCACAATTCTGCAAAGGAATTAAAATTTATTTTTGTGCACCAATGTTATAACATATTAGTTTATGTGCAGCTGTATTTGGAGCACATGTAAACTCTAGCAACAAACTTGTTTGCTATAAATACACTGTTCCATTTTACATGCTCTTCTCCCATTTGGTATATATGATTTTAAAGTAATTGTCAGACACACTAGTTAACCAGAATAAAAGAATCCTAATTTTCTTACACAGTCTTTTCTGGAAAGTTGATCTTTTTGTATTCTTCCTTACTTTTTGGCTTTTTTTCTTACTTAATTTTTTAGTGTAGTAAATTCATGTGTCTGCTTAATGAAATGTTTATAAAGAAAAACTTGAGTTCTTTAATTAATATGGTCTCTATAAACTGTTACTATTTAACCATTAAAATGTAGTATCTGGCTGATACACCACAAAATATAGAAATTGAAAACATGCACTGCATTATGTACCTGCTCTTTTATTTCTTTTTAGTTTATTAAAATTAAAAGTAGGCAAGGGTTTAGAAAATATATAATCATGCTTGGGACTATGGTCAATCTATTTTGACATTTGAAGTTGGTATTAAAGCTAGTTTTGCTTTCCAAATTCCCAAGCAAATTTTATTTCTATTAAAGTGAAATCCAGCTAGAAACGAGAAAAAATAGGTTTATTGTAATTCTAAGAGGGATATTAAAATCATTTAATAATAAAAAAATCCTTTTACTCTTTTGAAGGCTATGTAACCTGTCCTCACTTCTTAGGGAATTTGAAAATGACAGGCACACCTTGTTGAATTAATTTAAGAGTTAAGAATAACAAAAAGTACTAAGTCTTAGCTTCAGTTCTGTTTAAGGCACTATGTAATAGCCGAGGTACAACGATCCCTGATGTACATTCTTAAATGGCAATGGTCCATCTAGCCACCTATTCAAATTCTACACAATTGGGAATAAGTACAAGTGAGGTGTGCCAGTTACACTGCCTTGTCTAATTTTTGTAAAAATTTAAATCCACTTTAACAACAAGGAAATGTTCTTGAAAGGAAAATGATGCAGGTTGCTACATTCCTTGCATTCTATAAATCATCTTTTCTAAGAGCAGCAGATTGAACCACTAGCAGGAAAAGACCTGGAATAGAAGAAAGTCATCCAAATGGAATGTTTTCCTGTATGTCCAGTTCAGCATAAGTAGCACAGACACTTAAAATTAATAATAATCAAGTCACTTTTTTAGCTTCAGTTTCTAACAACTACAGTGCCACTGAACAGCCAAAAGCATCTGTTCAGTAGCCTCACATATAGAATCAGTAGTCTTCAAAACAAAGGAACTGGTATGCAAATAATATCTGGAACTGTTGATTTTAAAGGAAGCTTGCATTGTTTACATCATGGTCAGATAATTAGGTATGTTTATGCCATACAGATTACCACATTCTGTTACAATTCTGTCATTTAAACATGCTTCTTTCTCATAGAAAGAAACTAGGAGATCTTCTCAACCCTCCAGCATTATTACAAAAAAATCCCCCTGAATACTCACAATTTTATCAAAATAGTGTCTTCTCGTAGTACGATGAAAAGCACCTTTTATAACAAATTTGATACATCTGCTGTCAAATAACTATGCCTCCAGTGTAAATCAAAGAAAATAGTTCTTTTGATATTTCACAGAAGTGCATCTAATTAAAAACCTATCTATATGAAATCAGCATCATAACTAATAATTAACATTAAAATATTTTTTTAAACTATGAAAAAATTAAATTATAAGAGGACAAAACATTAACATTAAGCTTTGCAAAAATCTTGCATTTGATAAGAAGAAAACTCTCCCTATTGAGCGGCCAATGTAAAATGATTCTGTTTACAAAAAAAAAAATTTTTAAACAGATCTGGCAAAATACATACACACATTCCATTTAACAACTCCAACAAATAATGATCAGAACAGCTAAATTTGACAACAGTCAACCTTCAGATTTATTCTCTTTTTTCCTTTTTTTCTTTTTTTTNCTTTTTTTTTTTTTTTTAAGTTTTTTGTATTAAACCTAAAGGGCTAATGTAATGGGACGTGTGTTGGAGGCCAGGGGAGGTTTCACATTAGACTGCAGTATATGTATTTCCAGTAGCACTGCATTGTCTGATA
>VWZF01004187.1:13782-26226 GCA_013396755.1 Sclerurus mexicanus
CCCCGCTCCCTCACCACGGCTCGCGCGCGTACTCCTCCATCTTGCCCCGGCCCCGCCGCCTCCCCGTGCGCGATTGGCTGCGCCGGCCCCGCGCCGGCCAATGGGGAGCCGAGGGGGGCGGGGCGAGAGGCGTGAGTGACAGGCCGGGCCACCGCGGGGACATTGGGGACATTGGACACGGTCCCGTTCGGGGCAGCGGCACCTCCCAGAGCCCCGGGTGCTCCAGGGGTATCCAGCCTGGCCTGGGCACTCCCAGCGATGGGGCAGCCACAGCTCCCCGGGGAATTCCATCCCAGCCCGTGATTTAAGGCGATGCCCTGCCGGGGTCCCCGGGGTTGCTGTTGTGGCTCCTGCTCTGGCTGAGAGGGGACATTGGAAAAGTGGGAATTCTCAGCCTCTCCCAGGAGCCTGGGATGGGAGCAGCTCTTCCCACTCTGCTGGTATTGTTTTCCTCATGGAGGACCAGCCAGTTCAGACACATCCAGAGCTCCTCTTGTTTTGGGATGAACACAAGATTCCTTGCCAGTGTTTTCTTTCCACAGCCTCGGGAATATGGTCTGTCATGGTCTAACAGGACTGTGCCAATATCCCAGTTCAGAAATCCAGGATAAATCACAGTGAGACCGTCCAACAGGAACCACAGCGAGTTCAGGGTGATCCTGGATTTTCTGCTAAAGAAGGAGTATTTCCCTGGAAAACTCTGGCTTTGGGGTTCCTCTGCAGCACAGGGGAGGAGACATGAGGATGGATGGGAAGGATGGCCAATCCTTCAGGAGAAACTTGGAGCCTCCCAGGTCACCTTCTTAGGGAATTCTGTGTCTGGATCAAGGCCAAGGTCAAGGAATGACAAAACAGAGACTTTATCAGGGTGTCCATAGGGATTTTGCTCTGTTGGAAATCAATTTACAGTGATCTCCAGGAAGCAGAGACATGCAGGGAGAGAATTCCAGGTTTCACTCAGCTCTGGAAAGGTTCTTGCTGTGGTTTAGCCCTGCAGGTTGTCCCTGGGGCTGTCCTGGCCTTGGGAATGCTTGGATTGCTCCAGGAAGAGGCAGAAAAGCAGCTGTGATTCCTCATGTTCCTTTTGTTGGGCCCTTTCCCGTTGGGAGTGGAGCTTCCAGGTTGTTGCCCAGCTCTGACAAGCATTGGGAGGCTGGAGATCTCCAGAATGGAATCCTGGAATTGTGGAGCTTGGAAAATCCCTCTAAGATGGAGTTGCCCCAGCCAAGGCCACTCCCCAAGTGCCACATCCACAGGTTTTTTGGGCACCTCCAGGGATGGGGATTCCACCCCTGCCCTGGGCAGCTGTACCAGGGCTGGACAACTCTTTCCATGATGAAATTTTCCCAGACATCCCAACTAAACTCCCCCTGGCACAACTTGAGGCTGTTTCCTCCTGTCCTGGGAATGTTTTCTGAGCTGTTCCCTGGAAAATGAGTGATACCTCCCTGCCCAGCCAGGACAGGTGGATGCTCTGGAACATCTTGGGCCCATGGCCAGGGAGAGAAATCACTTTTCTTCCAATCCCAAAGGCAACTCCACCCACAACCTGCTCCAAAAACCACCTGCTCATGGGACAGCAAATGTGGAGAAAACTGCCCATGTGGAGAAAGGAACCCACTCCAGGCCCCAGGGAATCCTTGTTCCCTGGGAGCAGACCTGGCCCCACCCTCCTGGCAGGGAATTTCCTCCATCCCCAGACTCTGGATCCCAAATTTCACTCCCAGAAGGCACAGCATTCCAACATTTCAAGCCATGTGTGCTGGGAAGTGGCCAGGCAGGACCTCAGAGAGGTCCAGGGCTGGTGTGAGATGGACACTCCTTTGGCTTCTCCAGGCAAAGAAGGTCCCAAGCAGACACCAAATGTTGAATTCCCTCTGGTTCCTGTTGTTTTCAGCACTGGCAGAGCCACGGAATCTTGGGGGAGGAGGAGAAAGCTGGAAAGGGATTCTTCCTCAGCAACTGGAGCGACAGGACACAGGGAATGGCTTCCCAGTGCCAGAGGGCAGGGAGAGATGGGATATTGGGAAGGAATTGCTGTCTGTGAGGGTGGGCAGGGGCTGGGATGGATTTCCCAGAGAATCCGTGGAAGTGTCCAAGGTCAGACTGGAAACTTTGAGCCCCTTGGGCTATGGGAGGTGTCCCTGCCCATGGCAGGGGTGGCACTGGATGGGATTTATGGTCCCTTCCCACCCAAACCATTCCATGATTCCATGAGACCAGAAGGGGAAGGGAATGGCCTTGTCCCTCCCAGTGCAAATGAGCACCAAGATGAGGGATCTGGGATCAGGGAGTTGGGAAGGATGGGGTGAAGTGGGATGGAATCCCACAGGGCAGTGTTTAGGGCTGTGCTCTTGGAAACCAAAGCCAACAGTTTCTTCCTCAGTCTGGAAAAAATCTCAGCCGTGCTGGTGAATCATAGGAAGGGAATGAGCAGGAACTGGAGCTGGAGATAACAAAAATCCTGGAATGCACCAGGAATGCACGTTTCCCATCAGGATGGGAATGTCTGGGTTGGAACACATGGGGAGACTCACCTGGAGCACTCCATGACTGTGTCCGGGATGGGAGCTGGGCAGGGGATCAGGCTGAGGAAAATCTTAGGGGAATTTATTCCACCAAGGAAGGCCAAGGGGATCCTTGTCTGGATGAGCAGGGAGAGGCCTGGGAGGAGGCAGGGAATCTTGGGAGGATGATAAAGGATGAAGGAGAAAGGGAATGAGGTTGGTACAATAATGAGTGGGTACAAAGTGCTGGACATGGGGAAAAGCTGCCTGGAAACTCAGAGGGAAAAGCCTGTCTGGGAGAATTCCCAGGCGCCAGTGAAGCTTCCTTATGGATTAGGGAGATGGGAAGTCATTGCTGCCCGGGAAACGCAGGAGCAGGAGAGGATCAGGAATTTGGGCTTGGGAAGGGGAGGGTGTGGGGAAGAGCAGCTGCAGGAACAGCTCACAGAGGTTTGGGAATTGCAGGAGCTCTGGTAAAGAAATCCAGGGATGATGCCAAGATCAGGTCCCACAGAAGTTTGGGAATTGCAGAAGCTCTGATAAATCAATCCAGGGATACTCCTGGGTCAGATCCCACAGAGGTTTGGGAATTGCAGGAGCTCTGATAAATCAATTCACGGATAGTTACCAGGATCAGACCCTGCAGAGGTTTGGGAATTGCAGGAGCTCTGATAAAGTGTCCCAGGCAGGGATGGTGCCGGGATCGGATCCCACCGAGCCAGGAGCACTCCCTGCCTGCGCCTCCATCCTTCCCAAGGAAACCAGCCTGCACCAGCATCACCACCTCCACCTCATTCCCAAAAATCCAACGGCACCGGGAGCAGCGCGATCCAGAGGAAAGCCCTCTGGAGCGGGTGCTCCGTGTGCAATTCCAGCCACAGCCGAGACTCTCCCCATCCCTCGGTAGCCACGCTGCCCGCTTCAGTAGCCCGCCGTCACTGCTCCCCCCCGAGCCCAGCCCTGCCTCTGGTGCGTTTTTCCCAGTTTTTCCCCTGGCTTGGCCCATTGCCTTTAAAAGGCGAAATGCTCCGGACTAAATTTGGTCATGCGGCTCTGCCCGCTTCCCTGGAATGTCCTCGGGTTTCAGGCTCCTGCGCTGCCCCTTCCCCGCCTCCCGCCGGGCTCCATTGGCTTCCCGGCTCCCAAAACGCCGCCGGGTGCCCTTATTGGCCAAAGCCTCGCGTGTCCCCGCTGGAAAAGCTGGGAGAGCCGCTGGGATTTAACACTTGAGCACCTGCTGCTTCTCGAGGGGGGAAGCGGCTTCGGGAGCTTCGGCTTCTGGTTTTGTTTTCTCCAGCTTTGGGTACCACAAAAGCCGCCACCGTGTCTCGCCAGCGAGCCAAGATGTCCAAAGTGGCCAAATACCGGCGCCAGGTCAGCGAAGACCCGGACATCGACAATTTATTGTCCACTCTGTCTCCGGAGGAGATGGAGGAGCTGGAAAAGGAGCTGGATGTGGTGGACGCCGACGGGAGCGTCCCCGCGGAGAAAAAGCAGGCGGAAAACTCCAGCCCCGGCCCCCAAAACTGCGAGCCGGAGCTGAACCACCACGGGAAGGAGCCCAGGAGGATGCTGAGGAGGGAGCAGTCCGTGGATGTAAGTCACGTGTCCCTCCGGGAAAGGTGGGACACACCTGGAATAGCGCCCGGGTTGAGGGAGGGACCAGGTGGATGGAGAGTGCAAATCCTGGGAAACGATGTGCTGAGGAGGAGCTGCTGGCACGGCGAGAGCCGGGAAGTGGTCCAGGTATCCCGGAGGGAACGGGGTGTGCCTGAAATCCCGGTGGTCCCCACAAAGCCCAAAGCTGTGCTGGGGCTTTTCTCTGGGCAGGGCTGGGAGTGGAGAACAGAGATGGGATGGGATGGGATGGGATGGGACGGGAATGGGATTCCCAGGAGGCGGCTGGCAGGGCTGGTGTGGTGACAGCGATCCCACAGGCTGCGCTTCTCCCTCTTTTTTTTCCTTTGGAGATCTCTGAACTCCTGATCCTTTCAGTTCTTCTCATGCAAAACTTCAAACAGTCCCTGGTTCTTGTGGGATAAAAAGTCGGTGGCAATCGAGGAGCAGGTTTTGCCCCAAGCCATTTGTTTCCTGTCAATTATTCCCTCCAAATCCATTCTTTAATTCGGATTGGGGCACATTATCTCTGTTTCTGCATTGAGCAAATCCCACTTCTCTGGGACGTTTCTTAACCTCTGCACTAAGAATATTTGGGATGTGATCCATGTGGGGGAGCCTGGGAAGCATCTGGTTTCCTTACTTTTTCGTGGCAGGCTGAGCCAGAAGGGAAAAGACAGTGATTTTTCAGCTCTTTATCCCTGTGGTCACAGTCAGGTTTTGTGTCCCAGGTGGGATCTGGGGCAGCAGATCCAAGGATTTAGAGGATACTCCTCTGCTCTGGCTCTGATCCCAGATCTATTCCAGGCCACCCTGGCTCTTCCAGCTGGTTAATTGAGCTCTAATTACTCAGTGGGAAAAGCTCTATCTGAATTTTTGTGGCGTTTATAGAGGAGGCTCCTCTGCTGGCTGTCCCTTGGAGTAACCCCGTTGCCTCCTAAATACTGGGAATGAAAAGTCCAGCTGGAGCAGGAATGGCTGGAGGTTTAACAAGGGGTTAAATAGTTCCCCCAGCCCTGTCCTGGACAGTCTGGGATATTCCCAGTGGCTCCAGGGACAAGGCACAGCCTTCCCCTTCTATATGTGGCTCCTGGCGTGGGCTGGGGGACACTGAGAGCCCTGGCACTCCCCATGATTGCCCTGGATTGAGTCCCTGGAAAATTTCCCCGTGGTGGGGAAGTGCAGGTGCTGCAGGAAGGGCTGCAAAGGGGAATGCTGTGCTGTGGGATGTCTCATCCCAGGAATGCTGCTGTTTTGCAGCCTATCCCAAGGGCTGGCACTGGAAAAGCTGCTTTTCCAGGGCGGGGGGACACTTTGGTTTGGTATCACTCGTGTTCCTGTTTCACTGGGAACGGCGGAAAGGTGGGAATTGGGAGAGGGAAGTGCCCATGATCAGGATGAGAGGAGGAAATTGTGTTTTTGGGGGGGGGAAAAAAGGGAATTTCCTGGTTAAACACAGCGTTGTTCGGAAGATTCCTGAGAATGCGTGAGCTGTGGGAGAGGGTTTGGATGTGGGAGGGCAGACACCCAGGAGAGGGTGCATGGTGGGAAAGGAGCGAGAGGAATCCTGGAAAAGCCTCTCTCCAAGCTCAGGAGCTGTGGAAGACAAAGCAAATTGGCTACGGGTCAAGTTTGTCATGGACTGGCCCAGTAACTGGAGAGGGCAGAAGTGACTTTCTTCTTCTATTTCAATCCCTGGAGGCCAAGAAAACAAATCTGTCCCGCAGCCCTTCCTGCCTGGCATTGTTGGGAGCTGGGATTAGCACCTGGGAAATGTCAGGTCCTGCAGGTCACGGGCTGGGCTGCGCTGGGATCGCCAGAGCACAGAAATGATCACAAAATCCAGCCTGGGAAGGTGAAATTCCCTGTGCCTGAGGAAGCCCCAGAGCTGTGTTTTGCTGCAGAGGCAGAAATCACGCCACACTCTGAAAACTTTATGCCCAGAACAGCAAAAACGTCTTTTGGAAAATACAAAGGGGATTATTTTTGCTTAAACCTCCTCACCTCTTACTGATTCTCACAGTTCAGTGTGTGAGGTTGAGAGTTTAGGAGGGCTTTTATTTTAAATCAAACCTAATTTTGGTCCCTCTGCTTTTCCAGGAGTATTTTCTCAGGGAATATTATTGAAGATCAAATCATAACAAGGAGGAGGCAACTCCTTACTCTGCATAAATCACAGTTATAATTTACCTCTTGGGTTTTAAAGTGTCCAGTTCATAAATTCGTAAACCAACACAAATGTTGTGTTTAACTGGCCAAGCCATCTAACAAGTTCCATGAACAAACTGCAGGCACATTCCAGGGAAAATCCTTCCCTGGGTGCCACTCCAGCCTGGAGCTGCTCATGGGCTCTGCTAAGAGTATTCCTTTAATATTTATATATTTAGGGTTCTTTAATACCTCAGATCGCATCAAGAGAATAAGGCACAGGCTGTTCCCAAGTTAATTTAGGGGTGAAATAAGGGAACTTGGCAAAGGGCACCACACGAGCCCAAGTGTGCCACCAGCACATGCCAACCTACAGCACCGGAGTCAAGATCCAAGCTCTGCACAACATTCCAGTCAAGATCCCACCTCTGCAGCTCCAGGGCACCCAGAGGAGCAAGGAAGAGCAGCAGAGGGAGCAGGAAGGGGCCAGAGGGAGAGGCAGATCCCGGAGCTCCCAGTGCAGCTGGGGCAGAGCAGCTCCCACGCGCCCACGTGGCAGGGCTGCCACACGTGGCACGCACACCTTTGGTTGGGTCTGCTCTGGGCCCCACGGCCAAACCCGGCCCCACTGGGCACTCTGGGGCTCCAGGCCAGGCCGGGGGGCAGTGCCCTCACTGTGCTGCCCACCTGAGCTGGGTTATGGGATCCAGGAGCTGTGGGTGTCCCAGAGTGGGCAGTGCCCTCACTGTCCATCCCAGCCATGCCCAGCCCAGCCCAGCTCCTCTCCCTCAAAAAACCCAATGTGTTCCTCACAAACCCAACACAGCCCCTGGAATTCCGGATTTAAGGCATCCAGAGAAACCTTTGCAACAAGATGTGTGAGAATGAAAGGAGGGAAAGGACAGACAGGGAAGGAATGGGAGGTGATTCCAATGGGAATGGCCCTGGGAATATCTGGAAGGTGTTCTCCTGTGTCTGTGGTGTCTCGACAAGAGGGAGATTCTTGCCCTTGAACTGCGGGGTTTGTGTGTTCACAGTTCAGAAATGGAGTGGGTTGGGTGGGAAGGGAAATTAAAGACATTAAAGATATTAAAGCCCACCCAGTGCCACCCCTGCCATGGGCAGGGACACCTCCCATAGCCCAGGGGGCTCCAAGTTTATCCAGCCTGGCCTTGGACACTCCCAGGGATGGGGCATCCTCTGGGAATTCCATCCCAGCCTCTCCCCACCCTCCCAGCCAGGAATTCCTTCCCACTATCCCATCACTCCAGACCTTGTCCCAACTCCCTCTACAGCTCTCCTGGAGCCCCTTTAGGCTCTGGAAGGGGCTCTCAGGTGTCCCTGGAGCCTTCCCTTCTCCAGGGGAACATTCCCAGCTCTTCCAGTCTGTCTCCAGCCCTTGGATCATCTCCTTGGTCTCCTTCAGACCTGCCCCAGCAGCTCCAGGTCCTCCCTGCTGTTCTTCCACCCTCCTGATGGGACTCTCCATTGTCTGCTAACTGGGAGGTGCAGGAATTCCTCCAAAGTCCAAAACAAGGAGTTTTAGAGGGTCAGTTTGAGTTCCTGCCCATCCCAGTGTTGTCCCTGCAGTCCTGACTCTGTTCCTGGAGCAGCTCCAGGCACCCCCATTCCCTCCTAAATATTGGGAAGAGAGTGGGTATATTTAGAAATCTTGTAACTCCATAAAAACACATCTTCTTGGAGATGGAAAGGGCAAACTTGGGTAACCAGGAAGCAGATTACAAACAGCCCAAAACAGAGCTGAGCTTAACCCCAACCCCTCCCTGCTGGGCAGCCAAACTCCCTTCATGGGCATTCATTAATTAAGTAGTTAATTAATTCATCTTCATTCCTTCCCTTTGGATGTGCCCAAGGAGGTCCAGGAAGAGGTGATTTCTAACAGTTGGTGGCTCTTTGCTGTCACAGACAAAGACATGGAGAGAGAGGAATTGGGGCTGGAAAGATGCTGGAAAGTGGGAATGGGGGCACTGAAGTGACAGAGGATGGGGTGAGGTGGAATATTGGGAAGGAACTCTTCCCTGGGAGGGTGGGGAGGGACTTGGGATAGTTTTACCAGAGGATNTCCATGGTTCCGTGATTAGCCAGTGGATGATTTACCTGGGCCACAACTGCCTTGCTGCCACTTCCAGTCTTTGCCTCCTGCCTGGAATGTCTCTCCAGAGGTGGAAAAGCTGCCATGGGTGTGGGGGGGTTCCCTGGGAGCTGAGCTGTGCCAGGATGTGGGATTTGGGGGAGCTGCTCTGGTTTTGTCCAGGTCCTCCTCTGCCCCTGGTGACAAAATCCATGTGTTTGTGGAAATATTCCCAAGGGGACACCCCCATCTCCACAGGGCCCCTCCCAGGGTGGGCTTTAGGGAATGATCTTTGGGTCACTTCCATAAAGGTCTTTAGGGAATGATCTTTAGGTCCCTCCTAGGATGGGCTTTAGGGAATGATCTGTAAGGTCCCTTCCAACCTGAACCACTCTATAATTCCATGATCTTTCCCACTGGAATCTGGTGACCCCCAAAACCCTTCAGGGATGCTCTTCCAGGATGGACCTGGCTAGAAGAGCCCAAGGGGAGGATCACGACTCCACGGGAACCACAAATGCCAGGGATGGGTGGTTTGGTGGACAATTTCTCCCCGGAAGTTGCCAAATCTGTTGTGGGAGGTTTTACTTCTCAAAGCATTCCAGAAAATCCAGCTGCTCCAGGAAATCCTTGGCTCTCCTTGGATTCCCACCTGGCCAAAACGTGGAGCACTGGTGGCAGAAGCTCTCCCTTCTCCGGCACCACCACCTTCCCTGGAATGGATGGAGCTTTCCTCACCTCATGGAATCATGGAATATCCTGAGTGGGAATCATCCAGTCCAACTCCCAGCCCTGCACAGGACACCCCAAAATCCCCCCTGTTGTCCAAACTCCCCTTGGACTCCTCCTGTAAGGAGATGTCCCAATCCCACCAGAGTTCCCATTCCTGCTTCCCAGCAGGGCTGGTTTGGATTTCATTTCATGCAGCTCCAAGCACGGATGGCTGGGAAATGCAGGGAATTCCATGAGGGAGCATTATCCTGCAGATGGAGGGGGTTGCAAACCCACTTCTGTTAGGAAAACACTCGCCCAGGATGGATTTATCTTCCCATGGAAGCCCAGGAGCAGCTTCCTGGAGGAGAAGGCTGGGAATAGGGGTCATTGGATGCCATGGAAGTTGTGCCCAGTGCAGATGGTCCTGAAGGCTGAACTCTCTTCCCATGGGAGAGTTGGGGTGGATCAGGTCTCTTCCAACATTTTCCCTTCCTCTTGGGTATCCAACTCCCTCCCGGGCAGGGAAAACCTCTTCCTGTCCCAGATCCATGTATCCTTATCCCTGCAGGCTCCTGGGAATGTCCTCTGTCCACAAGTTCTGTAGGTTCCTCATGGCCTGATTTGGATGCAGAGGGAAATCCAGTGACCTCAGAGGGTTTATTTAATCCAAATCCACCGTATTTGAGGGGTGCTGGTGCCAGAGAGCAGCAGATCCTGTTGCCACAGAGAGGGCTTTCAAACTCCTTGGGAATGTCATGGAAAAAGTCCTGCCTTCCTTTCCCTCCCTGTGGGTTTCAGTCCAGCCACTGGATTTTCCTGCGTGGAAAAGGGAGATCCTTCCCAGGGAGTCCTCCTTAAACTCCACAGAAAAACTGATTTAAATGGCACTTTATATTCCTGGTGCTTGAATTCCGTATTGGTGCTCCAAGCTTGTAATCTTTTCATGGAAGTATCTGGAGGAAATACAAGGATTTGACTGGCTGGGCCAGGCTGGAGGGAATCACAAACATGGGAGTGGGAGGGATTTGTCCCTCTTGGAGCATCTCCCCAGGCTGGGCCTAACATGGCTTTGTTTAAACTCGGTTCTTCTGTTTCTCAGCTGGTGCCAAGACTGTTCCTTCTCCCTTCCAAGAGTCCTCAGCAATTCCCAGCTCTTCCCTGTCTTTAACCGTGTCCCGGGCTGGTCTCCGTGCCCTGATCAGGGAATTGTTATGCTTGGAATGGACCTCTCAGGCCATGGAGTCCAAAGAGCCATGGAATGGTTTGGGTTGGAAGGACTTCAGCAGGGACACCTCCCACTAGCCCAGGTTGCTCCAAGTTTGTCCAACCTGGCCTTGGTTGGGTTGCAAGGACGGGGCATCCTCTGGGAATTCCATCCCAGCCCCTCCCCACCCTCCCAGGGAAGATGTTGCTGTGCCCATCTCCCACCCTCCAAGAGGTGGATGACTCTGGGACATCCATCCAGGGGCTTCTCCAGTGGCTCCTGGAGTGGGAAGTGGGCAAAGATTTGGATCCTTCCACCCATTCCTGGAGGGGAAGGAGCTGGCAGTTCCCTGGGCTTTGCATTCCTCAGGGATGATTTCCAGGGACTTGTCACACCGGTGGTGTCGCGTCGTTCCTGTTTGGTCCTTCCAGGAGGCTCCAGATGGATTTTCCAGCTGCACAGATCCCTCTCCAGGATTCCCTGGCAGGAGGGGGGAGCTGGGAGAGGTCGGGCTCTGCTCCCAGGGAACAGGGACAGGAGGAGAGGGAACGGCCTCAGGCTGGGCCAGGGCAGGGGCAGGTTGGATTTTGGGGAAATTGCTGCCTGGAAAGGGTGGTCAGGCCTTGGAAGGGGCTGCCCAGAGAGGTTGGGAATCCCCAGCCCTGGAGGTGCCCAAGGAATGCCTGGACGTGGCACCCAGTGCTCAAGGTGGGCATCGGGCACAGGGTGGACTCGGTGGCCTCGGAGGGCTTTTCCAGCCTCGGGGATCCTGTGACATCCAGGAGATCCCTTTTATTTGTTGCCTTTGGCTGCTCAGAAATGAAAAGTGTCTGAAAACGCCCCAACCCCACGAGGAGAGGGCTGAGCAGCAGGGGCAGGAGCTGCCACCCCAAGAGGTGCCCAGACAGCCCCCCGAGGGGAAGAGAAAAGCAGGAACAATCCCAGGGCGGCTCCCTGAGGGACCCAGGTGTGGAGAAAAGCCAGACAAAGCAAGGTGACAACACCCAGAGGTCTGAGCTGCTCCTAAAAATCCGGTGCGAGAAGGACCCTCCTGGCCAGACCTGTGTTTTTGTGAAGCCATTGGGCGGCAGAAGCCTTGTTTTCCATGTTTTCCGTGTTTTCCTTGTGTGACCAGAGTAAGGGACAGCACAGAGTGTTCCCAGTGAGGAGGAGCTCACCCCAAAGGCACTCGGTGCCTGGGAGATCCACAGTCCATCTAAGGGCACAAACGGGGGGGGAAAAAAAAGCTGGATTTCCAGCCAATCTGGAGAGAAAAAAAAAAAAAGAAGTAAANCTTGTGTGCCAAAACCATCGAGGTGACTCAGGTCCCAGCAGGACACCTGGGACAAACCCCCCCTGCTCCACGTGGGAATCACGGCAGGATGGAGGGAGGAGGCGTCGGGGGGTGTTCTGAGGTCAGGGGGTGGCAGGGGACAGTCGTACAGGTCCTGCTCCATCCTTTCCTCTGTGTGGGACAACTGGGATTGGAACCAGGAGCTGTGGAAAGAAGAGCCTGGAGCAGGCGTGGTGTGGCAGCAGCACCAGGGCAGTGCCCATCCCTGGGTCACACCTCCTGTCCTGGGGCACTGCTGGGACCCTCAGGACAAGACATGGAGGGGCTGGAGCGTGTCCAGGGAAGGGGTTGGAGCTGGGAAGGGGCTGGAGCAGCAGGAGGGGCTGAGGGAGCTGGGGGGGCTCAGCCTGGAGAACAGGAGGCTCAGGGGGGACCTTCTCCCTCTCCAGGATTCCCTGNGCGGCAGAAGCCTTGTTTTCCATGTTTTCCGTGTTTTCCTTGTGTGACCAGAGTAAGGGACAGCACAGAGTGTTCCCAGTGAGGAGGAGCTCACCCCAAAGGCACTCGGTGCCTGGGAGATCCACAGTCCATCTAAGGGCACAAACAGGGGGGGGAAAAAAAAGCTGGATTTCCAGCCAATCGGGAAAGAAAAAAAAAAAAAGAAGTAAAAATCCCAGTTCTATATTTACAGAAATGAGGATGCAGAGAAATCCATGGAAATGCTTGGAGTGTTTGGCTTTTATGGGCTGGGCTGTTTCCATCGAGCTGATAAACAGACGTGGGGAGGAGGGGGCAGATCTGTAACGTATCACCCCCTCCAGCAGCCTTGTGACATCACTTGTGTGCTAAACCATCCCCCAGCAGCCTT
>VWZF01004187.1:26322-39518 GCA_013396755.1 Sclerurus mexicanus
GGGCTCTGCTCCCAGGGAACAAGGACAGGAGAAGAGGGAACAGCCTCAAGGTGCACCAGGAGAGGTTTAGCTTGGATATTAGGAAAAATTCCTGCGTGGAAAAGGTGGTCAGGCCTTGAAAGGGGCTGCCCAGGGAGGTTTGGAGTCCCCATCCCTGGAAGTGCCTAAAAAACACGTGGATGTGGCACTTGGGGACATGGTCAGGGTGGCCTTGGTGGTGCTGGGGATGGTTGGGCTTGGTGACCTCAGAGGGCTTTTCCAACCTCAAGGTTTCTTTGGGAAAACAAACCCCTCCTGATAGGTTCGGGTTGGATATTGGGGAAAATTCCTGCATGGAAAGGACAGTCAGGCATTGGAAGGGGCTGCCCAGGGTGGAGGTTGGGAGTCCCCACCCCTGAAAGAGTTAAAAAGCCACATGGATGTGGCACTTGGGGACATGGTCAGAGGTGACATTGTCGGTGTTGGAGGACAGTTGGACTCAATGATCTCTTTTCCAACCCAAGTGATTCCCTGATATTCCATGGCCCCCCCCTGGAGAGGTGCCAGTGGGTCCCAGAGCAGTCGTGCATCCCATTGGTGTCGGGTTCAGTATCCCAGGGCTGAGACACCACAGGATCTACCCCGGAGTCTCCCAGGGGCTCCGAGGGGTCCTGTCTCCTGGCAGGGGCACCATTGGATATCCCTGGCATGGGAACCAGCCCTGGCACAGCCAGGAGAGCCCACTCTGAGCCCCCTTCCAGGGAAATGCCCCTGTTCCCAAGAACCGGAGTTAGTGACCCCTGGCACGTCCAGCTCCACCTCATCGAGTCCTGGGATGCAGCTCCCACGTGGTGCCAGAGCCTGAGGAGCCATTCCATAAATATTTAAGGGAATAACCAGCTCTGATTTTCCAGGAAGGGGCTCCTTTCAGCTGCTCCCTCCAGGTGCCCACGGAGGGGTGTCTGTGGTGGTCCCATGGGCTCCTGGGTGGGATCCATGAGATCCATGGGAACCTTGCACCACCAAAGGGCCTGGAGGTGCTTCCATGTGTTCCCAGGGTGCTCCTGGAGGAATTCCCAGGAAGCTCTGCTCCGTGGGCAGCCAGCCCTCATGACACTGAGGATGGGGATAGGATTTAAGGGTAGGATTTAAGGCTCACTAGGGCTGAATTGCAATTCTCCTGCTACTAAAAAATCTGTGGAATGCTCATCATGGGCTTCCCAAAAAGTACGTGGGGCAGAAATGCAGCCTGGAGGTGTCCGGGGTGTGAATCCCTTCCCAACCTGTGCTGAAGAGGAGGAGATCAGGGAAAAGCTCTCCTCTGGGGAATACCCAGTTCAGGAGCAGGGCTGGGAATGCAGTTTCCATTTGCAGGGAATCCAGTGGCTTTAAGGCTCCCTGGAAAAGGGCTTTGTGTCTCCATGCAAGGGCTGCAGCTCTTCTATTAAAGGAAACCCAGTTGGGACGTGTTTTATCAGCCCGAATTCGGCAAAACAAGCCCAAAATTGGGGCCCTGGAGAGCAGCTCTGCTCCTCAAAAAGGGGACTTGGAAAACATTGGAAGGACATCCAAAGCTTCTCGGGGTCAGGGAGGTCTGGGCAGGGAAGGGAAGGGGAAAAACTGAGTTCCTTGTTAAAATAACAGGAATTCTGTGAGGGCTGGGAGTTGTTTACAGCACCCAGAGCAGAGCCGGGGGTCAGGCAGGGGCTGTGTGTCCCTCTGTCGATCCTCCCTCCGTGCCAAAGGAATCCAAGGGAAACCCCTTTGCTGCCTGGGAATGGCCCTTCCAGAGCCTGGGGGTGTGAGGGGGTCTCCCAGGACACTCCCAGTGGTGTTTCCTCTCAGGAGGGTCCTCCTGGCTGTCCCAGGGCCAGCAGGAGCCTTGTGGTGCCTTTTGCTCTGGTGGTCCCTGGTTTTTCAGTTCCCAGGACTCAGCCAAGGACGCAGAATTCCTTCCAGGAATGTCCTTGGCTCTGAGTTGTCCCTGAGTTACTCCCAGCTGGCTGAGGAGGGGAGGAAAGGAGCAGCTTTGGGCAGTTTGTTGGGGTTTGGTTGGATTTTGGTTTGGATTTATTCCTGGAGCGAAGCAGGAGCAGGTCCCCAAATCCCAGGGGCCACCAAAGGACCTACAAACCTCCCATGTCACCTCAACAGAGTGGCACAGCCTTGGGGCACATCCCTGTGGGACATCCCTGTCCCCTGGGAGCTCTCACTTGGCTTGTCCCCAGTGTCCTCAGCCCCAGGGTCACACTGAGGGGTGTGGGGTGCTCTGGAGGGGACAGAGGGACATGGGGGGCTGTGGAGTCTCCAGAGGGGGATCAGCCACGTTGGGTTTGAGCCTCCTGGTGGCTGTGGGGACTTTGTAGGTCTCAGCAGCACATTTGGGACAGACTGAAACCCCTGAGGCACTGAGACCAGATTCCCGTGGATCCATAATTATTCCTAAACCCCCTCCTTGAAATAACCCAACGCAGTTCCTTCCCTCTCCAGGCTGGGCTGGGACTGTCTCTGAGCTGTGTCTCTGCCTCTCAGAGCTCTCCCCTTATCCCTGAACTTCCCCATTTCCCTGCTCTCCCACCTCCAAAAGCCACTCAGGATTTGGGTGGCACTTGTTGTCACAGCCGTGCCCTGCCAGATGAGCTGGGAAATGTCCCATTGGCTGCAGGAGGGATTTATTATCCCAGGAGAGCCTGGGAGAGAGGGACACCCCCTCTCAGAGGGCAGCTCTGGGGGGATCCTGGTTGCTTTGCAAGGAGCACAGTGTGTGTGTTGGTAGCCAAATCTACGTGCCAGGTGGCCAATGTGGCTCTGCCAGGGAATCTGCTGGAGAGGAGGGAGGCAGAGGGGCACAGGAGAAGGGTCCTGGGCTCTGCTGAAATCCCCACCTTGCAGCTGAGCTCAGATTTCCCAGCGCTGCTGGGGCTTGGAATGGGGCTAATCCTGGCTCAGGTTTCCCCTCTGGTGCTCCTGGGGCTCTTGCAGCACCTCAGGGTGATGTCCCACAGCTGGAAGGTGAGGTCTCACACTCACACTTCCAGAGGCCTTCCCAGGAAAAGGAATGGAGCTGGGAAGGGGCTGGAGCAGCAGGAAAAGCTGAGGGAGCTGGGGGGACTCAGCCTGGAGAAAAGGAGGAGGCTCAGGGGGGACCTTCTCCCTCTCCAGGATTCCCTGACAGGAGGGTGGGATGGGTGGGAGTGGGCTCTGCTCCCAGGGAACAGGGACAGGAGGAGAGGGAACGGCCTCAGGCTGGGCCAGGGCAGGGGCAGGTTGGATTTTGAGGAAATTGCTGCCTGGAAAGGGTGGTCAGGTCTTGGAAGGGGCTGCCCAGAGAGGTTTGGAGTCCCCATCCCTGGAGGTGCCCAAGGAATGCCTGGACGTGGCACTCAGTGCTCAAGGTGGGCATCGGGCACAGGGTGGGCTCGGTGGCCTCGGAGGGCTTTTCCAACCCCAGGGATCCCGTGCCATTGGATCCTGGGTCAGTGTCAGGGCTGCAGGGGGAGCTCAGCGTTTCTGGAGCTGCTTCAGCAGGAGTTGCAGGGGCAGGTTTGGCCAGAGATGTTTTGTGACAGTCCCTTCTCCTCCCGGGGTGCAGCACAACTGTGTGCGGGCAGGAGCCTCACGGAGGAGCCTCCTGAGCTCACAATGGAATCATGGAATGGTTTGGGATGGAGCAATCTCAAAGCCCATCCAGTGCCACCCCTGCCATGGGCAGGGACACCTCCCACCAGCCCAGGTGGTTCCAAGTTTATCCAGCCTGGCCTTGGACACTCCCAGGGATGGGGCATCCTCTGGGAAATCCATCCCAGCCCCTCCCCACCCTCCCAGCCAGGAATCCCTTCCCAATATCCCATCCATCCCTGCCCTCTGGCAGTGGGAAGCCATTCCCTGTGTCCTGTCCCTCCATCCCTTGTCCCCAGTCCCTCTCCAGCTCTCCTGGAGCCCCTTTAGGCTCTGGAAGGGGCTCTCAGGTGTCCCTGGAGCCTTCCCTTCTCCAGGGGAACATTCCCAGCTCTCCCAGCCTGGCTCCAGAGCAGGATCCCTTGGATCATCTCCATGGCCTCCTCAGGACTCCCTCCAGCAGCTCCACGTCCTTCTGCTGTTTTGAGCCTCCTGCCTTCCCCCTCGGAGCCCAGCCCTCCCCAAACCCCTCGGGGCTCCCCGGAGCCAGCACAGAGCAGGACGTTCCCCCAGGGTTTGTTCCTCAGGAGGCTCTGCTGGCCCTCCGGGCGTGGGGGCTGCCCAGACACACCTGTGGGAGCACCTGTGGGAACACCTGTGGGAGCACCTGTGGGAGCACCTGTGGGAACACCTGTGGGAGCACCTGTGGGAGCACCTGTGGGAGCACCTCGGGCTGGCAGAGCTGGGCCCTTCCACAGCCCCACCTTCTGCAGGTGCATTTCCACATGTCCCTCTGCCAGGGCCTGATGTGCCAGCGGCTGCCAGGCCACCGAGGGCCCCTTCTCTCAGCCTGGGGCAGGATCTGGGAGCCCCTGGGGAGCCTTCCCCTTCCCCTTCCCCTTCCCCTTCCCCTTTCCTTTTCCCTTTCCTTTTCCCTTTCCTTTTCCTTCTCCCTTCCCCTTCTCCCTTCCCCTTTCCCTTCCCAAACATTCCCCAAACTTCCCTTCCCAAACGTTCCCAAATCTTCCTTTCCCTTCTCAAACCTTCCCTTCCCCTTCCCAAAACTTCTCTTCTCAAACCCTCCATTCCCAAACCTTCTCCTTCTCCCTCCCTCCTTCCCCTTCCCCTTTCCCTTCTCTCTCCCTCTCCACGTTCCTCCTGCTGAGCAAACACCCAGACCAACAATTCCCACTAAACCAGCCCTTTTCCACCCCAAAATGAGCCTGGGGGCTTTCAGGGCACACCCGAGACCCTTCCCCACACCCCCAGTGCCCCTCCCGGGCTCCTCCACCTCTCCATCCCCATCCCTGGAGCTCTGCTCGGAGCCCTGGGATTCCAGGCAAGAAGTTCCCAGTCTCCTTTGCCTTTTAAGGCAACATCTGAGCGACTTTGAGGGTTCCAAATGTTAACAAGGCACGGCAAGGCTCGTTTTGGTCTATTTGGAGGAAAGGGGAAGGCATTCCAGTTCATCCAAACACTGGGGATTAATCAGCCCTGGCCCAGCCTGTTTTCATTAGGCTTTATTTTTAAAGCTCTGACACGCCGACTAAAAACATTCCCTAATAACTGTGCTCGTGGCACAGGGAATGGCACATGCAGGGGGCTGGTTTCCAGGGACCCAAGGTAAATATTCCAGAGAGGAGCGAGCAGGATGGAGAGGGGGGCACAGGGAAGGATGTTTTTCTCCCTTCTTCCCACTTCCAGCTGCATTTCCTGCCTGGAGGTGACAACTTGGGTGCTGTCACCAGTCGTCCCCACCCGGGGGTGGCCCCTGCTGTGGGGCTGGGCTGGTGGGACACATCCCAGGGAGGGGTGGGAAGGCAGGAGGGGGCCAAGGGCAGTGTCTGACCCGGGCCTGGAGGTGTCCCCAGGCTCCTGCAGGGGCTGGGGGTGGCCCAGAGTGACCCTTGGGGCTGGGGGTGGCCCAGAGTGACCCTTGGGGCTGGAAACACAGCTGGTTTCCCGCCTGGATGTTCTTGCTCCTGATTGCTGCTCTTCCACTGGAGCCGAGGGCTCTCCCAGGGCAGCTCTGCTGGAGCTGGAGCAGCTCAAACACCTTTTACCCACCTGGGAACATCCAGGACTTCCTGCAATACCCTGCAGCTTTTGGATGGGATCCTTCCACTGCATCCCAAATTTACTGGACAGAAGTGACCCCAAAAACTGCACCCACAGCGGCAGAAACACCTGTGGGCAGTCACTGCACATCCATCGCATTCCCTTTTTCCTCTGGCTCCTTTTCCCCAGCTCCCTTTCCTGAGTCCTTTCCCCTTGATTCCTTTTCCGCCTGAATCCTTCCCCTCTGAATCATTTTCCCCTTGGCTTCTTTTCCTCTGACTCCTTTTCCCCCTGGCTCCTTTCCCCCTGAATCCTTTTTCTCTTTTTCTCCTGATTCCTTTTCCCCATCTCCCTGTTCCCTGCTCCCTTTTCCATATCCCATTCCCCATTCCCTGGCTCCAGGTCTCCCCTTCCCCAGGCCTGCCCCACCCCACAGCACCTGGACACTCGGCCACACATCCCTGGGTGGAATCTTCAATGCCAGCAGCACTAAGGATGGGATAACGGGACAATCCCAGCTTTCCCAAGCAGGGATTTGCTCTGCATCTCATTTCCCTCCCAGTTCCATCTTGTTTGGAGAACCCACTGACTTCTCTGAGCGTGGGAGGTGTTGCAGGTCCTTTCCCCCTTTCTCCTGGATCTGCCCATTCCTGGCTCTGCTCCGTCTTGGATGTGCCTGGGGAGTTCAGGGCTCCCCACTGAGGGGTTGGGGGAGCTCGGGATGGGAAGGAGGAGGATTTTTGGAGCAGTTGGTGTGGACATGAGGCTGCTGGCTCAGATTCCAGGGATGTCACAAAGCCCTGGGGGGACGAGCGTCCCTTCTCACAGGACCTGCAGCCTGGGCAGGCGTCCCAAAGAGCTGAGAGGCCCGTTGGACAAGGGCACTTAGGGACATCCCAGAGCTCCTCAGGGACATCCCAAAGCTCTAAAGTGACATCCCAAAGGTCCTCAGGGACATCCCAGAGCTCCTCAGGGACATCCCAAAGCTCTAAAGTGACAACTCAAAGGTCCTCAGGGACATCCCAGAGCTCCTCAGTGGACAAGAGCCACGTCTGCCCTGCCAGAAAAAGTGCTGGGACAATGACAAATGTCCCCTCTCAGGAACGTCCAGCCTGGGCATCCCAAACACCCTGTTGGACAGGGCTGTGAGGGGACAGCAGTGTCCTTGTCCCAGCACTCCTCCTGCTGGGGCAGATGTGGTTCTTGTCCACCGAGGAGCTCTGGGATGTCCCTGAGGACCTTCGGGATGTCCCTGAGTGTCCTTGTCCAATGGGCCTCTCGGAGCTGTGTGGGGTGCCCAGGCTGCCGGTTCCTGAGAGAAGCGACATTTGTGCCCCCAGGGCTCTGTGACCTGTGGTGACCACAGCTCGGGCACCCCCAGAGTCTGAGCCAGCAGCCTCATCTCCACACCAACTGCTCCAAAAATCCTCCTCCTTCCCACCCCGAGCTCCCCCAGCCCCACAGTGGGACTCCTGTCCACTGAGGAGCTCTGGGATGTTCCTGAGTGTCTTTGCACCATCCCAGCCTTGGGAAGGCCCCACCTGAAGCCCTGGGGACACCGCTGGGAGCCCCATCCCTGCTCCCTGGGGGTGGGATTGGTGGGATCTGGCACGTTTCCCTCCTGTGCCTGTTCAGCTCTGGCCGTGAGAGCCAAGAAATCTCTTAACTAAACAAACAGCTCCTCGCTGGCATCTGTTTATAGCCCAGGTACAAACAGTGCCCGGGGCTGCCCTGCCCACAGCCCGGCCTGTTCTTCCCAAAAAATCCATCCCCATGGAGCCCTGGAATGGGGAGGAGGAGGCCAAGCCTGGCTGCACATTGGGGTGTCTGTACATGGGTTTGGGTGTTCCGGGCACTGGGTAAAGCCACGGTGCTGTCCTGACCCTGGGATCATCCAGGGATATCTTCCTCCTTTCCCAGGAGTCCTAAAATCCTGTGGGAAAGATGAGGAGCCAGGCTGGTGGGGAGGGGAAGGACCTGTGTGTTCCCAGGCTGGGGAGCAGGGAGAAAGGGGTTCAGGTGCCAAAATCTGGGGTGGAATTTATGGTGGCATCTTCTCTGTACTGGAAGTTGGGTGCCAGTGTCAGGAATTCCTCTGCCTTCAGTGATTGTTCATGGCATTGGTTCCTCTCCTGTGGGACTAGGGGTGACCCATGGAATTCCAGACTGGTCTGGGTTGGGAGGGACGTCAAAGCCCATCCAGTGTCACCCCTGCCATGGGCAGGGACACCTCCCATAGCCCAGGGGGCTCNTCTCATCCAGTACCATGGGCAGGGGCACCTTCCACTATCCCAGGTAGCTCCAAGTTTCTCCAGCCTGGCCTTGGACACTTCCAGGGATCCAGAGGCAGCCACAGCTGCTCTGGGCACCCTCTGCCAGGGCCTGCCCACCCTCACCATAACGTAAGTTCTTCCTCACACCTGGTCTCTCCCCCTCAGAGGGAAGGCTGTGGTGGGGGACCTTCTCAAGGGCTTTGCATGTCACAGGGATGCTGAGGGAGCCCCTCTCACCCCACCAGCCCCAGGGAAAAGCTCCAAGGAGGCATTTGCTGCGTCCCGTTTGCTGGTGCCAGTTGTATCCACCAGCAACGCCCAGCACAGGCTGTGCCGAGGGGCAGGTGCTTGTGAAATCACCCCAAATTCCTTCTCCCAGATCTCCCAGTGAAGCCCTTCCCTCCCGTAATGGATACCAGGAGCACGGGAGAATTTCACTCATCACAAGCAATAAATTCCTTGTCCCCTTTTCCTTGGTTTTCTGCCCCAAAACTGCAAACTGATGTCACCAGGGGGATCGTTTTGGAGAGCCCAGGGTTGGGGACACTGGGCCAGCAGTGTCACTATGTCCCTGGCTGAGGGTGCTCCCCTGCTGGCACACGTGTCCAGGCCAGTGTGGGAAGTGTTGGGCTCCAAACTGGGCAAACCCATGAAGATTACAGCTGGAAACCATTTAGGAAAGGTTGGAAAGCACCTGGGACTCATGGAGGGGCAGACACTAAATCCATTCCTGGTTGGGAAGGTGGTTAAAAGAAGGACAACTCATGGGGAAGGGGGAGTGACAGGAGGTGCCTCCTGTGGCTTGGTGGGTTCCCTGGGGACCTCTGGAGCCCTTTGGGAAGGGGCTGGAGGCAGCAGGAGAGCAGAGATGCCTTGGAGAGCTGCTGCAGGACCTCAGTGCTGCAGGCTCTGCCCACACTGGGGACACTGGAAGGCTGGACCCTTCCCTGAGTTAAATATTCCTCTTCCAGAGGCTCCAGGATGTTGCCAGGGGCTGGAGGGGCAGGGCTGGTGACAGCGAGAGTGGGGTGGTGGATCCGGAGGTCTCTGTAACCCCCAGATGTTCTCTCTTTAGGAAACCAGGCTGAGTGAGAATAAGGGAGATCAAAATGAAGAAGAAAAGGGAAAGGAAACTCCTCCCAAAGACCTGGCTCGGAAAAGAGACACCAAAGTGGGGAAAGATTCCAAAAAGGAGGAAAGTGTTCAGAAAACAGACCCAAAAGGCAAAGCTGAGGCTGAGCCCAAGAGCAAAGAGACCAAAGCCATGAACGACAAAGTCAAGGCCATGGAGAAAAAGCTGCTGGGCAAGGACAAGAAGGAGGAAGAGAAGGGTCCAGTGTTGAAGAAGGACACAGGGAAGGACAAAAAGGAGGAGGAGAAGAGCTCAGTTTTGAAGAAGGAGGCAGGAAAGGACAAAAAGGAGGAGGAGAAGGGCTCAGATTTAAAAAAGAAGGAAGCAGGGAAGGAGAAAAAGGAAGAAGAGAAGGTCTCAGCAGCGAAGGAGACAGAGAAGGGCAAAAAGGAGGAGGAAAAGGTTTCAGCATTGAAGAAGGACACGGGGAAGGACAAAAAGGAGGAGGAGAAGAGCTCAGAGTCAAAGAAACAGGCAGGGAAACACACAGGAGGGGAAGGCAAGGAAGGAAAAGACAACAAAGAGGAGGAAAAGGGTTCAGCTGGGAAAAAACCCAAGGCAGAGGAGGAGAAAGGGCAGGGAGAGGCAGGAAAGGTGGTGGAGGAGAAGCAGGAGGCCAAGGCGGCACCACCGAGACCCAGCGGCGCGGAGCAGCCCAAGGACGACGAGGCCTCGAGCATCTTCGACGAGCTCATCGAGAAGGTGAAGAACAACGACGCCGACGTGACCGAGGTGAACGTCAACAACTCGGACTGCATCAACAACGAGACCCTGGTGCGCTTCACCGAGGCGCTGGAGTTCAACACCGTGGTCAAGGTGTTCGCCCTGGCCAACACCCGCGCCGACGACCACGTGGCCTTTGCCATCTCCATCATGCTCAAGTCCAACAAGGTGCTCACCAGCATCAACCTGGACTCCAACCACATCACGGGCAAGGGCATCCTGGCCATCTTCCGGGCACTGCTGCAGAACGACACGCTGACGGAGCTGCGCTTCCACAACCAGCGGCACATCTGCGGCGGCAAGACGGAGATGGAGATCGCCAAGCTCCTCAAGGAGAACACCACGCTCCTCAAGCTGGGCTACCACTTCGAGCTGGCCGGGCCACGCATGACCGTCACCAACCTGCTGAGCCGCAACATGGACAGGCAGAGGCAGAAACGCCTCCAGGAGCAGAAGCTGGCGCAGGAGAAGGGAGAGAAGAAGGACCTCCTGGAGGTGCCCAAGGCCGGGACGCTGCCTAAGGGGTCCCCCAAAGTGTCCCCGCAGCCGTCGCCCAAGGCTTCCCCCAAAAGCTCTCCCAAGAAAGGAGGGGCTCCTGCCGCGCCGCCCCCGCCGCCCCCGCCGCTCGCCCCACCCCTGATGATCAACGAGAACCTCAAGAACTCGCTGTCCCCGGCCACGCAGAGGAAGCTGGGGGACCGGGCACTGCCGGCACAGGAGAAGAACTCGAGGGACCAGCTCCTGGCAGCCATTCGCTCCAGCAACCTCAAACAGCTCAAGAAGGCAAGTGGGGGCTCAGGAGGGACCCGCTTTTGGAGGGGTGGGCTCTGGGGGAGGGTGGAGGGTGTGGGTGTTGTCACCTGGGCAGTGCAGGGTGGGGTTGTCCTGCTCACAACCGGGCACAGACATGGCGGTCCCAATGCCTGCATGGGGGGATACACCCCTTTGCTGAGCATGTGGGGAGGGCAGGTCCATCCTTTGGCATCCCAAGCACATGGGATCAGCAGATCCATCCATGTAGAGCAGGTGGGATCAGCAGATCCATCCCTTGTAGGGCAGATGGGATCAGCAGATCCATCCATGTAGAGCAGATGGGATCAGCAGATCCATCCATGTAGAGCAGGTGGGATCAGCAGATCCATCCATGTAGAGCAGGTGGGATCAGCAGATCCATCCCTTGTAGGGCAGGTGGGATCAGCAGATCCATCCATGTAGAGCAGGTGGGATCAGCAGATCCATCCATGTAGAGCAGATGGGATCAGCAGATCCATCCATGTAGAGCAGGTGGGATCAGCAGATCCATCCCTTGTAGGGCAGGTGGGATCAGCAGATCCATCCATGTAGAGCAGATGGGATCAGCAGATCCATCCATGTAGAGCAGGTGGGATCAGCAGATCCATCCCTTGTAGGGCAGATGGGATCAGCAGATCCATCCATATAGAGCAGGTGGGATCAGCAGATCCATCCCTTGTAGGGCAGGTGGGATCAGCAGATCCATCCATGTAGAGCAGATGGGATCAGCAGATCCATCCATATAGAGCAGGTGGGATCAGCAGATCCATCCTCTGGCAGAGCATCCAGCAGGAGGAGAACCAACCCTTGGCAAAGAGTATGAGAGGGGCAGATCCATCCCTTGTCAGAGCTCCTGGTGTGGGCAGATTCACCAGGATCCAGAGGCTGGGACACAAGGAAGAAGCCATCCCTAACTTCCAACTCCAACTGCCCTGTTGGTGCGGCTGAGCCACCCTCTGGGGTGGGACGTGGCCTGGGGTGGGCACAGAGCCTGTGTCTGCCACGCTGGTCCCAGCATGGAACCTGGAGACATCCCACTCCAGGTGGTTCGTGTCCCTGTCCGTTGGCTGGAGCGTGGGGACAGTCCCCTTGGCCAAAAGAAAGACCTCATGGAATCATGGAATGATTTGGGTTGGAAGGCACCACGAAGCTCATCCCCTTCCAACCCCAACCCCTCCCACTAGCCCAGCTTGCTCCAAGTTCATCCAACCTGGCCTTGGACACTCCCAGGGATGTGACATCCTCTGGGAAATCCACTCTGGGATTCCTTCCCCACATCCCACCTACCCCTGCCCTGGCCATCCCTGGGTGAGGGAGGGGCTCAGCTCCGCCATCCCCAGTAACAACGGGGCGTCCTCCCCACAGGTGGAGTTGCCGAAGCTGCTGCAGTAGGAAGCGGGAAGGGGTTCCCCCCCGGAGCCCCCCGGACATTCTCCTTCCTCGTGACTGTCCCCATGACGAGCCCTTGGGGCCCTGCGGTGACCGCCACGAGGAGCAGGGACCCCTCTGGGACACGGAGGCCTGGCCGGGCCCGGCAGGACACGACGGAGGACATTGTATTTATTTTTTTGGGGATGGTTGGGAAGCCTTCAAGCTCTTTCTTCTGCCAGAGCCCTGGAGATGCCACAGACAGGGCAGATCCTTAGGGAAAACCCCACTCGGGGTCATCCTGGGGGGAGCAGGGGGCACCCAGGTGGTTGTCACGTCACCACGGAGTGCTCGGGAGAGTTGTGGGATTCAGGCACGGGCAGTGGCTGTGGGATCTCGGGAACGGCGGGGTCGGAGAAGGGAACAGCCAGGGGGACAGGGACACGGGGAGCCGGCCTGGGAATGGGATCGCACCCCCTGAGCCCCCCAGGAACCAAACCCACCCCGGGGGGAGCAGGGAAAGCACCGGCTCGAGGTGGGTTTGGGGGTCACACGGTGCCCACCCCTGCCCGAGCCTGCCCACTGGCTGTGGGTCGTATTGATTCGTATTGATTCGTATTGATTCGTATTGATTTGTATTGATTTGTACGACTGCGGCCGCCGCATCACAATAAATGCACCCGACGCTTCCCGTGCCTCCGACAGCCCCAGACTGGGACACCTGGACTGGGGGGTCTGGGAATGGGAAGGGGATCAGCCCCTCCCCAAATGGGGCAGCTCTGCCCTCTCCCAGCAGCCACGGCCCCACCTGAACTGGGCACGCTGGGACCACCCGGACACCCCAGATTTGGGCCACATAGACACCCCAAACTGGGCAGCCTGGCACCACCCAGACGCCCCAAATTGGGTACACTGGGACCACCCAGATGCCCCAAACTGGGCAGCCTGGCACCACCCGGACACCTCAAACTGGAGCCACATAGACACCCCAAATTGGGCAGCCTGGGACCACCTGAACACTCCAAATTTAGGCCACATAGACACCCCAAACTGGGCACACTGGGGCTACCTGGACACCCCAGACTGGGGCCACATAGACACCCCAAACTGGGCACACTGGGGCCACCGGGAGGGCGAGCGGGGCCGGGGCCGCCAGGGGGCGCTGTTACCCACGGGCGCCGTTAACCCTCACGCCGCCAGGGGGCGCTGTTACCCACGGGCGCCGTTAACCCTCACGCCGCCAGGGGGCGCTG
>VWZF01004188.1:0-82614 GCA_013396755.1 Sclerurus mexicanus
GACCCAGTGATGCAATGAGCCAGCTGCCAACTTCCCTGCATTTTACGGGAAGGGATTTCAAGTGAGCTTTTATCCTCAGCTGAGGAGGTAAAGCTGGAACCATTCCCTTGCACAGAAAAACATCGCAACAGCTGTCTACCAGGAGATGAGATAAACATTTTGAGAGAGCGCAGCTACTCCAACACACGTGGACTTCATCAAACAGTCTGAGCTGTCCCTATTGTTTGTGAGCACTGGATGAGAACAAAGACAGATTGGGCTAGAAAGGGCCCCACGCAGAGACATTCAGAGTCCATACTGAACAGGACACTTTAATGGCTATGCTGGATAGACGTTTTTTGATATTATCAGAGGAATCTACTAACTTGGGAATACATAAATGTATACACACCTGAGGCCCAGAAAAATTCCCATAACTGTTTCGGTTTGGTTGCACTTATCAAGAAAAAGAACTGATCCAATTGTCACTTCACAGGCAGGAGAGTGAGGCAAAATCTTTGTAGCATTGTCAGTCTTTTCCATTTGTTGTTCCTAAGAGCTCTGCATGGAGTTTCCCAGCTACAGTCAACACAGCCTTTTCTCCAAGGTCTTGAAGCTGAATCAATATTGCTTTCAGTCTTTAACAGTACCACCCCTGCCCAGAAGGCACACTTCTGGTTGTCAAAAGTGAGCCTGTTTAAAGGAAAACAGCCAGCTCCACTCTAGACTTATGACTCTCTTTTTTTCACAGATATCTACCCAAAGACATTTGTCAAAGAAATTCAGAGGGAGCAGAGAGCAAAAGGCAAGCAGAGCCTGGGGGAAGAAAGAGGTGGCCCACATAAAAAGGGAAGCCATGACATGAAAGGGAAGGGAAAAGGACATGGAAGCCTACCTGATAAATAGTTTCATCTATACCACTGAGATGATGGAGTAGAGACTTGTTTTGTGATCTTTTTGATACCTTAATAATCCTTGGTTGTAATTAAACAGTCAAACAGTGAACATAGAGTGCACATAAGACCAGGAGGAGAGCTCAGAAAATGTGTGTCCATGTTTAGCACCAGTCTCCAGGATGGAAAAAGCTTGAGAAGACAGACTTCAAATCTGGTTTCTGTCCAGCAGCCATGACATGTGGGTGGCACCACCTCCCTTCAAGGCACGGTGTGTTTCAACAAGTGAAGCCTGTGAGAGAAGCCCACACCTGATGAAACAGAAAATGCCTAGCTCCCCTTCTGCAAGTGCTGTGGAGGTCTGCGAGGGGGCTGTCAGCCCGGAGACCAGCTGCACAGCTGAGTAAACAGGAACGTATTTGCCTCTGGGACAGCCTAGGAGAGATGGTGCATGGTTTATTCCAGGGCATTACTGAGACCACCACAGAAGCAAGAGAAGATTTCTTTCCTTCCCAGGTACAATAGTAACAAAAAGCTGGAAGCCATCTGCAGATCTTACATCGGAACAGACAGTTTCATGCACACAAAAGATTTTCAAATACTTTGCCAAGCTGCATAAGCAATGCAATTCTTGCTGCAGACATAAAAAATAGGAGTACAAGAGAGGCAAAGCAAATGATCTGAAGCCCCTTGTCCTGCCAGAAGGGGAATGGCAGGGTTAGGCCAGGAGCACAAGGCAAAGAGTCTTCCATTTGTTTGCTTTCCAGGCTCCATTTTGGATGAGAGCCCAAAGGAAGGGTGCTTGAGGGTTTTCATGTGGCCGGTTGCTTATATGGAAAGTAAAGTAATATTCAGCATATGTGACTGGCCTTGCACAGGGCAGGCTCTGAGTTACAGTACCAAGGAACTTGCTAGTAAAGGCAGCCTCAGTCACTCCTAAGCCAGTGAAATAGGCAAGAACAAAAAGAGTATAAATTACTGCAGGTTTAAACTCAGATGGGCTCAGAGGGGCTTACTGCTTGCATGTAAGAAATCCACAATACGCCTGATTCAGTTTTCTGATTTCACTGGGACTACACATGCAGATTGCTCACATTTGACAGAGCTTCCCTACAAGCAAGCTTCCTCCCTAGATTTGCAGGATGTGGCACAAGGGGAATATTGGCCTTCACACATGATTGTGCATCAACAGGTGTAACACAGGTGGGCAACAGGACATCAACAGGAAGCCAAGCTGCAGCAATGAGCACTTGATGTGGGACCAGTATAGCCAGCAGAGCACAGGGTGGAGGGCACAGCAGGCCAGGTCCTGGAAGAGGAAGGCTTTAAGGGAAGAGTTGGACACTCTATGTATTTTGAGGGAGCACAGAGCAGGAACAAAGCAAACAAAAACACTTATCTGCCAATAAATCCCAGTTTGGATGAGAATTCCATCACTACTGTTGTTGCATCATTATTAGTCAAGCTTCTAGGCATCTGCTAATATGACAGCTATTTATTATTATTAGTGTTTACACAGATTTCTAAAATCGTCATGTAGGTGCCTCTCTCTCATTCATTTCAGAGACACTTAGGCAATAGGGATTTAGCTTGTAGTCCTGCCTCAGCCTGGAATGTGGACAGCTGGATGAAGTGATCCTCCCTTTGTGAATCTCTAACTAGCAAAAAACAAATGTACCTTCACATGTGCCCTGCTAAGATCTAGACCAATTTGAAAAGACTTGTTGGACTGAACTAACTGACCAATCCAATGTGACACCTTAGCCCTTGAGAGCCACGTTGTGGAAAACAGTCTCCAGAATATTTGCCAGGGCACAGCAATGGCCTGCTGTTCCCAAAGGGCAGGCAAGCCAAGAGCCAAAGGCAGTCCCAGCACAGGCAGTGCCCTCAGTGATGGTGCACAGTCCCGCAAGACCTAAACACAGCAAGCAGGAACAGATGCTGGTCACAGGGTACATCAACAGCCATAGCAAGCAATGAACCAAGTCCAAACTCCACGCAGGAACAAAAGCAGACAGTACCAGGACCGGACACAGGCTGCAGCATACCCCTGAGGGATTCATCCTGGAGGATGGTCCACAGTCCGTGCCAGAGGCAGGGCTGCAGCGCCACACACCTGCCACACAGCTCCTGCAGGAGCTGAACAAATGCTCAGTCCTGAATTTAACTGGAGCCCACAGGCACGGGGTCAGTGGAAGCCCCTGGTGAGGCCAGTCAGTGCAAGTAAGCTCTTTTAGTGCCATGATTATATTTTAGAGTTAAAATGGCACCACTAGCCAAGGAAGTGGATGATAGATATAGGTTAATTTGAACTTCTCAGAGTACACCACTTAGGTTGGCATTTCCCCGTTCTTGTTTTTTAAAAACTTAACTCTTGTGATTTAGTATGACCTTTCTCCATCAAAGTGTACTGATCTCGGTCTGGTGAAATCTCGGGTTCAAATCTGATCAGTTAGCAAGGGACACCTGTCTGATCTCATACCATTTCCTTTCAGATTTTTGCCCAAAACATCATGCACACACTTGGCAACTTCTAATTCATTTTGAAGATATCCAATTTTAGATAGTTGAGAACAAACTAAGTCAAGAAGCACATCACAAGGTCTGGGATGCATTTAAACTTGATACTCAATTGGCCAGCATTTTCTTCTTTTCCTGTCTCCCCAGTATCAATTCAGTAGTAATCTCACAGAGCCCTTCCATACTTTTCCTCCCCTGACAGATAAAATCTGGTCGTCAAACCTGCTGAGGTTTGCATTTTGTCTGGTTGGGGTTTTTTTGTTGTTGTTGGGTTTTTTTTCTTGCTACCTTAAGGTGAGAAGCAAAGTCAGAACCTCACAGCATGCAGACCATGTAACTGCTTGTGGGTAAAAAGGGAGCTGGTTTCTCCCAGGTTGTGTAAGTCCTGAGCAAATGTGTTTCTGTTTGGAATATTTGTTGTGGGTAGCTCCCAAAGGAACAGATTGAACTCCTTTCCCCAAAATAGCAAGCAAACAAGATAAATCCAGTGATGCTTACACATGAAAAAATGAAGCTGATGAAACACAAGGAACAGCTCAGAACTAGGGACAAGAAAGCAACAAGACAGAACCAAGAGATGGATTAAAAAATAAGTCAAAATCAGTCTGAAACATCAGGAAAAGCTTTCTTTCCCTGGCAAATTGACTTCACCACCCGATAAGTAACTCAAAAGAGAGTTTAACCATGCGCCAAGGCAGGTGAGTTTTCTATTATTGTTAATTATCCCGTTTCTGAAGGCACCATTAGTGGCTATCGATGGCATGTGAAAGCATCACGCTGCAGCCTACACCCCTAACTCCTAGGACTGAGTCACATACATGAGCCACGTTAAATTGCAGCACAGCCGTCCACGGGCAGCCCACATGCTCGCCTCTGTGCCAGCTCCCCGTCACTAATCCGTGTCACTCGCTGCCGTGGCTCTCGGGGCAGGGGGGACGTGTCACTGTGCAGTGACTCACTGTGTACCCCCCACCCCTTCGCCCTTGAGCCAACACGGCTGGGACCGAACAAGAGGCGCTTGTTAAATGATCAGTTTAATTTAATCAAGACTTCATTATTCATGGGTTTTTATCCTAGGTAACCTGGGAGATTTTCTTTTGTGTGGCATAGCTCTGTCTACATTGACTCAGCACACTTGAGGGCAAATGATACTTAGCCCTGTCTTAGCTATTAAATTACTGTTCTGCAGGTTGGTTGCTTTATCTGTTCCTCAGTTCTTTGGCCGAAACCCACAATCTGATTGTTGATTTGCATGTAGGCAGAAGCAAGCTCGGGTCTGGAGTTAGCTGTTCAACAGAGCAGTCTGGGTAGCACTGGAACAAAGCTGAGAAACATAAATTAAATTGGAACCCAGAGGTATTTATCTTGTCACCACTGTTTAAAGTAAGCAAACTGAGCAAACAGCGAGCTGAAATAACTGTGTATAGAAACCATTTGAAAACAGTCTGAGGCACCTTGTTAAGGCAGGAGATCACCTTATAAATGAGACCTTTTATGCACATCCCATTGTAATATCATAACCCAATGGTTTTGTTGCCTTAAGAAAACCAGCTTTTGGGGCTTTTCTTACATGCCATTCCTTCCTGCTGTGCACAGTGTGCTGGATTCACCCCTGCGTTGCTTTTTGTAGAGCCATTTAAGCCTGGGCTAAGGCCCATCCCTCTCTAGGAGAATGCTGTAGAATTATAAATACTCAAATGAGACAGGGCAATTTAGAAATCAGTTTTTGGCTTGTGACACCAGCTCTCAAACTGAGACCCACAGTATTGAGGAATTCTTTCCTACTGGCTGAGCAGGACTCAACTTTCCAACTAACACTGTTTTTTTACCTCATTTCTAGAAACCAGCATATGTCAAGTGGAAAGGCAAATATAGGAAATAATTTCCTGATGTTGCTCTCCTGATAGTTTAACATATAACTGTTGAAGCTGTAGCAAGACTGAGCTGTGGCTGAGGAGAGAAGAGGAGGCCATATGTGCTATGGTGAACAGGGGAGGAGGTCTCTACGTGGCACTCAAATGAGTCTATGCCAAGAAAAAGGCTGGCAGAATACAAAAGCTTTGCTGTTGGTCCTACAAGTAGATCACCTTTAGTGCTCTGTGTGATGGCAGAAACACATCACAACTGTATTTTCCTATACAAACTCATATATTAAAGTAGAAGGGAGGTGAAGGACTGGGTTACATCCAGGCAAAGAAGTCAGGAATAAACATCCCTTCAAAGTAGAGAAGCAGCCATACACAGAGATGTGATGAGTAGCTGCAGTTTATTCCTCCTGTCTCCTGTACTTGCTTTGACTGGAGGCTCTTGGGACCTACACTGCATGCTGCCTTACAGTTTGGCAGGCATCAAGGAAATCAGTTCCAAGCTTCATTCACAGACATTTTCCACATCTTTCCTATTTTAGCCTTGACTCTACCCTCTGGGGCCCTCACTGGGACCTGAGGGCTGAAAGGGAAACATTTCAGGTTGCAGTTGTGAATACAGCCTTTAGAGCAGTTCAGCTGCTTGAGAGAAAAGGGTTAATCTGTTCCCAGTTTGGAATAGTCTGCAGGCAGAGATTTGCAAAGCAGTAGGGGCTGTACCAGATGTGAGAGCAGTGATTAACTCACTACCCAGACCACCGAGGAGCTGTGTTTAATTGGCACCTTATTTTAGCGGCTTTTAGAATGGGGTCTGTGATTAAGAGTTTAGATTCAATTCAATCTGATTTGAAAGAGAGAAGCTGAGAAAACAGAGATTGTCTGGTACCATAGTGGTCTGGGCTTTATGCTTTCTTGAAGTGGAGGGAAGAAAACCTTAAGGAAATCAGACATTTCTCTCACAGAGTTACCCTGGTTTTGTTAGTCAAACAGAAGCTCTTCCTATCCCAAAACAGACGGCATGAATCCTGATAAGTACCCATTATCAAAAGGAATGATTCATAGATACTTGTTTTTATTTAAAGATTGTTTTCTGGGGGATTTAAATCTTCCTTGACAGTGTTTGTAACTTGAAATGCCACAAAGCAGGGCTGTCACATAGCAATTGGAGGATAATACTGACAAGAAGAGGACGAGAAACTGGCTATTCTCATTGGGCTGTCTGGATGGGAAGGAGCAGACAGCAAGCAAACAGAGCCACGTGAAACGCTGCTAGAAGCAACCTCAAGAGGTCACCTCTGTTGCTAGGCAGGATCAGCTAACACAAGCAAGGAAAGGAAAATTAGCCTCGGAAAATAATTTCAGCCTTAATAATTCAGGCTGGTGCTGACATTGAGGCACGATTTGATCTTTAGATGCAGATTTTTACAGTGGGTGTATCCTTCCCCCTTTATTTTTCTTTCTCATCCCAGTTCACTCTGAGTGGGGAACGATTCTCAGCCCAAGCTCATGATTGATATTGTCTGGAGTCAGCATTTGAGCTGACATCAGCTGTGGCCCCATCATGATCTCACCAGTGGAACTAAACCACCTGGAAAATTTGAGCCAAAAGGTCTTGTGTGGACAGTCCTCCAGGGAGACAGTGCTTTTTAATTAACTTGCAGAAAACATTGGTGGGGAATGATTGCCAGTTGCATCTGAGGGAGCAATCCCAATTGCACACTGTAATTTCTGTTACCTGCACAGTGGAAAAATCTCTCAGCGTTAGTCCTTTATTCCTCTCAGAGGAGCTAAAAATATGCTATTTGAAAAACAGACTGATATTGGTTTGAAATGGGAGAGGGAAGAAGCAAAGCTACCTGGGAGGTGTGGAGGGCACACTGACAAATTTGCAAAGTGTTTACAGTGATGGCAGTTCGCTGGGTGTATTGGGTTCTGAAAACCATCGTCATCTGTCCCATAACTAATTATTTGAGTGGATTAGTCACTACTGGCTTTGGCAGGGCTTTTCATTTGATTTCCAATAAGAGGCTGCAATCTTCAGCCCCATCTAACCTGCTTCTGGCACACTGGGCAAAAAAAAAGGGTCTGTGAGGACAACATGCTGCTTGTCTTCTGGGCAAGGGCTAAAAAGAATATCAAGTGGCATTTTGGGGGTCAAAAGGAGAGCTGTCTGTTCACATTAGCCTTGGGCTGTTGGGTTAGTTTTGGGTTTTTTTATTCTGTACACTAAGAAGCTCCTGGGATCAAGTTAAAATGTGAAAATATGAACTTTCTGGGAAAAAAGTGCAAAATGTTTCCAGCTTCCTGTGTTATGGGGTCCTGATATCAAACCACGGTGGCCTGTATTGAACTAATGAGGTGGAACCTACACTGCCAGCTCAAACCTTCATGCTGTGGAGCAGGACGGGTGCCTGCCCACCGGGAAAACAAGAGGCTGGCAACTTGAGCCAACCCCAGAGTTGCACCAAGGTCCACTGAGCCATGTCAATAGCCAGGCATCTTGGGAAGTGGGGCTAGCAGTGAAAATCACCTCAACTCAAGATTCACTGTGTGGAGAGAAAACAACATTGACTTGAAGAGCCATCAGCAGCAGCAATGTCTGAGGGATGAGGCTTGGAGCCTGGGAGCATTTGATCATAAATCTTGGAAAACTGTGAAGACTTGTACTCAGATATGAATGCGGTGGCTCTCATTCACACTTCTAGGAGTTGTTTATCCAAATGCCATCAACTGCTGTTTGCAAAGGGATTAAAGGGTACGGGGAGTCACTGAGGTGTCTCTTAACTAGAGATGGGTTTTAACCATTTCAAGCGTAATTGCAGTTTCCACCATACAGTAAACTGTTCTTGGTTACCTAGTTGCTTCTTCATGTTCCAATTTTCTGAAAGATGATCTGCAGAGCCTCCAAATGCAGTGAAATATACTGGCACATCTTATCTGTGTTGATTCCCTGAAGAAAGCACTGGGAAACAGGATTTAGAGACAAGAACTGAGCATGCTGCATTTGCTGACCATATGCTAAGATATTTTCTCTCATACTGGGCTCTAACAGTAGCTTGTATTTGCAGGCATAGAATTGGAAACAACATTGACTGGGAGTAAACAGCATTCAAAAATAATGTTGAGATCTAGTATTCTTTATTTCAGAGAAGGGAGCATAAGGAAGGAAAAAACAGAAAATGAGGTGAGGGCAATCTCATCAGAGGCTGTGGGGTGAGCCACAGTTCTCACTGGCATCCCAGCAAAGACGAGTTAAAAGGCGTGATTTGAAGGAGGATCTTTTGCAGATGTGTATAGGGAAGATCAAATGATGGTGGCTGTAAGAAAGAAACACTCCATGGAAGTGACTGGTTGCCAAATCCCACCATTAAGTGACTTCTGATGAGTAATATAGTCCAGGGTTATGCCAGAGTTTGCATTGCTTCCACATGCACAGAAGAGAGAAAGAATGAACCAAGTTGCCTTATCCCTTCAGCTGGTCACAGGACTGCTCCTGTCTTGATGAGGATGAGCATGATAAGGAACCTTGCTGTGCATGGGTTCCTTACCTCCTTTCAGCCCACCCAAACTTGCTCTGCCCAAGACAGGAAGGCAGCAGTGATGGGGACAGGGAGGACTATGGACACTTCAGACCAGGTGCATGTATTAGTCACTGCAGGGACCAGACAGCCAGAATATTGCTTACGGGGATCCAGAAACGCAGCTGCTTTGAAGGACCTTCTTAAAACCTGAATTCCTTGGTGTAACACAAGTGGTGCAAAAATGCACAACTCTTAAGCCTATTTTTATTTTAAATGGAGGCCCAACAACTTGCTCCAAAATGTGCTCCCTGCCTGCTTTGACTGCCTCTCTCTTCCAGCATCTACTATTTGCAGATAGACTTCTCACGCTTTTCCTCTCCTGCAACGTTCACAGAGCCCTTACAAGCTGCTGTGAACTGGAGACTTTCTCTTCCTATAGCCCTTATCTTACTGACCAACCTGCTCTGCTCTAAAAGCAGATGCTGTTAGTGAATGTGCATGATTTAGGGACTGACAGGAGTCAACACCCAAAGAGAAGCCCAAGCTGCTTTGGGTCAGTGAGGTACTCATTTAGATTCTTGTCTTAAAGATATTTTGCAAGGATAATGTGATGAAAATTTATTGTGTAATTAATTATTATATTGCATACCTTATAAATATTTATCAGTGAGCAAATTCTGTGGTGCTTGTTTCATGTGTGTCATGCTTGGCTACAACATAATCCACAGTTGTATTCCAGCTACAATCAACTTATCTTCTGTCAGAGGTGATCCCTCTGTGTGATGGGGAAGCAGAGTGGCTGTGTCTTCAGGGCTGGAGTCAGAGCCAGTGAGGATGGTGGGGAAGGAGGAGAGGAGGAGGTCCACCACATGACAAGTATGTCCTGGAGCAGAGCTCTGGACAATGCACTCACATTTCATGGAGGAGAGCAGTTCAGCTGCCATAGCTAGGAGTGGCAAATATGGCAATATTTCATAGGGCATCCATGGCTTTGAAGCCAGAAGAGACATGAGGCTGTAGCAAGCAGTTGCTGTGCACATGTGAGTCTGTATTTGCTATTCTAAACCAAGAAGGACAGTTTAGCCTGGTTTTCTAAGGAAACAAAGCTTTCGCTCTCACGCTGCGTGTCCATCTGTTTTCCCTTTGGTTGTACCCAGCAAATCTGGAACCCATTGGCCAAGGTCAGCCACATTTGGCAGTGGGACAGTGTGTATGTACTTCCCTCTGCAGAGAACCGGGTGTCTTCATGTAGGAGAAGACAGGGATAACCCAGCTCTTTAATTGAGAAAGGCCAGTGCCAACTGGACCCTGAGTGCTAGCTGGCCTGTCAGCCCACGCTTGGCTCCAGGTCCACCACAGCTTGTGGCCAACCATGGAGGCTGGGTAAGACCTCAGCTACCAGTGGGTACTAACTGTGCCTGGCAGGGAGAGTTTCCTTCCTAACCATTGCACTAATCAGCTTAACCCTGCAAGATGACATCTGATAAACTTGAGCTCTCTAATAAAATATCTCACAGCTATTTTGTGTTTGGGTGATTCAATGTATCCTGATAGGAGATGATATATTATTAAAACCCAATTTTCCCAAGAATTTGTGTTTTGACCTGGCAATATTTTGAAGAAACCCTTTGAGGGATGTCTTTTTTTGCAGAGCAATCACAACTGTTATTATAAACACACGCCCCTATCATTCCCTCTGTCTGACCTCGCACCATCAGATAAGCAGGCTTAACCTTCACATGTCCATAGCGATTACTTTATATCTGTCCATAGCCGTGACTGGGATAAAGTGATCTTTTCTGCAAAAACAGTTTATCCTTTAGGAAGTTACTGCTTACTCATGTGTTAACCTCAGTTATGAGCAGGTGACCAAAGACAGGCAGACTGCAGCTTGCCTCTGCTAGTGAGCTATAAATAAAGAGGAGCCTGCAGATAGAGTTGCCTGTGCTCTGCTGCAGGTAAATATTTGTCAATGTAAGCTTAGCGAGGGCAGCTTGCATTTGGATGGCTGACCACAAATCCCCATGGGAGACTGCAATAAAAATGATTTGGTGGCATCAACTGCTACAGGGTGTTAAGACCACCAGGAAAAGAATAAAGTAGTTCAGTTCATTATCTCAGTGACATATTGTTGACACGGAAAGTCGGTATTTGATACCAGGGACTCAGATAATGAAGGGTCAGAAACCAGCTTAGGTGATCACTGACTTCTACCTCCTAGGCTGAGGCAGAAGCAAGTACTTCTGGATCATCCTAAGCATATTTTAAATATCTCAAATGGAGAGATTCCACAGTCTTCCTAGTCAAACCTAAAATTTGTGATAGTTTCTTTCTTTCTCATTCTCTGAGATGCATCCTCCCTGAAGCATATCCAGCCTCTGATTACAACTGGCCACGTTCTCAGGAGCTGCTTTCCTATGTTCCAGTGACTTTCCTGAGTTGTAAATCTGACAACATTGATAGTTTTGAATATCCTACTCTCCCAATATATTCAGGATGGGATCACTCCTGATTCCAGCTTTTTACAGGTTTCTGACATGCTACTGAAAAGCTAAGGAGCAGAGAGGCTATAGTGCAGGACAGTTTGAGAGAGCTGCATTTCCAGACTCCTTGCAACACCTCTGGGTCTCTGTGCAGCCACAGCAGGTTGACTGATCTACCCTCTTCATCCCTACATATCACTTCTGCTTTCTGTTCCTGTATGTGGTAGTGAAAACAAGGGCAGAGGGTGTGCATATAGTAGCAGTTGGATGTCCAATACCAGCTAATTCTCTTAAACCCTCCGCAAGCATGTTTCTTTTTTAGGTTTTTTTTTTATTTATTTATTTGCTTGTTTGGGGTTTTCCTGGATTTTTTGAGGGTTTTTTGGCCACTGCTTGGGACAGGATAGTAGGCTGTATGGTTTGACAGAGAACAGCAACTCTTTAGTCCACCAAGTTCGTTTGACTTGGAATAAGGCATAACCTCCATAGTTTGGGTAGAAAGATCAGACCCCATCTAAGAGGCTACTCAACAGAAGAGTCTGTTGAGTCATATTAGACAGCAAGTGGGGGTGACTTGAGTAAGATGCCGTGCAAAGGCAGAGAGGAGAGAGCAGAGTACTGAGGAGGGTTAAAAGGAGTCACCACACCACCCCTGCACCATCTTCACTCTCTGCCACTGCTTTGCAAACTCCTCTATCAGCAGCACCAAACCCAAATTTCTTACCTTTGCCTTCAGGCCTTTTGTGGCCTCTTTTCATACAATTCAAATGTCTCCATTTAGCAAAGGACAACAGTCTTCTTGACTAGGAGTTCTTTCCACTCTGCACCATGCAGCAAAGGAGTTCCTCTGTTCAAACACCATGATATCACCCTCAAGGTCATCCTACAAATTGCTTCCTAAAATTCTTCTGTCATAAGATCTGTGAAAAGCACAGTGAGAACTAGACTGATGGCATGCACTGAACACCCTGACAAGCACGTACCCTCTACTTTGAGCATGGTTGACCTGTGAGGAGCATCAATGCTGTCTTATATCTCACATTGGGCTGAGTTGCTGGCACATGGGAAACCTTTCTCTTTTATCTTTGTACAATGGGCACCCCAGCACAAAACTGGAGCTCTGAGCTGAGACACAGATAATATGCAAGTTGGTTTACAGCAAAATGGAGAATGAGTATCAATCCGTTTTATGTCAGAACACTCTTGAAGCTTTGTTAATACAATTTCAGTATTATTCTTTATGAAAAAATCCTGCTTAACCAAGATGACCAGACTTTTCCCATCTCTAATTTTAATGTGGTTTTATAAAATGGATACGCTTGGCTTGTCATCTGGAAACATTAACCAGGGAGGTTAAAGGGGTGAGGCTCTTGGATTTAAAGCATCCATTTAGTAGATAGATAAATTAATTGACTAAGTGCTGGCCCATTTGTCACAGGGCTATTATACCTGATTTTTTTTGCTGGGCTGGTTATAAGCTATTGGTTAATGGGGTAGAATTAGATTTTTGCAGAATTCTGTGCAGATAATTTTCTTAGAAAACATTTTTAAGAGCCTGCCTGTCCAGAATATGAGATGTGATGTTCCATTGCTGTCTGATGGATTGGTCCTCAAACAGTGGGACTGCAGCTGCAAGTAGTAGCCTGTGGCTCCTCCATTAGAGTTTCTGTGTTAGCACAGGAGAGCTGTAATAAAGAGAAATGACACGTTAATGTGGAAGCAGGTTGAAAGCCCTCAGATCTGAGCATCATAGGACATTAAGGAAATCTAACACTTGATCCAGAGCAGGACTACTTGGCCTGGGGATCCTCAGGTCCAAAATCATCACATCTAAAAATTCTGTGTGCAGACTGTTTAACTTGAGCTCATCTGTTTTCATGAGATGAATCCAAATAAAGAATAATCCCAAAGTAACTTCCTCACAGCAGGATCTCAGAGCAATGTAGAGTCATCTGAAACAATATAAATAATAGGTAATGTAAAACCTGACTGGAAAAAACACTGGCTATCAAGTATAACAAATGTTATCCTGCGCCACTGGGGGCAGAAGCAGGGGAAAATTTCCTGTCTTCCCTGTATTTCCCATGAATGTTTTCCTCTGAAAAGCTCCCTGTCTTTCCCATATTCCTACATCTCAGTCAGGCTGAGGAAGGTATATAGGGATAGCTGGGACATTCCAGGGTTATGAAGTATTTAATCTCCAGGACACTATTATCTGAAGTTGGTTGAGACACTTCAGACAGAAATAGGCCCCATCCTAACAGCAAAGGGAACAGAGGATATCTTCAAGTGAATAGTTGACAGGATTCCACAAAATCACCACCAAGGCATTACGGACAAGCTTTTTTTTAGCACTATCAGTGAGGCTGAAGGACGGATAAAACACAGAAATGCTCTACCTAAGGTGAAGGGCAATTCACCTATACAGTTAGCAGAGCTTATTTGCTCCAGCAAGAAGTCTGGGAGAGGGTGGTGTTATTCCTTCTGCACATATCTCCTTTGATGCTTTCTTTTTTCATCAAACAAATATGATCTTCTCTTTCCACATTATGTCCTTCATCTTACACATATTCATTACAGAGCTCTTCATATCATCCTGTTTTGCTCTTTTCCCCTCCCTTGTCACACTTTCTCAGTGTCTCATGATACCTTCTCTGGCTGGGAGGAACTCTGCCAGCACAACCCCAGTTCTCACTTGTTTTTCTCCATTAAAATCCTTCTCAGGAAGCCCAGATGCTTAAACAAAAGTTGGCAGCATGTAGGCTGACATTTGCTGCTCTCATGTTCACTTTTAGCCCCCAGCCAACCAGTGCTCAGATTTTTTTTCTCTACCTGGAGACTCTTTGGAAGTGTTTTGGCCATTTTACTCTGTGTCTGTGTCTCAGCTAGCACAAAAGGATTCGGTGCTCTGATTGGGACCCGCGTTTTATGCATAAAAGTTAATATTGTCACTAGTGAGCTGCTTTAGGACAACAGCTTGACAGGTTCATTCATACAGAACTGAAAGTGGACTTCCAGTAGGGGCCCAAAATAGCCTGTGAATGCCTGACCAGGGCAGGCTGAGGTGACAGGGACCCAGCTTCCTAGCAGGTGCTCGTATATTTTACACAGAGCTACTGTTTGAGGTCAGGGCCTATTTATTGGAACATGATGTGACTACACTGCTCCTGTTAAAATACAAACAAAGAACAGTGTCATCCCAGTGACACTGAAAAGAGGCCTTTTAATGAGGGGCATAAATAACAGACTATCTCGCTGGAAACCTGTAATGGTGTAAGTACAAATCAGGGGATAAGAGGAAAGAGGTGCCCCCAGCTATCATGTTAGATATATTGGATCTCTCTCGATTTTGTCTCAGAAAGCCCCCACCACATCTTTGGGGTCCTGCAAAATGCAAGTGTTCAGTTTTGAAACTGATGCTCATCGAATCATGGAAATGTTGCCTGGAAGTCCCCTCTGCAGGTCTCCTGGTGCAAATGTCTTCCCTAAAGTTCAGCTTGGGCCTCTTGTATTGTCCACAACCAATGAAAAGTATCTGCCATCTTTGTATCTCTCTGTTGGGTGCTTGTGGGTCACCTCTAGCTCACCTCTCAGATACCTAAGCAAACACAGCTCCTTCAGAGCTTAACTCCCTCCTGAGGGGCAGGTACATCCTCTGAACACACAGGCAGCCCCACTGGGCCCTGCCAGTTTCCCAACATCCCCCTTGACCTGGGAAGAGGAGCCAAGGCTGGACACAGCAGCCCAGGTGTGGCCTCACCACCACCAAGTGGTCCAGAATAAGTAGCTTCTCTCAATGCTGGCTGCCTTCCTCCTATCCAGGAACATAACAGGCTTTCTGAGGGAGGAGTTGCTGGCAAAGGCACTCATGGGTTCCTTTCATCCATGAAGTCATCCAGTTGCTTTTTGATCCTCTGTAAGGATTTGCATATAAAATCTCATCCAGCAAGGAGTTTTACAAATTTCTTCCACAGTGTGTAAAGAGCCAGTTCCTCCTGCTTGTGGAGAGCTTGCTAATTGCTAGTTTAATTTCTTTTTCTGGTATGAGAAAGCACAAGGAATCATTGTAAGTATTTATTGTCCCTCTGCCCTTCCTGATTTTATAGATCTCTACAGAAGTGATAACAAAAGAGACAAAAGAAAGACACAGGTAAGACATGCTATATTCTCCTTTTCTGTCCCTTTGTTTCCTGCAGCATGTGACTCCTCATGCTTCATTTGAGTGTCACCTTTGGAGACTCTCTCCCATCTTATGTTTCTTTCTACTTTGTCTATGGCACTCCAGCAGTAAACAGCAACTAGGCACAACTGAGGTTGTAAACAACCATTTTCCTGCTCATTCACCTGTGTTGTTCTGGCAATTGCTTAATGGTAAACATATGATTTACTGACACAGTCTAGACAACAGTGGCAACAAGTTTAATTCCTTGTCTTTGAAGGACAGGCTAATACAATTTTCCTTGGCATTCCTCCAGGCCACAGAGTCAAGAAGAGACACAGGCAGAGGTGCTATCAAGACCCCCACCTGGATTATCATCTGAATTTCATTAGGATTTTTAATAGTGCCATTGATGGAGTTAACTGGCTAAAAAAGCAACTTAATCTGTTGAAGAGCTGCAAAAAAGAGCTGTAATTCTTTCTGAAAGATTGTTTGGGCTTCTTGCTCTGCTAATCTGGTGTTTGTGTTTATGTGGACAGTCAGAATGCATTCTCAAGCAACAATTTTAATGTCTGCTGGACATATGTTGTTTACATGATTTAGAAGTCACGGATCTTGCAGGCAGGTTTGACATTCAGCAAAGGCCTCGAGGGAAGTAGATTGCCTGCAGGTTAGGAACAACCAGCTGAACCCTACAGAAACTAAGCCCAGTCCCAAGAAGAGCTTTGCTAAAGCAAGAGATTCAGGCAGGGGCTGAAGGAGTGATGCACTTCTAAGCCACCTACCTGAATCTGACACAGGCAAGAAGCCTTCAAGTACTCAAAATCTTCTATTTATCCAAGATCTACTAGAAAATAAGATGGCCATAGCCATGGAGTGGGAAACTGATAAGGAGTATAGCTGGTAATGTCCTGCTAATTCTAAAATGAGGGTTTCCTGCTCTTCACTCTCTTGACTCAGTTATCCCGAGTCTATCACTGACAGAGGACAGTGTTTGCCCTGTGAGCAAGACATGATGATGTAGGAAGAACAAACAGTCTCTGTATGGAAACTGGAATTATCATGGGGGCTGACAGTAACCCTTGCCAGGGACTTGCCCCATGCTTATTAGCCATCCAGAGCTGCCTATTTTAGGGCCATGAGGTTAAAGGTGGCCTCTATTTAATGCAGAGGCCTGTGCTGATAGGGAGGCAGTCTGGACTGTGAGGTTTATTATGCTAGTGAACCATCTCATATGGAGGAAGGTCCCTAGGGCTGCACATGGAGGTGGATACAACTCTACAACAGGGAAGAGGCTGGAGGAGACATGAGACAGCAGCCAGAAATCCTTGATATGATCCTGTGTACTCACTGAGTGCAGGTTGCTGTTGGGGTGATGCTTGGCCTATGGTTTAGAAAACCGAATTGCTTGTGCAGTAAATAGTAATTCTTAAGGGGAGCTGGATCTTGACTTCTCCGCCCTGATGCCTTGGTGGTGTCTCTCCTCCTAAAATTATTGAATGGCACCACCTTGTGGGTACTTGGAGGCGATGAGACTTTTCCATCTATTCCATGTGTGGAATAGCGAGGCATGCAAAGGGGATTCATTCTCACGCTGCTTCTCAAAGACCAGACAGCCATCAAAAACTGCTTTTCAGATTGTTTTCTGTCAGATGACAAAAACAGATTTTAGCCCTTAGCCATTGATTTTCAGAGCTTAACTGATTTTGCCTTTGCTAGAGTTCTCATTGGAAAACTGTAAACAGATTAAATAATTAACACTTTTCTATTATAGAGGAAATGCAGAGAAAAATCTCTAAATATATATATTAAAGGTTGTCTGTCCTGTCTGCGATGTCTTCCCTCTTTCCAAGATATGAAATCCATGTGTCAGCCAGTCCATGCATCACAAAATACACTGAACTCATGAAAGTAAGGTGTAACAGGAGAATTTACCATATGTACTATTGTGTTTGCCTTGAGGGATTACCCTGCCAATGACAGCACATGTCCTTAACTGCAGTTTCTGGGAAGCATCAGGCATATGTTTATGAATAGAACAGCCTGTGTACAACAACTCCAAGACTTTCCAGAAGGCATTGGCTGCATGGTATGTATTTTATACAGCATTAGGGTGCATGGGAATGCAGGAATGCAGGATGCTAAATAGCAACTGGTGAGTCAGTGTGACTGTACGTGTATGGAGTATTAGGTTTTTATTTTGGTCAGCTGGGATTATCATATATCTATAAATCCAAGCAGCTTCACGAAATCTACCCAGATAAGATTTTGCAGAGGGAATAGGATGATGTCCTGAAAAAAAGAACATATTTTAGCCTAGACTACATGAAGAAAACGGAACAGGCTCTTAAGCAGAATGCAGGCAGGTGAGCATTCAAATCCATAGACTTCTATTGCCCATGGTGAGAAACTCAATAAAACCATAAATAAATACAAATGGTTAAACTGCCAATTAAATTTTTCAAGCCTGCTCCATAAACTCACTTTCAGTTTTGGAAAGAGCATTTTCCTTTTACAGTGTTGCCCTCTCCTCAAGCCATGTGCCCAACCAGGGTTTTTCCAGGCATAGTTGCAAGGGCAAGTTGTGCTGGGTGCAAGGTTGTGCCAGAGATGTGCTGAGAACTCATGGGCACAACAACATGGTCAAAGTAATGTGGTCCACGAAGTGAGGAGAGGAAAAAGGATGAGGAAAGTTTGACAGGGGATTAGAGAGGTTTCTGAGAGCAGGCATTGGGATAGAAGTGGGAAGGTACCAGGCCAGTCAAGGCAAGACCCTGGCCTTTTGGTCATTCTGCCATCGCTCACCTTCTGCCAGATGTCTGCTGGCTGGTTTTGCCCCTCGAGTCTGAGACATCTGCAGGCAGAGAAACTTGCTGTGTGTTCCAAATAACCCCAGGCATCTCTCAGGATAACACCATCTTAGGTGTCACATGAGCACGGAATAAAAGACAATCCTGTCCCCAGAGAGCCTACAACATGATGATAGATGAAGATGTACTAAGAGGAAAGTGCGTGCCGTGAGAACAGATGGGTGGTGTGAGAGACAGTAAGGCTGGTCCATCAGCAACTTAACCTCTGTGGGTGCTTTTTCCAGTCATGACAGTGAAACACAGTTTGAAGCACAGATCTGGAAGAGGAAAATGAGCCAGTCTTAGAGAAGCGATGAGGATTTCCTCTTCACTGTCCTGAACATGCCTGTGTGGGAGAAAAGATGAAGATGCTTACTTGGAAATTCAGAAAACCGATGACAGCCGTGGCCTCCTGGATCAATCAGAGACCACTATCAATATCCAGATGTTGAATGGCAGTGGTGAGGAGGATGGGGATTGATAGGCTGAGGAGATGAGCAGTGGATGCTTGCAACGTGGATTAACAGGATTGAGAGAGCCCCTCTAGTGGGAGAATCCAAGAAAGGCAATTGCAGCCATCAGCTGGGAAAATGATCCCCATGCAGCATCGAGGATGGTCACAAACATGAATCAAGATTGTCCCAAGAAATGCAGTGTGTAACATAATTTACATTATGTAAGGGGAAATTAAAAACAAAAAAGCCCAACTCCAAACAAAAGAAAAAATCCAACACTTTCTGCCAAACTGATTGTAAAAAAAAGTCTTTCCTGACTTGACATTCCACAAGGGAGTGAAGCCTGAGCACGTGAGCAGAACTCTGCAATCATACACACAGGAGACTTTAAGTCGGGTAGAAACAGCAGTGTATTTCACTCTCTTTTAGCCCAGACTCCAGAAGCTGCTGTTCATTGACCAAGTGCTAGGGAAGAACACAGAGACACTAATATGCTCAACTTAAAAGATTAGTCCCAACTCTAGTGTGAGTCTGAGATAGCTGGAAAAACTTGTAACATGTCAAAAAACATAATATCGTGGGAAAGGAAGAAACACTGGCTACCTCAGTTATTTGGGGAAATCACTAACTCTGTGAAACTAACTGAAACTAATCTCAGTTTCCAATTTGTAAACTTGGGTGAAGAGTGATTCTTCACTCTTATAAAGAGTTACATGACAAAAGGTATGAAGGCTCTGAAATGCCAACCAACTTAAGACAGGGAACCAGAGTGGTGTCTGGCCCTGATATATAGTTGCACCAATTTTTTTTACAGTTTTCAGATTCTGTTTCAGCACTGAGCTGCCAAATAGGACAGAAGACCATCAGGGCTGTGCAGAGAGAGGACAGCTCCAACTGCAGAGTAGGCTTGCTCATGCCAGTCCCCTTCTGCTGCTCAGTGTGAGCCTGCTGCGGGAGCCATGGCTGTCAGGAGGACAATGCCTCTACCTGATGAAGAGAATGAGGGAGATAACACATATTAGATACCTGTAATAGTTAAACACCTTCAGTTTTATCCTGGAGCAGCACATTCAATATTTCCACCCATTTATGTAGTGTTTTAGGGCTGTATTTGACAGGCTTTAATGTAAACATGGCATTGCTGGCACACAGACAGCTTTTTTTTTGGCATTGGTTTTACAGTGTTTTTACATAGAATAAGTTGACGTGTGACTCATGTAAATTCAGATTTTTTTTTTTTTGCTTTGAGCAGATGCGGCCTCTCAGTGTGAGCCTGAGAACAGCTGGGGTGTTCCTGGGATTTATTTACAAACCTCCAAGCCAGCAGTTTCAAATCTGGGTTAAAGTTAGATGCCTGTCTCCATGACAGATGGCCTCATTTTGAGAAGGAGTGAGTCTTGACAACTGAGGCTGGCTGGGAGAATGAATTCCTGTTTCACAAAGATGTTTCTATTTTCAGGATATTTTCAGATCCCAGATCAAGATCTAAATCTCCAAATTCAAATATCATTTAGGGATGAACAACATTTCGTCTTGCCAGCATCAAGCCTCTTGCTGATCTCTAGCTGCTGCCAGTGTTTATCCAGGCTGCTGGAAGGATGATGAGTCCCGGCGCTGCTGTCACCTGCCTGACGGAGCTGTGGGGTGTCAGGAGTGAAGGCTGGCTGGGAACATTACTCAGGGGGGTGTGTAGTTTCTAAGTGCTCTTGTGCTCAGGGAGCAAGCCAGCCTGCGAACCCATGGACTGTCCCTGGGACTCGGCACAGCAGGACTGTGGAAGGGGATCCCTGGTCTTCACAGCAGTCCTGAATGTAAAAGGAGCAGAGAGAGGCTGTTCTAGAAACCCTGATTGTTCTTTAGCCCTGCCCAGGGTCAGATCTCACAAGAGGTTTTTCTGGAACATTTCAGAGAACTATTTCCATAAAAACCTTCCAGTCTTCCCATTGAAGACTCCAGTAGCTTTGAACAAGCAGTCACGGTCTTCAGTGCCCACAGCTGAGCTGGCCTTCAGGAGGTGAGGTGTGTGCACAGCACTGTGCCACCCACCCCTCCTGAAGCAGCAGCTCTGAGATGAGGGAGCAGTCCCCACTCACGTTACACAGGGTAGCTACTGAAGCACTGAAGCCACACAAGATGTCAAACGTTAGTGCTAAGCTCAGACTTCCTGGTTATTTTTCCTGGCCTCCAGATACTTTTGTGGAAAAGTAAGGAGCTTCAGTAGGTCTTTCCAATAGCTCTACGTAGGTGTCTTGTCCTTAGTTCACCTCAAATGGCACTAGAGGTTGCATTTGAGGACAGCAGCCCCCTGGGAATCGTCTGTCATTGTCATCATCACTGCCAGGCAAAGATGAAGGAGAGCACCACAGGTATCTTGTGGGGTTTCACCACAATCCATGTTAGGGAGAGCAACATCCTCCCAGTCTAACTCCTGGTGCCCCAGAGCCTGGAGTTTTGATTCACTGATGGCAGCTTGGTGCAGAAATGCAAAGTCTGAGACAAGGAGGAAGAGAGGAGAAACCATATCCATCATGCAACACACAAGACAACTGCAGCATGTGCTGCTGAGCAAAGGGGAGCTTGCGGTCCTGGAACATGAATATAGGCCATGGCCCTTCATTAACTTGCATTATTATTAGGGTGGCACTCTGAGGAATTTTTCTGCCCGTGGTATATCTCTTCTTCTGCAAATTACTTCATATTCCATTAAGGAAGGAGGGCCACACTGATGTTTTTGTTTGATTTCAGGACTTTGCTCTTGAGATCTTGAACTAGTGTTTGCAAAAGGCAGCCTGGCCTTTGTCATCCTGAAAGGTGACTGTAAACATGAGTTTGTGCAGACTCCATGTTATGGAGGAAAAGAGCTTCTACTTCTTAAGTCTTTACATCAAGAAAACAAAACAAAAACACCCAAAAGAAAACCAGCACCCATCTGACACGTAGAGTGGAAATTTATGCTATCCTTCCAAATTCAAGCAAAGGTCTGCAAGTTGAGCTGATTTCTGCCTCTCACCTCAGTTACTCTGTAGTCAAAGTTCTTTCCTTATAACCAGTTATCAACTTTGTCAAAAGGAGACAGTTTTGTTCATGTTGGGCAGAAGACTCTTTTCAAAATATAGGAGTGATTAACTTAAATCCCACAGTATGCTGAGGCAATTCAATATGCTTTGGAGCATTACTGATGAATATTTCATTCTGTTTAATAAGGCACAAATAGAATTTATTATTCTGTCCTGAATCAACTAGATGCATGAGCCAGAGGCTTCAGTCACAAAAAGGGTGACTTTTTGAAGATCTTTAAATTCTCCTTTAGTGTTCAGTTCAATGGCTGTTAGCTGGGATGTCATTCAAGGCTGTTATACACCAACAGCTGTTTCAGGGTTTCTGATATTTATAGTATTTTTGTAGTCAGACAGCTCAGAGGTGTCCAGGGTATTTTCCTGGGTGCTGATGAACAAGCACCGAGGCAGCCCTCCCACAGAAAGTTCACACTCCAAGCGAACATCATGCCTCAGTAGACTTGATGGGAATCTACTGCACTCAAAGCTTTTGTGAGGCACCAAAGTGCTTCTCCTTTATTCAGCCTTGCAGAATTTCTTGCTTTCATTTTGCTATTCAACTCTGCTGTTGAGTGAATTCCAACTGGCCAACTTGACATATAGATTAAACCAGAAAGATGGAGGAAAGAGGTGACCAGCAGCAGGTTATAATGCTCTGAACTGATTATACATGATAGCAGAAGCAATTTGTCACTGTCTGAGTCATCTCAAGTGCCACGTTCAACAAAATTCTTTGAACAGAGCATTAGAGACAATAAAGTCCAGAGGAAACTTAGGTGGAGAAATACAGTTTTCAGGTAGTTCTGAAGTGCTAATTGTTGATCAGACTGTGCACTTACCCAAGATTAAAACCCCATTGTAGATAAACCACTGGAAACTGCAGAGAACATCGTGGTGAGTGATTATCTTTGGCTCTGGATGAAGTATATTGTCTGTGAGACAATAAAATGAAGGGCCTAGGAACTGGCGCTCTTGGTGACTGAATTAATTTTGAAGTCTCTCTCAGTCTCTGAGGCCTCAGAAGACACTGAAAAAACTTTACTGACAAGTAATTTTGTAATTATACGAAGCCTGAAGATTGTTTTCAGTGACCTCCAGCAGTTAATTATGGGCATGCAACTTGCAGACTGTGGGGTTTAAAAGAGCTGCTCACAGGCTGGATTTTTCTTTTGTAGGGGATTCAATTAAAAAAAAATTAAATGTTCATCCCTTTTTGGACCATGAGTTTTGTCCAAAGATGCAATTTTGCAGAGCAGCTTTGCCTTGGGGCACTGGCACTTCCCCCACAAAAATACCCAGATGTTAACTTTCTGACCAGCTACCATTTCCAAGCACTAAAATGATTAAGAAAGTTCAGAGAAATTCATCATCATTTTCCTAGGAACAGCACAGCTGTAGTTTTTTATTTCCTTGCCCCCCTACATGGTGGTGGGGCCTTGGATTTGCCGTTTTGGTGTAGTGTCAGCTTCTGCATATGCACAGAACAAAGACCTTAATTTACAGAAAAAAAAATCTTACTTTGGAGACTGCAAAACATTTTGCTGATATTGTGAAGCACTGAATTCCACAAGTTAATTATGGGTTGTGTAAAAAATCACTGCTTTTCATCAGTATTGGAAACTAAATGTATTCATGCCTTCCTGAATGCTTTCTCAGCAGTGGCCAGCCTTGACACTTACACAGAAGTGGGGTGAAACAGGGCACTGATACCTGTAATCATCCTGAGGAAAGAAAACGTCCAATATAAAACTGTTTCAAAATCTCGGCCATTCCCTGGAAAAACAGCATCTGGTTCAATGTATCTGTGAGCACAGGCTGTCTGCAAGGGCTTTTTTGTTCTTTAAACAGCTCAGCTGACAGGTTACTTTCTGGAAGAGGCATGGTAATCTGTCTATTTATGTACTGTCTTTAAGTGAGAGATGTAGCCTCAAATTAGGACAGGATTGGGAACTGAAACAAATGGGCTCACAGATATGGAAGACACCAGAATTCTTGGTGTCCAGGCTCTGTGCCATCTCAAAAGCATTTTCAAAACATGGAATAAAATGAGCCATGTTGTTTTTGTAGTGGACTAAACTGAGCTAACATCTCATCCTCCAGACGCAATTGATCTAACCTACATTTGAAGAGATGTATGACATTCAGCGAGAGTTAGAAACATCATTACCCTTCCTTTGGAGTTATCCCAGTGTTTACTGGGTGCCTGCCTTTAGAAATGGGAAATCCCTCCCTGGGAGCTGACACATGAAAAGCAATCCTGACCAGTCTGCAGCAGTTCTCAGGCTCTGGCAATCCCACCATCTGACAGAAGTGATGAGAGCAGCTCCAAAAAGAAAAACACCCTTCAGCTTTCACGTAGTGTAGAAAGGCATCTACCAGGTGCTTTATAGCTTCTGTTCCTTGAAGCAAAAAGATGGATTAAAGGAACAAATATTCAGCATAACTTAAGAAATACTGTTAAAAATTTTGGATAACTGCTGTGAGGGGGCAGAGTTCAGAAGGTTGTTAACCCCATAACACTTCATGCTCTGCTATCTGCATCTCTCCCAGCTACCCTTTCACAAACATGGAGGAGGTAGCACAATGGGTTAGCACTAGGTGACTGCAATATTACAATGCGAGGGATTTTGCTTAGGTATCCTGTAGGAAACGTAAGAAAATTGTGCAGGTTGACCTAAGCAGTCTCTGTAAATTATCCTGTGAAACTGGAGATGCAGAATATTCTGTGTCGAGATCCACCTTCAGTCTTACACTTCCCTTCTTGCATGGTTGCAGAGATGCTATCACATTTTCAGCAAGCTCTGCTTTGCCATAAGCAAGAAAGCGCATTGTCTGGCACTGCTCTCAACATGCTCATGTTGCACTGACCTGTGCTCTTGGTGGCCAACACACTGTCTTGTTGCTTCTAAAAGATTTGCTGGTCCCTGTCAACACCCAGTTATGCTGGAAACGTTTCCTACACCAAGAATTCTCCCATGAATTTGAAAGTGGACAAAGGAACAGGTGGAGGCATGGTCAGATTCTTGATGGTACATGTTTTGTGCACATTGCTTGTGGCTCATTGCAGCAGAACTTCAAACTAATCACACTTGGGAAGCGAAGTGCTGGGTGAAACTGGGACACAACGAGCCAAGCCCTTCACAGCCTGGATAAACAAGAACCTGCAGGAAAATACTGTGTTGCCCCAGCTTCCCTAACTCTTGTAAGTGCGCCGGGTCTTGGTACAAGGTACAGGTGAGCATTCTGGGTGTAGCAGTGTGAGCAGGACACATGTCTGGATTACAGCAGTGCTCAGCCAGCAGCATGGACATCTTCTGAAAGTCCTCCATTGGTCTCTAGATGACTCCCTCTTACATACCTTGCAGATGGCTGTTCCATTTGAAGTAGTTATCCTTCATTTCCAAACTTCTGTAGGTAAATAACCATTTGAAGATTGATTTGGTCTGCATTCAGCACATCAGCTGGTCTCATTACAAGTAATTCAAATGCTTTCCAAAGTGGAAAGTCTCTGCTTATTTTCATTTCCTGCCTCTTGCAATGTAGTCAGAGATTGTCTCATTCAGTGTGAATCCTGCAAGCAGAAGTGAAATGTTCTGAGATTCAGGACAAGTCAGACTGTAGATTTTTCCACCATCCCAAAGCCATGTTTAGTCAGCTGGATGAATTAGAGCTGGTAAGCATGCAGCAGGGCATAAAAGAAACCCTCCATGCTCTGTAAAACCAGCCCTGCAGTGCAGCAGGGCTCTGCACAAGTGTGCTAATTCGTCACATGGCATGTCCGCAGGCTGCACTGCACAGCCTGGGCTGAATGGAAAGCTGGACACAGCTAGAGGTTCACCATGGCTGAAGGGTTGTCATCAATTACCTACAGATCAGTTTTTCTTTCCCAAGCAAGGGAAGAAGAGCAGCAGACAGGATCCTGAAAAACAGCATGCCTCTGAATCAAGTGATCAGGTTTCTGTAATTCTCTTGCTTTGTGTTCAGGCACCTGATACCTGGCAATTCCTTTGCTTCTTTGTGTGTCCTGGCTGGATCATCCTGTGCTGCTCCTGTAAAAAGGGCACAGAGGAATTGAAATCAGTTTTGGCTGGAAATAGATGCAAATAAAAATCATTGGAGAAAGGCAGAAAGGGAGCAAAAACCATCTCGTTGGAATTGTTGACAGATGCAGAATGCTGGAGGTGGTCCCAATCTTCCCCAAAGCCTTTTGTTCTTCTGTTTCCTAAGCAGCTTCTTCCTTGAAGTTTTTCCTGTATATGCCCAGGCAAAAACATGGGGGGCAGGAGCTGAGCTGAGCTCAAATTGGCCCCTAGGCTGCTGGAGCCTGTGGCATGCCTGCTCTTCACTTAAAGGAGAGAAATGTGTTTTTCCCATTAGGCAGTGAAATGACAAATGTGAAATCCCCACTCCTAGACAAACAAGTGATTTATTCTCAGTCCCAGTGGCCAAAATCTAATGTTGCTTTTGTCTGTTTCCAGAAGGTATCTTCACTCACTCTTATCCCCACAGTGTTCCTCATTGGTCCCTGTGTCTTTGAACAGACTGGCAGGAGGAAGAAACAATGGGGAAAGGATGATAAGCCTAAGCATGCACTACACAAAGCCTTTCTGCTTCAGTTTATTCCAGAAACGGGATCTATTGGAACTCTCTATCCCTGCAACACACTATGGCCATTGCTGGCAACAGGCTGCAGGTTCTGTACTGGGTTTGCCAAGGCTTAGCACTGGGGCCTGATTAAACTTGCTTTGCCTGGACTATTATTGCGTACCTGCTGCTTCATTTCAATTTGGTTTAGTTGTAGGAACACTTTTTTTCCATCTAGCCAGGTGGCTATGGCTGATGTGATTTACTCTGCCCAGCACTGTATGGTAGAACCGTAGTTTTATACAAAGGGCAGTAAAAAGTTACTCTTCTGTGCATCATGAGGTGTTTGCAACTCAAACTTAACAGAGTTAGTAGGGTTAATCATGGGCCTGGTATGACTGCAGAGGTCTTGAGAAGCAAAAGCACAGGATGCAGTGCAGAGGAGTACAGGCCCAGTGGGATGGTAGGAGATGGGGCACAAGCTTGACTCTGGAGAGCTCACAGCTACATGCAGCTCACCTGTGGACAGTTAAAGAAATGCAGATACAGAGCTGGATAAAAATGATTTTAGGAGTAGTAAAGAGGCTAAAGAACTAGTATCTTACATGTATATAATCAACATATATAGTAAATTTGGAGTAAAATGGAGTTTCAACCCAATGAAGAAATAATAAGGTGTAAAAGCATGTTAATAATCATTAAACTGCCCCCAAGGAGATTCTAGAGTGAGTGAAAAGAAACCATCATCATCAACCTCACATTCCTCCCACTGAACAACTCTGGATGCTGATGATTCCCTGTAACACCACCATCAGAATGAAACCACCAACCTTAGGATCCAGATGAGCAGAGATAGGGGCTGTATAACACCAGGAACAGGGGTAGAAGATAAGAAGAGTGTACCTAAGAGTTTCAAACTGTTGTTGTGGTTGTTGTTAATAATTGTCCTAGTTACAGCGGCCGTGACCAGTTTATCACTGTGTGGGTGTAACCCAGACTGTGTATTCTACACCCTCTCTGTCATTTCTCATGAACTGTTAATAATGGATCATTTGCAGCAGCTGCCCAGGGCACACCTGACATCTCAGGCTACAAGCTGGGTGTTAAAGAACCCTGGGAGGCAGGGGAGTGTTTCTGTCTTCACACCAATGACTCAGCTGTGATAATGCCCCATCCAGGCAGGCATTAGCACCCTCACACCCAGCCTGAGGGGTCATGTCTGCTAATGAGCCATGAGGGGCTGGCACAATAGGCAGCTGCAATGACATAGACCATAAAAGATTCCAAAAGTATCCCATGACTGATGGAGTTAAATCACCCATTGTGAAACTCTGTGCCCTGGAGGAGGTACTGGGCATTCCCACCTGAACCTGAGCATGTATAATATTTGGGTTTTGGGACTTCTGGTACCATTTGTTGGATCCAGAGGAAGACCAGAACCTCAACAGGTCTGCTACTACCACTCTTAACAAGACTGTGACCATCATCATCACCAACAGGTTTTCCTTTTGTTTTACTTTGCACTCAGGGGGACCACGTGGTGCTCAGCACAGGGGCCAATTCTGTTCATGCCATTCTGTTCATGCCCCAGGGTGCTGGGTTACACATCTGTTCTTTTGTGGGTTAAAACCAATTTTTCTCTGTATCACTGTATTTATTGTAATCTTTTTACTAAAGTGTAACTCTGACTTATAATCTCTTTTGAGTTAGGTTAATTTCTCCTGCTGGTTTACCTTTAAACCAGCAGAATAATAATAAAAATGATGATGATGATGAAACCTTTTCTGCATAAGAGTATTATTTGTTTTTTTCTGTAATAATTTGACCTGGGCTAATGATGATTTTTTAATTAAAGTGATAAGATTTCAGTTATATTAACATTCAATTCTCATCTTTATATATAAGGTATGTTTCCCTTTTGCCCAGAAGCAATATTTTGAGCCTGCCACTGTAAGAAGTTTCCTGAATAGCTCAGAAACATATTATATTTCTCACAGGTTCAAAATAGCCAAATCACTTTATGGGCTGAAATCACTGGCAAAATGTGAAAAATGGATCTGCCCAAGAGAGGTCTAAAGAGCCTCTTGGCCTCAACTGAAAAGGTAAATAGTGTTTTGGGTAAAATCAGCTTTTGTTTTTCAGTTTTTCCCTTCAAAACTGTTCCTGCTCTCTTGAATGCTCTCTCTATTAGTTAAAACTGATTCTATTCATCTTCTAGACTGCACTTTGTCCAAGAGAAAAGTCACAACAAATACCTTATGAATTAGAAGACATTTTTTTTAGCCACAAATCAAAATACAAAGAAATAAACAGAAACTTCCAAACTCCTAATCTTCTTCCAGTTCCTCAGTAAAAGCTTCCACATTAATGTCTTCCATTTCAAATGGATCTATGATGTTTTAGCAATGCATTATGCTTGTAATAAAATTCAGAAGCAATGCACTGCCATCAAACAGGTGCCATCAGCTTCAGCTTTTCTAAATTCCTGGAAAAACCAAAACAGGCCAACGATAGGAGCCACCACAGCAGGCAGATCTGTGCCATTTGAAACCATGCGGAGATGAGCAAACCATGAGAAGGACTCCCTAGTTTTGTACTGCTTCCTGAGCAGAATTACAGTGTAACCTGTAATTACAAGGACATTTATACTTACGGATTTTTTCACATCCTGGACTTGTGGTGTAGAGGTGATTGCCATAAATCCGGTGGCCATTCCTGATTCTGGGATTTTAGCTTTCCTCTTCATTGAAGATACTTGCTGAACATTTTTTCTCTTGACTTTTATGTGTCTCTGCACAAAGTTCAACTCTCTGCTCCTCACAGGACTACCTAAAACTAATTCATATGACTAGGAGCATCATCCAGATGCTCCTTGAACTCTGACAGGCTGGGTGAACACTTCCTTAGGGAGCCTTATCTTAACATCTGCAGTAGGTGAGGGTTGCTTAGTGGCTGTAACCCTTGTGCAAAGACACAGCAATTCCTGGTTCAGTGCCCGTCCCGATCCATGAGCTGCTCTGTAAGACTGGGCTGTGTAAACTGTGTGTGTTTTCCCATACCTGCAACATGGAAATAATGAAATCCATGTAATCCTTACGGTATAATCATGATTTACTAGTAGGACAAGCCCTGTGAGTGCTTTAGATGAAAGATCATAGCCACTTAAATGCAAATTCATCTCTCTTCTGAGAACCTAAGTCCAGATATCAGATGCTTTGGAAGATGTGCAGGTTCTAGACCCAGCTTTGTGAATGGCTTTGGTCTTCTCTTTGGGTGACACCAAACACCATTTGGAGATGTTCAGAGATGATGCTTGAATTCTCTCTAGTTTGAATACACAGAAAATAAGTTTGTTTTCCTCCTAGATGAAAAAAAGAATTCTTGATTTGCTATATTTTCCTGTTTTTTCTAAGCAAATGGTGAGATACCATTTTACTGCAATCCGTTGAAGTATAAGATGCATGGAAACCCTCCTTTCTTAAACACAGCTCGCAATAAAGGAGGCTTAGTTCATTTCTTTTAAGTGAATTTAATTTCGGTCAGGTCCTTCTGCCTCATCCAACAGGGACTATCACTCAAACCTGTAGGCCCTGGTCCTCTGTGTCTTACCAGGGTGTTGCACAAGTCTGATTGCTTAATCCCACTTCCCCCCATGGCTGCTTGCTCTGACCCCAATCCCAGAGCACCACATCTGAGAAATGCTTAGATCAGAGCCCCCCACCCAGCAGTGGAGCTTGGCCATTAGCCTTTTGTTTATGCACTTGCAGGGCAGCACAGAGGCACTTCAGGTATTTCCTTGCTAAACAAAGGCAGGCGTTTAAATGCAGCAATATGCTTTATGACTCTGGGCATCGTTACTGCACACACCGTTTGACTCTTTTCTCTGCAGAGATTAATGCCGGGATCTTAAACATCACTAATGCTTTACAGACAACCCATTAACATCAGTGTCTCCTAAGTGGCCAGCCATACCATTATTCATAAAATAGGGATCCCTTCCTAATGCTACTGCTACCAATCCCTTGATTTCCATCATGCATATTATCAGCCATGGAGTATTTTACACTGCTACATATTTTTTACTATATAATGAGCTCCCTGTGTGTGTGAGTGACATTAAAAAAAAAAAAAAGAGGAATATTGCTATTCCACTTACTGCAGCGTATGAGCTGATCTGGTTAGACATGAAATGCAGACAGAAATCCGCCTCACCTCTCAAGCTAATTTTAGACTCTCCCTCTGTTCTCTCTAGCAGTGTGTGTATAAAATCACTCTCAGTCTGACAGCGTTTCTGTAACCTGTGCCACGCACAGAGCGGGATGTACTTACTAACCATCTGCTTGCATGGCACGGGTTAACTGTGAGCCTGTGGGATTGTGCTTACCTAAACAAAACCACTGCAGTGAGGGGAAAAACAATGAATGGGTGGAGATGATCAGCCCATGCATTCCAGCTAGTGCAGTCCAGGCAGCAATGACAGCCTGAAGGTTGCAGCAGCATCGGGATCGGCATTCCAAGTGCACTGATCTTACAGTCTGGAGTGATTTTGCGTGGAGCTGCTCTTTATTTGCTGAGCCATGGCCAGTAACCAGGCCAGCCTGCAGGATGATCAGAGCAGGCACTGCAAGTTCTTATCTTATATGTTCTATCAGGCTGTGAGAGATCACAAGCCTGTGTGGATGCTGGAAGACATGAGAACTATGGAATATTTTTACTGGGAGGAAAATGCCAGCCTACGAACCTACTCACCTTCAGAAGCCCTTCTCTATGCAGTGGTGCATAATCACCTGCCTTATGCTCAATATCTGCTGTCTCATTTTCCAGAGGAGGCTCTCAAGGTGCCTGGGGAACACTTCTGCTATTGCCCATCCTCTGCTCCTCATTTGGCCATGGCGGTCACTTATGACAGGAGAGATATCTTGGGACTGATCATCAAAATTGCACACAAGCTTCCCAGCTTGAACTCCTACATCAACAGGGCTGGCTGCTTTCATCTGGAAGATGGGAAAACCCCCCTGCACCTTGCCTGTGAACTGCTGAGGTCAGAGACAGTCCTCATCCTCCTTGGAAATGGAGCCTCTCCCAGGATAGAAGACAGTAAAGGGCTTACCCCTCTGGACGTCATCCTGGAGCAGATGTGGGACTCCAAAGTCAATGTTGCATCAAAGAAGCTCTGCCTTGACTACCTCTTGCTCTTCATGCCCAACCCACAGTTCAAGATGCGGAAAGTTCTGCAGGAGCATCCAGACCACTGGACAGCGTTGCTGGGAGAAGACAAATTCAACAGCCTGGTGGGGAACACACCTGCTTCTTTATACCTGCAAGCTATGCAAACTATTCTCCAGACTCTTCCCCCTTCTCACTTCCCTAAAAGCATCCAGGAACTACCTATACCTCAGGCTCTAAAACCCTTACCATCCTATGGCAAAAAGCTACCGACAAAAAATGTGGTAAATGTTTTTCCTTGACTTTATTCACTGGGTCTTGGATTTTCAAAGGCAACTTAGGGGAGCTGGTCATTCACCGCCCTCTGCATTTTAGTGTGGTTTTAGTACTTAATCTATTAGGCTATGCTGGAAAATCCAATATTTTGTGACAAGATTTTAAATGTCTTTTTTAACCGATTGCAGGCACGGCACTTTTAAAGGCAAAAGCCTTCCTTGTTTTCTGTTTTGTTGTGCATGTGAAGGGTTAACTGTAGTCGAGACTGTGTTATGTTTGGTTTCTTAGCTGTCAGCTGGTATCAGTGTATCTGAATTCCCAATATGATGACTGTATCCTGTGTAATGTACCTGGGTCAAAAGGAACTACATGCCCAGTGGGATTTTCAAAAGGTGTAACTATGGGACTGTGTTCTGCTAGAGCTGGGAGAAACACCATTCTCTACCAACAGGGTTCAAACATCAGGTTTACTTTCTAACAATGATCTAGCATCATCTAGTAATAACCACGAAGTCCATGGCTGATGCTGCAGGGAAGCAGAGGCAGTCCTTTGCGGTACTTGATTTTACTGAGGTCATGTTGTGGAGTGCATGAGTTCAGAGAGGGACAGTGAATGTATATTCCTGGGGGGTTGGAGAACAGAAATCCGTAGAATAGCTAACCTGTCTCACCTGGGAATGAGGCTGTTAAAGGCAATCCCAGCCCTGATGCCTCCACAGACTTGTGCAGCGGGGAAGGAACCATTTTCCCTGCTGCCCAGTAAACAAATAGCAATTGGAGCAGGGCCAGTGGAAGCCCTTTCCTTGGTAAGTGACATCATTTCCCCTTGACTTGTGTTTTAGAACATATCTCTGCAGGAGATGCAGCTCACTAACTTGGTTTCCCAGCAGGTCTCAGAGCCACCAGCATTTGTTAGTTATCCTAAGCTGGGGTGTGATGTTCTGCTGTTAGAAGTTGTTGTTGTCAATTAAGAGTATTTTTGCCACCTGGGTCCAGCCAGAGGGCCTGATCCTTGAGATTACACGAAGTTCCCATTCACTGGGCACTGCAGGCAGGGTGTGTTTGCAGAAAATGGGGCTGGGGCTGCCCATCCTTCTGGGTAGCTCTGAACCTCACTGCTCAGGCAGAGCCGTCTCTTTTCAAGGCGCTGGTTCAGCTCTCCTGGCTGTTCTCAGCACCAACACGGCAGTGGTAGAATGCAGGTTCCTTTTGGGAACATGCCTTATTTTGGACCCCAGTGTTCTCCTCTGTAAGCGCAACCCTCTCTTGTGCTGAAGTAGCATAACTTGCTTCCCAGAGCCACCCTGAGCAGCAGTGAAGAACTCACTCGTCTCTTCAACTGAACTTGGAGCCAAAGTCTGAGTGGGACAAAACCCTTTTAGCAAGACTCTGGCTAAGAAAGGATGTGCAGTCGTATTTCAACTGCCTTGTACAAAAATGGCTCGTGTCTCATCTGGGTAATTCCCTGTCCGTGCCAAGGAGGCCATGCTGGAGCTACACCCTTTTTTTCCATCAGTACAGGGAGTACTTCCACTCAGTTTCCTCTGCATGGACACCTCCTGTGTTCCAGGGCACTGGTGGTGCAGTCATGGCCAGGTGGAGATTTCCTGTGGGGCTGCCCAGCATGCCAGTCACAGCCACCTGGAACGTGCTTTCTGAGACCCTGGGGTGCTCCTCCTAGCCATTTCTTTCTGAGACCCTGGGGTGCTCCTCCTAGCCATTTCTTCCCACATGCCACGGGAGGACCTCAGTGCTGGTGCCACCTGAGGTAGGCAGGCTTGCTTGTGAGGTGAAGAAAATGTCAGCCCAGCCCTAAAAGTGGCAAGCAGGCCATGAAGGGGTTAACCCATCCCCTGAAATCCCACATCCCTGCTGCTGCAGCATCCTCCCACCCCTGCCCCTGTGGACTTGCATGTCTTTCTCCATCTGTGTCTATTCCTCCTTGTTGGGTGGGAGAGGCTGTGAACGAGGAAATTCAGGGTCAATCCTGGGTGAGGGTTGTGCGGGGAGGCTGCTCGCTCGGCAGCCTTTGCTGCAGACAGAGGCGGTCACAGCTTGGGAAGCAAAGCAGGGCCCAAGGCAGAGTCGCATCATATGCATAAGCAGTGGCTCAGCTGCTTCTGCCGAGCCCTGCAGGCTCCCCAAGCCCTGACAGAATCCCCCCCTCCCCGAAAGCCCAGAGCTGGAGACAGGGGACGGTGCAGGCACTTGCTGTCCATGACTGACCAGAGCAACTGAGCACAGCGTGGCCCCTGTGGCACCCTCGGAGTCCAGAGGAGCAGGACTGAGTTTGTCCCCAGCAGCACTGCAGTGTCTCATCCGGATGTCCGTGGGTGAGAGGCGGAGGAGGCTGGTGATGGATATTATTAGAATAGTAATTAGGCCCCAGGAGCAGAGATCCCAGGAAAAGAGGGAATGGAAATCATCTACTGTTTTTTGCACTGGCTCGAAATCATGAGAGTTTCAGTGCCATAAAGAATTTCAGAAAAGACAGGAGGGTGGGGAAGTCTGTTCGACTTACAAATCCAAGGAGACAGCTAGAGGTTCTTGGCATTAATGGGAAGCACTTTCTACTAAGGCATGAGGCTGTACTCAGAAAGCCAGAGCAACCCACTGGGAGCAAAGGCATCTAACATGTTGCAGGGATCTCTTGTTCGCCGTAATAATTGTGGATCATCACAAAGGTCAGGGATCAGGCCCTTCAGGCTTTACGGGTGGATTTGTAGCAGACAGCAGGATGCTTGTGTGCATGCATTTGTCCATGTGGGAGGCTCCCCTCTATCCACCTGCCGAGAAAGAGGACAGAAGATGGATTATCTTGAGCAGTTTCTTCCTGGGGCATATCTGTGACTGGTACCACAGCCTGGAAGAAAAGCTGCTGGTCCATTGTTGGCCAACATACAAAAATTCTGGTGTGTTCAGCCCAGGGTGTAACTGGCAGCCACCCACACAGGAAAGATCACTCCACAGCCCCCTCATTCCTCCTTCTCCTGACCATTTTAACAAGAGATCAAGCACCAGCTGGCCCTCAGTCACAGAGCTACCATTGGATCTCCCACGTGCAGTCCCACTCCACCAAAGTTTAGGGCCATTAGCGTTGTGGTGACAATTATCTCCATTGCCTGCAGTGATATGACTGCAGGATGGACTCTCCTTCTGATGGAATGGGGGAATCTTCGCCCTTAACCCAGTTTGTGTATCTTGTGGTGACCCACCTGTTAGTTTGAGATTGTATTTGTCTTCCTGCTCAGAACAGTGACATTACATCAGATATGGCCAAATCTACCTCAGCCCTGTCTGTCTTGGGTTTTTTCCCTCCATTTTTTCCAAGCCAGGTCATTAGCAAAAGTAAACCCAAATTATTTTGCAGGCTTCCTGCCACCTGACAGTCCTGAAAAATCCCTATGCTTGCATGACAAATATGTTGGTGACTTTGTAAATCAAAAAGGGTGCTAGGTGCTGTGTGCTGATGTTTACATTTTGCATATATGCATAATGAGTAAGTGTTGCTAAAATCTGTATTTCTGAAACTGGGGAAAAGAATAAAAACAACAGAGAAAAGGGGAGAGGGTAAAGTCTTTTCTAATCTTTGGATTACAGGTTGGCTCTGCAGGTTACTTCTTTTTAATTTCATTTGGAGGAGTAGCACTGTGAGGATCTGGGTTGTCTGTGTGTGTGTGACTGCAGTTTTGGTGAGAATCACTTCAGTGAGCGCAGCCAGTGACCCGGGGGTGTGTGGGGGTGTGCGAGTGAGGGAGAACGCGTGGGTGCGTGTGCGCACACGGATGTCTGTGTCTGCCTGCCCTCTCCTGGTACAACCCGTGCCTCACTGACAGTACATACCCACTGCACTACTCCTACCCAGTGATGGATGCCTTAAGGAAGCAGCCTTTTCACGGGTTCAGTGTGTCCCAGGCTCTGTGCTGCTAACAGGTAAGGACATTCCTTCTTCTCTGGTAAAGAGGCAGCAGCTTTGCCCTTGAAATCGGTGTTGTACCCCTGAACACCGAGCAGAAGGGCTTCTGATTGCCAGCAACTACAATCATCCAGCAAAGGGTTTGTGATGCTAGCCACATTTTATTCTAGAATCCATTTTTTTTTTTAATAAAATCTGTTAAACATACATTTTTGTCTTTCTTTTCTCTGGGCTGCCAGCAAAATTCAGCCACCTATGACTTCCTAACCATATGCTTCTGTCTATTTTTGCAGCACCATTAGCAGGAAGGACAGGCCAGATTCTGACTTCTGACCTCATTACACCTGAAGTAACACTTTTTAAGTCAGTTGTATTACTCCTGATGTTTGTTGGTCTAAATGAAGACAGAAACTGTGTGTGCATTTATGTTCTTCAAGGCTTCATAACTCTGACTTCAGCATACAAATAAATGTGAAGCTTAACCCCTGAAATATTTTTTTTTGCATTTTTCATACTCTGAATGTATATAGATATATATTTTCCATCTCTCTAACACTGCTGGGCATTTCCCTGTTCCCTGTTCCCTTGGCTTTTTTGGAATCAGCATGGCAGTGACAGATGCTGTTGTTCACTGATTAAGACCGAATGTTGCCATGCCCAAGTACAAATGAATGTTCATTGTATGGTACAACTTTCTTATAAAGCCATACTTTTGTAATTTTTAGGGGGAAAAAAATCTTCCCTATAACTGTGTTCGTACATTACTTGCTGCATGATTAAAGATAAAAAGATTGCAATGTGCTGGAATAAAGTATATATACATAGCTCGATATAATTAGGTATATTAGCTGTGAAGAGAATTTCATCTGATTGTATTACGATAATAAACTTGCAATATAAAATTGATGTGTCTTTTATTAGCCAGTTGGTCAAAACCACCCACCAGTATCTTTTGCTTTGGCTCATCTTATTGTTTGATGGTTTCTTTCTGTCTGCTGAGCCATTACCTCCAAAAAATGCGATCTGAGGAAGATAATATTTTCCTTCACAGGCTTACAGTAGCTGGCTGTGCTGTCAGAAGATGACCCCAAGTGATGAGGTGAACCCACACTGATGAATCAGAAGGGGCTCAACAGGGGTGAATGATAATTGGTTTTGGAGATTTCTGTTCTTTAGGTTTGAGGTCAGCTCGTGCTGCTGTTTCCAGTGCAGGTAACAGTGCTGGCAGCCTCCTCTCCTTGTCTGCTTTGTATGCCATCAACCAGTTCCCTTCATTTCTAGGGTTTTTTTCTCTGTACAGGAAGATGCCCTGGCAAGACTTGCAGCACCAACTTCTCCTGTAGGCACAGAGGCTGCTGACGGCCCTCAGGCAGATGTGCACCTTGCACCCTCGGTGCTCTCCATCGGGTATCAATCCACCAGATTCTGTGCACAAGCATGGACCATCCAGCTCCTCTGCTGGTGTCACAAGCAGCTACCCAAAGTGTTTCGGGTGATAGGCAGCTGGTTTGGATGATGATGATGATAATCACAGGGTGTAGACTCCACCACCAACTATCTACAGATCTCCTCAGTGTCCCCTAATACATACAAGTTATAACCAAGGCATAACTCCTCTGAGCCTGTGCTTACATATCAAGTTATTGTTTTCATGGAAAAAATGCAGAGAGGGGAATTGTTTCTCTGATCTCATTTAAAAAAGGTCAAGACTTTCTCCTTGCCTTCGTGGTGGGAGACTTAGCCCTGACTATTTCGCCACAAGAGTGGTGTCCCCAAAGATGTAAGTTTTCTGGCTTATTTGCTTCCACCTTTCCTGTATTTGAGAATAAGAATCTGATGGAATTTCTCTCGTCCCTGGCAGCTCTGCTGAGTCTGACCACTGGGGCATTAGCAAGCTGCTCTGGCAGCTGAGGGAGCCCTGGGCTGATGCATCCCTCAGAGCCAGTCTCAACCAGGTATCAGGTTTTTTACAGCTGTAGTTAGTTGGAGCCCATGCACCAGCCAGCAGGAAGACGGATATTTAATTAGAGCAAGAAATTTAAAGGGTATATTCCCTTGTGTGGGGGGAAGCACTGTCACAAGCAGATGATGCCCTGACTGAAATCCTGCCCACACCTCAGTTACTGGAGTGCTTCTCCCTGAGTGAGTCACCCCAAACGGAGCTGATAGGCTTGGAATGTCCTGTACTATCCTGTGTCTGTCTGGCCAGCACAGCAGCAGTGCCTCCTGGGAGCACGCACTGTGTTTTGCTGCACCACCACACTCAGCTGATGAAAGGGATGACTGTGCACAGCCATTGGGCTCCAGCTCCTAAGACACCTGCACTTGCTTCTAGCACTTTGGAAGCTGCTCTGGAGCCAAGAAACCAGATTTCTCAGGGGGCAGCTCCTAAGGAATGCTTGATTTGGAAAATCAATCATAATTTTCCGGTCCTGGTTTCAGCTCTAGTAAAGTGTGTTTGTATTTTGCTGTGGATCTCCTGTGAAGGAGAATTTTATTGCTAGTGGGAAGACTTTTGGCAAATTTCATGAGTACATAGAGAGAAGATAGCTCTGTACACCAGCTATGCCCGCCCACGCAGATTCCCATGGAGAGCTGTGAGGAGGAGGAATGATTATCACAGAGTTGTCAGACCCGCACAAGAAAACCTGAGAGGAAGAAAGGGATTGGAAGAGGCAGTATGGCAAGATACCTTGTGGGAAGCAGCTGAACAGAAATAGGGAAAATAGTCTGGAGAATCCCAAACCACAGTACAAGCTATGAGAAGCACAGCAACACAAAAACCACCCCCTGGCACTTGGTTTCACAGTCACAGAGAATGTCAGGAACCAGTCTCAAAACTGAGGCAATACAATGGCCTTGCTGTCCACATTCTGGAGATCTCGTCACAGAATCTTCAAGCTGGTTTAAGTAGGTACTGGCATAAGCAGCTCAGAGACAAAGGTCCCGTCTGCTGCTGCCTCCCTGCTCCCTACTCCTGCCCCTGACCAAGGAAGCCCCAGCAGAGTTGGGTCATGGTGCTGTCACACCAGTGCCGGTGCCACCCAAGGGGGCAGGGCGTCTGGTAACAGGAATGAGCAACCAGGTGGGTGGTATTGCTCCTTTCTAGGTTGCTTTTAATTTCAGCAATAGAAGATCTTGGTTTTTGATGCAAAATTAAACAGGGGACATCTCTAGTAATGCTGAAACAAGACCCTCTCTATTGTGTGCACATAAGAAATACCTTAACTGTCTCCTGATTTAGAGCAAACTTGGTATGTATAAAACAGTGAAGGCTTCTGAAATGGGTGAAGAAGAGGCTGACGAGCATTAGAAAAGGAAATAATCATTAGATATAACTGAAAATTGATGTTTCTATACCACCAAAAATGACAATATTGCAAAACACACTTCAGTTCTGATTTTGAATAAAAATTCAAAGTATCAAAATTGATATGAACACAGTTTTACAAGGAAGAAAATTGATCCAGATCTATCAAAATAGTTGTTAAAGAATAGCAAAATTTTGATAATGTTGTAATGCTTTGCTTTTTATTTTTAATAGTGTTAAAGGACTAAAAATATAACGACAGTATTATCAAAACAAACTCCTCTGATAGCTGAAAGTCTTTGTTCAGATTTTCTTCTATGAGAAATTTTGTCAAAATAGGAACATAAACCCCACACTGCTGGGTCTTTCCAGCATCATGCCATGCCACCAGCATTGGCAAGGTAAGGAGAGGCCAAGGAAGGAGAACATCTTTGCCTCGCCACTTTCTGCAACACATTCCCTATGTGCTCCCTCAGTACCCACAGCTATTGGATTGGGGATGTTAGAGGGTATACCCTTGCCCAGTTCTTTAGTATTCATTTTTTGATTTAGTGTCCCAAATTTGTCTGGTTCTCCTTTAAGCCTGTTGATACAGTCACATCCACAACAGCCTACAACAGCAATTTACATATATCTGCACCAAAGCCCATCTGCCACTTATTTTTCCTGCTCAGTTTAGTGAGGTTCTTCAGGGGTCTCTTGCTATCTCCGTGGTGTTTGCCTACTTGAAAAACTCCAGTACCACTGCGAGCACAGAGCTACCACTGCTCACTCCTTTCTTCAGCCATAGGTTATATATTAAACAAAACTGGTTCCAGCACTGATCCCCAGGGGGACCCCACTGCTGACTCTTCATGCTGACCACTAAATCCTGCCCTCTGCCATTCTGTATCCAGCTTTCACTTTGTGAAATAACTCCTGTGATCACATGATAGCTTCATTTCTTTAATTTTTGGTGTGGAACCTTGCCCACAGCTTTTTGAGAATCCAAATAGATTGTGTTCACTGGGTGTCTCCTTTATCCTCTCTCCTTTTAAATTCAATAAGTAATTTACAAACAATTCAAGTTTTATCAAAGTAAATTTTGCAGTAAAACCTGTTCTGACAGGAGACAGTGCTTCCTGTACAGAGACAGAATTAAAAAGGTCAGAAAGGCCTAAAGATTTTTATAAATTGTGCAAAGTCAGCTTACAGAAGTATCTCCCCAGTACGGAAGTGTTGTCCCATGTGGGATGGAAGTTGGCACAGCAGCTCAATACCTCCCTGTGGTACTTCCCCGTTCAGTTGTCCTTTCCACTAAAGACCTGAAATGCTGTATTTTAGGCTTGTAAAATATAGCAATGTATACACAGATCTGAAATCCTTATTCTACTGTGCATCTGTCGCTGGTACTGGGACTAATACAGGTCAGACTGCCTTTTCTACTTCTCACTTAACTGACCTCATCCCAAAACTTCCTGAAGAACGTGATTGTATCATATGTATGTGACACCCACCATAATTAGGCCCAGATAATGAAAGAAGTACTTACAGAGCCTCTACCAGTGAGGTAATGCCTGTCCCTCTGGAACAACTCCCAGCACTGGGCTACGAAGATGGTGAAGGGCCTTGAGGGGAAGCCATACAAGGAACGGCTGAGATCACTTGGTCTGTTCAGCCTGGAGGAGACGAGACTGAGAGGAGACCACATTGTGGTCTACAGCTTCTTCTTGAGGGGAAACAGAGCGGCAGGCACTGATGTCTTCTCTCTGGTGATCAGTGACAGGACCCAGGGGAACAGCATGAAGCTGCGTCAGGGGAAATTTAAGTTCAATATTAGGAAAAGGTTCTTCACTCAGAGAGTGGCTGGACACTGGAACAGGTTCCCCAGGGCAGTGGTCACAGCACCAAGTCTGCCAGAGTTCAAGAAGCATTTGGAGAACACTCTCAGGCACATGGTGTGACTCTTGGGGCTCTCCTGTGCGGGGCCAGGAGTTGGATTCAATGATCCTTGTAGATCCCTTCCAACTCAGAATACTCTTTTGTTCTGTGATTCTGTAAAACACATTGTCCTGAAAATGCAAGGAAAATCCAGACAGTATTTTTTAAAAGTCTCTTCTCATTTTGAGGATTTAACTGCAGCTGAGAATGAGCAACTACAGAACAAGAATCTCTGTTCTTCTCCCTGGAAGGTGGCAGGCAGTGACACTGTAAGCAGTACCTTTTTCTGAGTTTACAGATCTTAGGGAGATGCTATTTTCAGCTGTGATACATATATTTTCAGACACTAAACTTCTCACGAATAGAGTTGATTGCTTGGTCAAATGGGGTTTTTTATGGGACTCCTTCTGTGGGTAGAACTGAGCTTTGGTGATAGCTACAGCCTTTGGCTCACTTCTCTACCAGCTGGCAGAGCCTGGCATGGTGACAGACAGAGATAAAATTACATTCCATGCATAATTTGGGATTTATTGAAAGGAAAGCCAAAATTATAGGAAGAAAGAGCTTTGCCTAGATTAAGTTTCTGCTTAAAGGTGTGTTCCCTGAGCACTCAAAAATTCACATGCTTACTTAGGCTCACTCAGATCTGGTGAGCTTCAGGGAAGGTGTAAAATGTGGTAAGTTACCCAAATTTGGGACCAAGAAGGCTGAGGATAGCTTTGCCACAAAATTATCCAGCTCTCATTTTTGCAAAACTAACATATTCTAGAAGCAGATTGGTGTTTATGTTCTCTGGAAAAAATAAATCAGGTTCCAAAAGGTCTCAGTTCTACCCTAACACATATCATCATCATCCCTTTAAGTAAAAAACCCATCAATTAAACTACAAAGTCCAAACCTAGACTATCCCCCTTTTGCAGATGTTTAGACCTGAGGAACCCCTTCCATTATGGCCTGAGCCTTTGCCCCCACTGCCTTGGAGGGGATGAACATCCAGATTTAGAGCTCTGAAATTACTGCACATGATATACAAGATACAGCACGAACGCATGTGCAAGAATCATGGCTAATGCAAAAAAAGAGGCCCTGCATGAGTCCTACTTGCTTTTAGAGTAAAAAGACCCTGCCTCAGCCAGGCAGGACTCCATGCCTAACATCCTAGACTGTTGCTGGTGCCAGCCTGCCAGGTTTTGCCAAGCCCCTATGCTGGACCTGTCAGTGCACCTGCTCTAAGCTTCAGGCAGGCAACTCCTTGCCTTCAAGGTCAGGTCAGACTTTAAAAAGGCAACTGCAGCTTTCGTTTGTAGTGGCTACTGCTTTTATTGTCCATGTAGATCTTCATGCCATCCTCAATAAAATCTAGAAACTGTTGAACCTGGGAGACCTGCTAATGAATATGCTCTCACCAGCTGAAAGCAGAAAAAAAAAAAAAAAAGAAAAAAGGAATGTATATTAAAATTAAAACACCGTGTTTCAGTTGTATATTTCAGATGCTTTAGGTGTTTTTTCTTCTTCTCTCGTTCCTGCAGCGTTGCCTGAATGCCAGTTTTGCCTGGATATTCTGCCTCACTCCACAGCTCCCTGTGCTTTCGCAGTCGGTCCCCAAATCGCCACAGCCTTGAAGTGGATCCACCTTCCAAAGTGACACCTTTTCTCCTGCCTCTCCTCATCATCAGTAGCACACGAGCCCCGTGGGGCTTTTGAACTCCAATACCACCGAAAACAAGGAAAATAAAGATGGTAACCCATAAAATGAAGGAAACTCAGCTGGGCAAGGCAGGGTGGGAATAAAAAGGGATTACCAACAGCGCTCCCTTCCCCCAGGCACGCGGGGAAGTAAAAGGCGCTTCTTCACCCCCGCGCAGCCGCTGCCGGTGAGCATTTCCCACCCACACACCGCCTTTGGCTCGTTTTGGGCTGGTTTTTCGCTTTTCCGGGGCTCTTCCCGCCGGTCCCGCAGCGGCGCTGGCGGCCGCCAGGTGGGAGGCTTCCAAAGGCACACGGATCCGCTGGGAAAGCGAGCGCCGGGGGATGCCCGGGTGTCGGAGGGACAACCTGACGGCGGGATTGCCTTGTCATTCGGGTACCTCGGACCGGGTGGGGGAGGCTGACTCAGCCTGGGGAGGAGGATGTGCCACTGATAGCGGACACAAAGAGTGCAGAATTCACGGGACACAAGGACGCCTGGCTGAACTTCCCAGGCAAGGAAGGAGCTAATAAAGACAACTCGGCAACGGGGCTGAATCAGCTCCGACTGTGTGAAAGGTAATTACGGCAGGGGGAGATTGCAACCACTGACTGATGGACCACCGTCCTAAGATACGCACCGTCCCAAGAAACCCACCATCCCAAGAAACCCACCGTCCCAAGAAACCCACCATCCCAAGAAACCCACCGTCCCAAGAAACCCACCGTCCCAAGAAACCCACCAACCCGAAAAACCCACCGACCTGAAAGACTGAGCATGCAGACTAATTAGCATAAGAAGTGACAGAACCACTAACAAACAGAAGATAGAATGCTGATTAATAAGAGAATTATGTAACTTGGAGCCAATGAACATTAATGCCTTTCACTGCTAAAACGTAGAAATAGTAAAAAGTTTTGATAGTTGGCATGCTTGATTTGCGGAATAGCACTGAGCACTCAGGCTTGTGCAGCTCAGAAATAATCGGTCTCTCTCAAGTGTGGAATTATGGGCTTGTGGCACACTGAGGAATAAATCCAGTTGTTGTGGACAACAAGATGACCCCGGCTCCACGAGGGGATCCCACCACCGTAAGGGGACCCTGGTGCAGTGAGGGGACCCACCACCACCAGCTGCCCCTCACCATGTCTGGCTGGTGGTGACAGCACGGCTTTTGGATGCAGTGTCCAAACAAAACCCAAATAAGCAAACCCTGCTGCAGGAAGGTGGTGCAGGTGCCTTTACTGTCAGCCACCAAAGGTTTGGGGTTTACTCAGTGATAGAGGGGCCTCAGGTACCCTGGAAGTTGGCCTGGGAGCTGGGCTCTAAACAAAGAGCTACAAACAGAAGCAAGTTATTTTGGACAGGGCTTGTGGGGTCACTGGGCAGAGATGAGTCTCAGCCCTGAGGAGCAGGCAGACATTTTTCATCTCTGCTGCCTCCAAGGGAGAGGAGAAGCTGCGGTGGCTGCAGCTGGCTGGGGGTGGCTGAGAGGATCAATATTTGCATTTAGCAAAATACATAAAATCCAGGGATCTGATGCAGCCCTGCTGGTGCACTGCTCCTGCGCAGAAAAGCTCATTAAGCGGAGTTTGTGGTGGTGGAGCTGCCAGAGCCACCATTTGCCCCTTTCCCAGGAGGAGGCTGACTGTGGCAGGAGGTGCAGGAAGGCAGTTCTGCTGTGGAGCCTGTCTGGTCATCTCCTGCAGAAAGCAGAGGGTGGCTGAGGGGCTCGGTACCTATCAGGAAACAAGGAAAGGTACTGGCAAAGCTGTGTTTCTGGCACATTTGATGAAATCTCAAATAACTCCCTAGACAGTCTTAGCAGGCCCAATAGCCTAGAGTCTCAGGTTAAAAAAAATAAAAAGAATCGATCTATCTTTCTGGAGCTATCATCTTCTGACCTGGGGGTCTGTCCCTTTATTTTCACTCCTCTCTGCCTCAAGGCTAATCAGCAGAGCTCGAAAACCAATAACAGATTGGTTAAAAATCGGCTTTATATGCAAAGCCTAAAATAAAACATCTGTATATTTCCCAGAAGCCTTCACAACCTCCTGTTTTATTAGTATCTCTAAAATAACTTTTCTTTCCTGACTCTAATTCCAGCCAGAAGCACTCTGATAATCCTCATAGGACTGTTATGTGTATTTCCAATTAAGCAATTTATAAGCACTGGCTGCAAGGAGCTTTTTGTTCTTAAGGAAATTATTTCTTCATTAAGAGTAAAACAAGTCTTTTTTTATCCCTGCTTTATATGAAAGCCCTTGTGCCCCCTTCACGTATGCTTTAAGTACTGAACTATGTAGAAGGAGATTAATCATTTTGTATCCCAACAAGCAGGCAAGACACAGCAGCTGGGTCAGCCTCACAGGGAATAGGCCTTTCAGTGTTTGTTTTCAGAGAGAAGTAAAAGTCAGACAGACAGACACTTACTTTCAAGCTACTTGCCTTTGCCAGAGGCAACCCACACAATCACCCTTCTGGAGTCTGAGTCATAAAGAACTGCCACAGACAAATTGAAGACAGTCAAGAGGAGAAAAAAAAAATCCCATTCATGCCCAACTAATGAGTAGAAGTTCCAAATTGCCTCTTGTTTTCCAGGCTGTGTACCTTAATTAGATGAATCACAGAACACTGAGGGTGAAAAACACAGGCCAGAGAGCTCATAAGAGTCCACTTTATTCTTTCACACTAGCTGCATTATCTACCTCCCCTCCAGGGAAGAATGTTCCTCCATTTTCTCAGACAGCAAAGTCTCCTGGCCATGAGGCATGGACAAGCATGGCAAATGAAGAGCAGAAATGATGTATGATTGACTTGAGCTAGCAGCACAAGCATTCTATTCCTATTCTTCTTCCCATATCCAACTATTTACACTCTCTGTAAAGGCATTTACCAGCCTGTGCTCTGGTCAAGGTTAGAACCATGACCAAATACCATGAGCTGCAGTGAGCCGCAATGTGGGGGACCAACTTCAAAGTGAGAGCACACTCGCTAGCATTAGGAATTGACTCATCAGGAAGCCTTCTGATGTGGTAACAGGAAGACATTATGAGCCTTGGGCATTCCTGGGACTCTGGAAAGAAACCTAGTGTTAGTGTCATAAGTAAACTGCCTTCCCTTCATCTTTCTCCAAGGGTGATTAGAAGGACACAGCCTAACAGTGGAATAGCTCCAGAATGTTTAAGATTTATATCTACTACCTGTTTACAGTAACACGTGCAGAGACCTGGGGGAACTGACAATAAAGTGTAATCAGTATGGTCGGTAAACAGCTGACCTATAGAAATGGGTAAGAGATCAATACATTGCAGCATGAAAACCTATGCCAATGCTCAGCTTGCACACGGTCAGTGGAAAATGTGTCATGTATTCCAGCTTTCCCAGGAATGGGTGTGTAAATGACTGATGAATGAAGCCAGAAGAGGTGAGTTCAACTGTACATTTCAGTGTAGACATTGTATAATTCAGTGAAGAAATTATGAGTTTAGAATGATCTTAAAACCCTGAGGTTTCTTTCTCGGTCTCTGCGTATGATGCCATGCTCAGTAAAACCATTTATCATCTCCCTTGCTGTTGCTGAGTGGGGTTTTTTTAGAAGCGTGAGGAAGAAATGCCTGGCTCTAGTTCCCTCAGCAAGCCAAATGGTACTGTGGTTTTTGGTTATTCTGGTTATATGATGTCGCTCTCTGTCTTGAAGGGAAATAGGTTTTGAAGAGGTATTTGAAGGATGATGGGGTAATATGTGGCATTGTACATTGGCTCATAGGGCAGAGACAGCTCTGCTGGTAAATGGAGAGTCACTGATCTGCCAGGTCAAAAAAAAGAAGTCACTTATGTCACAGTAGCATGAGAGAAAGGAAGAGAATAGAATGACAAACAAGTCATACTTGGTGCCCAGAGTCAGCACTGCTGTCAGAATGGAGGGGAGAACAGCAAAGTAAATTTAAGAAACAGATAAGCAGGCTCATAAAGGCACTGCAGGAAGCAGAAATGTGCAGAAAATAATGATGTAGCGGGGAAACAAAGGATGAGGAGGGAAAACTAAGTGTTAATGATACTATCATTATGCAGGGCATGAGGATGACCTGGAGGCTGTGCTTTGGGCTGACTGCAGTCTCAGGGAGGCCAGAAGTGGGGGAGATAACATCAGGCAGAAGATAAGGTAAAAGTGGTCAAGAGCATGATCTGTCCTGAGTTGTAGAAGCTTTGCAGAAGAAGAACCATTGGTGTTTAGGTATAGCCTAGTGTACCAAAGACTATAGAGAGCAACCAGAGCTGTCTGGAGCTGGCTACTCATCCGAAGGAAAAAGGATGTGGCAACATCTTAGTTATAGAAACTAAGATAAGAGAACAAGAGGAGGCAGTCAAAGAGAAAAATAAAGTTATAATTTGCTCAGTGTTCAGTCAGCAAGAGACATGGGGGTGGCAATATTGGCAAAGCAAAGCTGAGTTGAGGGAAATAGTTTAGAAGTGGTGAGTCAGATGTGTGATCTCATGGTTGCACAGCTGATATTTGAAGCTGCAGAAAGTGTGAGGATCACAGGAACCTTCAAGGGGACATTTCTTCCTGGGTTTTATAGCTCAGATCCCATCAAAACACACGCAGTTCAACACTTAGTCACCATGAACCTGCAATAGCACGTCAGAGTCAGAGAAGAGAAAGGCACAGCAGTGGCTAGATATAGAGCTGCAGGAATATTCCTTGGATAGAGGTGGGAATTTGAGGGAAAATCCCTTCCAAATTTAGATCCTCACTGAAGACTTCACTGCTCAGGGGATCTTCATTGCGTAAAGTTTTAAGACATGCTGCTGCAAAGTCTCTTCTATGGCCAATCCAGGCAGTACCAAACTGGATGATGAGTAACAACACATGGACCATGGAGGTGCAAGCTCTATTTCTGTCTATGATTGCATGCATTGAAACAATTTTGTTTAAACAGCTTTTCTTTGTTTGCTTTCCAGCGATGCTATTGTAATCTCTTGTATCCAAACACATTTTTGTCCCCTTACTCGAGCTTTTGTGGAAAGGGAACCACTTTGTGGTATCTCCTTGCTTTTTATGTACCTGTCTTAGTGTGATAGCAACATACTCCTCTATTGCTCTGGAAACTAGCTTTACATGCACTGTTTCATCTACTCCTTAATTCTTCCACTGGGGCACTAAATCTGGACTAAGCTGAAATACTAGGACAATAATTCTTAATCCACTGTGGAACATTAACTGAGTGTTAAGACAGTGATTTGCTGTATATTATGAACGTGGCTCCATTTCGTTTTCTCTCTGGAGATGCTGATTCACTGATGGAGTGATGTTTTCCAGGCAAGAAAAGATTAAATAGAGACAACAGACTCAGAAGTAATAAATAAGGCTGTAGAACAAAACTGCCTGATATTATATTATTTTAGAAGCAGTATATAATCATGTCATCAGAGGTGTGCTGTGATGCACACAGCAAGGGAGCAGAGTTAAGGTGGCACCTCTAAGGCAGTGCTAGTCCATGAGGTTACAGAGTTTACAACTGTATATTTTACACTCCACCAGTCCAGTACTGGGAAGAAGGTTTGCATCTATTTTGCTACAGCAGTGTTTCCTTTTGGTTCTCTCTTAATGCCAGCACAGTCAAAGTGTTCTTCAAAGGAATATGAGCGCTATTTTCCCTGCTTCTCAGATGCAAAACTGAGGTGCTGGAGGTTCCTGAGAGCAACAGAACATGCAGTAGAAGGCAACCAAATTTCCTGGTTCTTGCTTCTGTATGCCGTATATGGTCACACTGTCTCCTTACTAGTGCAGTGCCGCAGGGAGGCTGCATGGCTGAAAGACAAGTTTGGATAGTGCATCTCTAATACAGAGCACAGGCTGGGATCACAGGCAGCCTGCCAGAACTGCCACATCACCCTGTCTGAAGGGACCATCTTCAAAACCAGACAGCAGTGATTGATCAAAGACAAGGTTGTTGCTCTTTTCTTTTGATTCTGTGATTCTCCTGTCCACAAGGCAGCTGGGCTGTATTGCTGTCCTTTCTGCTCTTCATACTGGTTCTCAGAGCTTACCAGACCACCCTTCGGCAAGCTTGGGACAGGCAGCACATAGCGATTATTGAGCACAGGCAGAAGGAGGGAGTTCACTGGACTCCATTACTGTTTTTTCAGGGTAATGGCCAAATAACAGATATCTCAGCAGTCTGTTGAGCAATCTACTGAAGGGCCAAAAATTGTTCTACGTAAATTGTGAAAATTAGGCAGTTGCTAAGGTTGTAATTCCCCTCTGAGAGGATCAAGGTGCAGAAGACAACTGGAGGTTGCTCGTTCATTACAAGAAGCCTCATTGTTGTAGGACTTAAAAAAGGACTGTCAGAAAGCTGATCAGTGACTACTCACAGGTCATGAGAGGGTTTGGGTCTCAGAGTTTTCTGTATATGCAAAACTCCCCAAAACCCTCTGCCTGTACCTGGGAATCCATTTCACCTAATCCAGACTTGCTAAATATGCCAGAAGAGAGGGCTTGATCTTTATTCCTAAACAAAATCAGGTATGCAGAATGTCCCATTTGTTTTTGATGGTATGTTGTGTAGCTTTGAGAGTTCAAACCTCCAAGATGTGCTCTGAAAGTGATTCTGCTCTCTCATGGAGGTGAGGGTGTTCTCTCAGGCCTGCAGCCTGTGTTTCTAATGCCCAGGTCTTCTCTTTTGCTGTAGGAAGGGATGGGTCCCTATACTGGTGGCTTACAGTGCTCTGTTAGCTCTCACTTAGTGCTTTGGGGAACTTCACTTCAAGTGTTTCACAGCAGAGTCGTAGATGATGTTCTTAGCACATTCCTTTCTTTTCTTTCCCCTGGCATAGCAATTACTATTCTACACAGTGCTGCCTCATGCTGTTCTTTGCAATTTATTTTTAAGGTTTCCCCAAAAAACTTGCCTGGTAAGAATTTTTTGCATAATTGCTCCTCGAGATTTGCATTTCAACATTTTCAATACAGTATTAGCTCTTGGCTGCAGGCTCATGTCACTTCCCTGCAAGGTTAAAATGAATGATCTAAACACAGGAATGTGCTTTTCCTTCTATTCTCAGAATATCATTGTTACTTTATTTTTCTTTTAGCTTTTTCTAATTTGATTGTTTCTGCAATAGGCCTTAAAACTGTCTTTACTGAGGGGGCTGCAGTATCTGTCAGAAGAATTTTTTTTGGTGTATTTTTCTGAGTTTGTCAGATTGTCCAAATATTGCAGCCTTGAGTTTGGCTTGGCTGCTTTGTGACTGATGGCTCCAGAGAGGTAGTTCTCTTTTTCCTTCCTCTGCAATAATATGCTTTAAATTGTCATCAGTGATAGGTTTGTTTATCTTCCTCCTGATAAGTTTACAGCTTCAGAAGCACCTATGTCACTGGATTCAAAGGGGAAGCATGACAGACTTTCGCTTTCCAAAATATAACTTTAAATTTTCCCTCTGGACTGGGATTCACTGATTTTAATTCATCTCTAGATGGCACTGATTTAAGTATTTTCTTCACTCCTCTCCCCAGATAAATGATTCACTATCTGTTTGCAAAGGTTCCTTAATATTCTGCCTATAATTTCCTTTTGCTTTGGGTCATTGTAGAATTCTCCAGTTTCAAACTTGCTGCTTCCCTTATGATGCTTGGACTCTTGCATGCAATTTAAGAATATCTTCTGTCATTTTTACCTTTACAGTTGTTACTTTGCCATGCTAGTTCTTTTTGATCTTTCATCACTAGCTCCAAAGGTTCTTTTTTATTTTTTTCTTCCCTAAATCTGGCAGATAATGTTCCCCAGGTTCAAGCTCTCGTGACCGTATCTGCTCCTATCTGCCAGCATCTGTAACCTCTCCCTTAGAAACAGTTCTTAGCATTTTGCCAAAGTGTCATTATAAGAGTGAAGTGGAAAGAAGTACAGTTTCTAATGACATTTATTGAATCCTCCAAGTAATGATCCTTGGCTTCATCTCCTGACAAAATGTGCTTGATATGCTGTCTTTTTGGTCTCCTATTATCAGTATAAAAATTACCTTCTTCCTTATTCTTTTGATGCAATTTTAAACACTCTTGTTCCAAACAGGGAGTTTGACTACCTTACTTGGCAAGTTTAACAAGCTGAGCACCACTGGCTATTTCTTTGATGATAAATGGAAGGGGAAGTAAGTGAGGAGTAAACTACAGGTGCACCATCTCCCTGGGTGATCATAGTCCTTCTTTGGAATTATGAGCCTGTTTGAACCTCTCTCTACTAATAAACAAACTGGCAAGGTAGCAAACAAACTACTAGTAAGCAAACTAGTAAACTCCTGGCAAGACACTGCTAAACTCATGCAGCCTCCAAAACAAGGTATCTGCATCCAAACTGCCTATTGGGAACAATCTGTAGCCTTTGTCAGCCCCCAAACCATGCACAGGCATTACCTGTAAGAGCATTGACTGTTGCTGACCAAACCCGTGCCGTGGCTGTTCTAGCAGTTTCATAGCATAGAGACTCCCTGTTCCATGTCTGTGTCCAAGCCTAGACTCTGTGTCCTTTGGGTAAGGTGTATATTGTGCTTTGTTTCTTATTTTTTTTCTGATGTGACTGTTGAACTCAAGAAAGAGGTTCAGGTTGCTTCCTGCTCTGGGAATGAGGGTAAGGGGAGCATTTCATTACTGCAATGAGATGTGATCAGGCTTTATGGCACTGTGATAGAAGGCTGACATTGCAGTGGTATCTAAAATGTTTTATAACACTATCTGTCTCTTTTCCTGCTGCTCATGTCAGTCAGACTTTCTTTGGAAAATTTTATCTAAAATTGTTCAATCAATAAAAATAAAAATGAGAGTATGGCAAATATGTTGACGTGGTCAAAAATCTTACAATACTTTGACTTAGAACTCTTACTTTTTCCAAGCTTTATAGAAAAAGGGATTTTTGGTATCAAGTAAGCCCCTTTTGCTGTCTCCAGAAAAATGTGGATTGGCTGAATCACAAACTCTGACTAATTTTAATTTGGACACCCTCAGCAGAAGCTTGTTAGCTTGGCAGCTAAATTCCTGGCTGGTGACATCTGCAGTGAGCATCCTCCAGCCCTCCAGCTTCTCCCTGCCAGCTCATCTGCCTGTGTGCAGCTCTGTGAGGCAACCCAGAGCTGGCAGCTTCTCCTGTGGGGAGTGGAGCACTTCAGGGTGGGGAGCAGGGCCAGCAGGCAGGTGAAGCACACAAAACCTATAGAAGTTGGAGACTTTACTAGGACTTGATATTATAGGAAGAAAGAAGCCGTAAGAAGGAGAATAAGCAGGGAGAAAACAACCAGCATTTATACAGACCCTTATGTCTGTTCTTTCTCATTCAACATTGAAACAGTCCAAGGCTTTCTTGAGTCTCCACGTTTGTTTCTTGGCAAATATACGTATTATCTGGTGATGATGGATGTATCCTACATCCCTTAAATTTTTTGATTGAATTTCTCCCTCATGCAACTGATCCCTATGGATGATAACAGACATCCACTGCTACAATTACTTATTAGCACATGTGGTAGAGGTCTGTAGCAGGGACCTAATAGGTTTCAGCTCTCTTTGGAGGTCACTAGGGTTTCATATAACATCATTTATTTTCGATTAACACGGGAAGCGACTTGATAATTCCAACAAATTACTAGGTACTTAAAGTAAACCCATCTGGAAATAAAACATTCTGTCCAGCTGAAAAGTTTAACAATTGCCATTTCACTTCAGACAAAATAGATTAAAAAAAAAAAGTTACTGTGTTTTTGTGGTAGAACATTAAAACAAATGCCCTTCTAATTTTTTTTCTGTGAGCTATGTCCTCAAAGGGTTAACAGACATGAAGAAAATGAGGTGATCAAAGATTTTATGAAAGGATGACTTTGATCTCATAGATGGTGTAAGGCAGGACTTAATCCAAAATTAACATACTATATGGATTAATTAAAGGAAACAAATGTGAGAAAGCTTGTTGTAATCTTGAACAGCTCATTTAGCTTATCTTTAATGCAAATTGTCAGTGCGATTCCCGTCAAGAAAATAAATCTCATTAAAAATACATCACTTGTTCACACACATGTAAACCAAGGAAAGAGTGTATTCCTACCAGATGAATTTGATGTTACTCAGCTGTAGAGCAAAGATAATGCAGGTTTCAAAATGCAGTCTCTTTTTCTTTGGTCTGCGTTTACATTTTCTGAAAAATCTTTCAGTAGGGGTAATATCACTTGGGGCTATCAGAGTGCTTAATGAATGTGGAATAACAGGGGGCTGCAAACTGATGACTAAAGGGCAGACCTGCAGCAATAAGAGCTTGAAACTCACATTCCCTCCTTACCAGTGGACTCATATTGGCACAGGTTATATATTCTCAGGCTGACAGTCTCCTGGAGATTTTCTATTACTTTCTATTGAGTAGAAGTTCAGATAAAAGGAAACTGAAAGCAAATACTATTTGAAACTGTATAAAAATGTAAAAAAACTATATTGTGCTTATAAATCATGACATCATATTATTATTATTCTCTTGGAGCAGTTTATGGAGCAGTAAAGCTAGAATTCTGTACAGAGATGGAAGTCAATATCTATCTGCATCCCTACACCAACATTAGTAAGAAATATTGCTAGACATTGCAAGCTAGGAAGGAAGAAAGGAGAATATTAACTAGAGGCTTTTTTCCATATTATAGTCCCATATTACAAAACAAATAAGTATGTAGTCCTTTTTTGTATACTTACAGAACTTCCTTTCCACAGAGCAATAAAGAGGCAGAGATTCCTGAATGTTTGGGAGGAGGAAGCCTGACAATTACAACACCAGGGATTCCTCAAGAGGCAGTGATCTCCTTCCCCTTTAAGGTGAGAAACTCTAATAAAACACATTTGTATGGGAAGCAGGCATAGAAAGGATTCTAATGTTTTCATTGTGTTTTCAAATGTATCTGCAGAGTGCAGTGTAAGATCACAGCAAAGCTTCTCTTTAGTATTTATGGTCCCAAAGGGATTATCTATGTCTCCATTCACTCTGCATATACTTTCCAGGGCTGGGCTGAAGCTTGGTCACCTCAGTGAACCTCTGATCAGGCCCCTGACTCGAAAGAGAGTAAGGTGCGAAGCAGGCTGTTCAGCATTCTGTTCGGTGTCCTGGACAGCCAGGAGGTGGCAGAGCAAGTCCGGTTTACCACGTCTGAGCTGTGCAAAGAGGGTGAGTTCCTGCAGTTCTCCCATTCGCACCATTGAGTGGCAACTGCCTGCACACCACTAACATTTGCAAGGCTATTAACAGGGTTCCAGCAAGCTTGCAGAGCTCTCTAGGAAATGACGGCTGGTATTTTTCTCTCCCCCCCTTTTTTTTTTTTTACCTTGTTAAAATTATGATTTTGTGCTGCTGACTCAACTGTGCTCTTTCTCTGGCACTTTGAGCAACCCATCCTTTCAGCAGCAAGAATGAGTCTTCCTTGTGTGCACGTCGTAGCAAGCAAATGACACTGGCTCCTGCCCACAACAGCAAGTGAACAAAAGCACATTGTTCCAGCAAATGCTTGACAAGTAGTAATATGTAAATATGTAGTACAGATATATAATTCTGCATAACTGGTAATACAAATGCCTTCTCCTTTCTCTTCTTGTTTACTCCTTAGCATCGTAAGTGACCCAAGTGAAAAGCAGAGAGAAGTTATATGAGAGGACAGAACAGATGGACAAACAGAGAGAAAAAGCAAATGGAGAACGACAAACTGGGCAATATCAGCTGGGGTACTTTTTCTATCATCTTCAGCTGCAGTCCATGTCTTTTAAACTAAACTGACCTGGGTTGGATCAGCAGATGATAGAGGTTGTGGAGGGAAAAAAAAAAAGATGTCGCACAGAAGTGTTGCCAATAATTTGGTAACCTAAACTGTATCTGCTTGAGAAATTACTCTATTAAATAAGCAGTAGGCTTCAGCAAAATCTATTGATGAAGGGCTACTGCTGCTGGTTAGTAACAAAACTCCCAACATTTATTAACAGAAAGAAACCCCAAAATCTATGTGCTTAATGGTGCAGCAACCCCACGACAGATACTGCTGCCTTCACAAAAGATGACATTTACCATCTTCTGCCTCTCATGCAGATTTTTTGTATATCTTTTCCCCTGGGGCAGCTGTAAAAGGGGAGGTAAAAGAAGGGCGAGAGGAGAAGGTACTAAGCATTGTCTTGGGGTTTGATCACCTTTAAGAAAAGACAGGACCACTTTGGACCTTGCTATTTTAAAGGACTCAAAAACTTGATAGACGATGATGAAAATAGAACAAGCTCCTTCAGTTAAGACTAAGAGAAAAGGATGATGCAGAGGTTTTTGAGCACAGGGTCAGATACATAGGTAAGAGAAGCAAGCATGAGCGAGACAGGCAGTGAGGAGAGGTGAACAGAGGATTCCTTGCACAGAAAGTACTGAAGTTATTATACTCCAAATTCTGCGTTTATTGTCTGCTGGCTTCAAAGCAGTAACGTATGATAGAATCTGACCCTAAATGGATGTAGTTGTCAGAGTCAACAATGGGAAGCAGAGATAGAAAGAGATTTGATATCTACTCTGCAATCCTGCCTCTGGTGATAGTTTCTGCTAGAACTCAGACTTTCCCCCTCTGAGGGATGGAAACTGTATTTCTTCCAATCCCTCTGCTAACAGCTCTGTTGTTTTTTAGATTTTAAGAAAGGATCAACTACATAGCTGGGAGTAATCACACAACCACACCACCGCCCCCAAAAAACAAACCCATACCCCACTGCTGTTCTCCAGGGGTTTACTGCAACCTTCTAACGTTTTAGCCAGCTACAGATAAGATCTACACCCTGAACACTAATGCAGTCAGTGTGCCCCAGACACACAGACTCAGGTCAGAACTTCTTGGGTGAGAGAAAAGGTCACCTACCGTGCCCTATGTGGCCCCGGACTGCTCTGCTAACACCAGATGTAAGGCGGCATCTGGAACATCAGCTTGTGGCCACAGGCAATTGAAATGAGAGCAATTAGCACAAGGAGCCAGACAGACTGTGGAAATCCTTGTGACTTCCAATTGCTCTTGGCCAGGCTGGAGTTAAACAGGCATCTACTTCTGAAAGGCTGCATATCTTGTGGTTTCTTCTCTGAGTTTTGTAAACAGTTCTATGCATGTTGCTGCAAGTCCTTTCACATCAAACTGAAGGCTGCGGCTGCCAGCAGGTTGTGCAGTGCCCTAAGCATCCAGGTCCAAATTTCTCATCTAAAACAATGGTGTTTGGATTGGAAATGCTATTTTGATCCCCCTCTTTTTTTAGTTGCCCCAGCCTTGAGGATGATGGCTTAGAATAGCTGGAATATTTAAAAACTCCGCCAAGTGCTGTGCTGACAAAACAGCAATTTGTATGTGCTCAGTACTTCTGGCTAATCTCAGCACAGAGTTCACATGCTGAATGAATCTTTTTTCTTTCATCATTCAATGTATTAACTCGAGGTCATGCTCCACTGACACTTGCAAACAGCACCCGTCTCTGTCAGTCACAGCCATGCACAGAAGGAGCTTGAAAGGAATTAACTCTGTCTAATAGACATACCCAGCTTGCACACAGCCCCTCAGGATGGGAGTGATAGCGTGAGAGACTGGTGTAAAACTGTGGGAGGAGAGAATAGGGGTTAGCCTACAGAAATGGAAATGCTGGTGTCTGAAATGGTATCACAAATACATAATGTCACAGATATTTCACTTATGGCTTGTTCTCAGTCATCTACAAAATGCAGTAGCCGTGTGTGGTTACATTTAAAAAAGACCAAATGACACTTTGCAGTCCTGTGATCCAAAGCACAGTGCTCTGTATCACTTCAGGAGAAAGAAGTGATGATGGGATTTAGTTTAAAGCTGTAAGAAAATGGAGAGAGAAAACAAGTAATACCAACAGTAACAGAACTTTATTTCTTAGAGGAAAATGAATTCAGCAGCAATAAATGAAGGTGCTGCTCACAAGAAAACACTCATATTGCTGATGTGCAACATCACATAAATATGAGGTTTGGAGATGTGAGAATATCATCTGTGCAACTGATATCTAAGGGCAGATAAATCCTTTCTTCTCCTTTCCTTTTTCTTTCTTGCCCCTTTCATTCCAAAAGCTTCAGGAAACTTCTCTCTGGCACAAAACTAATGATTTTGGGAGTGGAGGCGATTCCACGACTGATTAGTGGGAACATCTATAAATTAACAGTATCTAATTCTGCATTTATATTCTCATCTCAGAATCACCAAGTACTTCACTGGAAGTTTGATAAGGCTCTACTGTGTATGTGCTGTAGGCAAATGGTTTTTTGTATTTTATGGTCCAACAGATTGAGGCTGTGGGAGGAGCTAGTGAAGATCACCACAGGCAATATTCTGACCTGGGACAGGAGCCTGGTACTTCTTGCTTTTATACTCTACTCCCTGAATAATACTTTCTCTCATTAATGAGGAAATCTGTCCAGGGCAAAAAGGTTAGGAGTATTCCATTCCAAACAAGAAAATTTGGATGCTCTGATTCTTGTTTTGCCTCTCTTTATAGCCAGAATACATTTACTAGGCTGGTTGGAAGGAACTGACCAACTCTTCTGTGTTATTAATGTTACTTATCTGTCCATATCAAGAACTATCTTAGAAAAATATTTAAGCTGAGTCATATACCAATAAAACCAGATAAATTCATTCTGGCAGCTGCAATAGTGAATTTAACTTACTGTTGCTGTGCCTAGGCAGAGTGTGGCATATGGTTCTGTGGTGATTTAATTTCATTTTGGAGTTTCTTTTTGACATAAGATGAAGTCTAATAACATCTCAAATGGATTTACAGGACGAGCAAAGGCAGCTCTTTTTACTACAAACAAGGAACTCCGTGCATCTTACTGCCACATGTAAAGCACCTATGAGTGTTGCTAGAGAAGTGAACAGTTGTTCTAAACATCTAAATTTGATCTGTGCAAAGACCTTTGCATCTCTAATGTGCACAGGCAAGCAAGCAGTGATGGAAGCAGAGGCTGTGTATGGTTTTCCTCTTGAGTCTCTGTTTTGATCAAATGTTCAGAGTACGAAAAGCACAGGTGCTGCCTCAGTTTTCCTCTACATTCACCAATATACAGCCTATCACTGATTTCAAAGGGAAAAGTGACATGTTAAGCAGGAGATAGGATTGTTATACTGATTAAAATTGCAAGTTAAAAGACTATCTGTCTTTTGAGAAAGTATGCCAATTTTTAAGGCTATAGATAGCAAAAGGAATGGTGGTTTTTCCAGGCTGGAATACAAATTATTGAATGGCACAGTATTTCTATGGATCCTGGAGAATGGAGATGTTAGTTGTTCTAGTGTGAGCACAATACTGACTCCCTGACCATGATTAAGTAGATATTGCTCAAATGGTGGGTTGTTCACAGTAATCTGGGTCTTGCTCATGCTGACTCACATTTCCTGCATTCTCATCAGGGATCTGTGTTTCTTACCATTCTGGCCTCCAAGGTACTGAGCCTCCTGTATCTTGACGTATGTGGGAGGCCTGGGATCAAACATCAGGGAGCAGGAGCAGTCACTGCCAGAGCTTCTTGATATGAAGATGTCCAGACAGTGCCCAGCTTTTGGGACTCGACATGGATTTTTTCTCTTAAGGGGAGGGCAATGGGAGGAAGCCAGAATGTGAGTCAGAAAGGTACAAAACTGTAGTTAGACAAGAACAGACTTTTCAGTTTATCTTGTTGCTTTGTTTAACAGCCCTGCATCCTATTTTATGTAATCATACGGAAACATCCAGACTTTGTGAATCAAGGATGACAGGAAGTGGACACCTGTGGAAGTGATGCATGCAGATTTTCACAAGATAATGTGCTTCGCTGATATTGAGGGGAATCTTAACATTAAGATAATTCTGCTGACATTCCCAGACCTTTTTCTGGAGGTGATATTCATAGAATCACTAAAGTTGGAAAAGTCCTCCAAGATCATTGAGTCCAACTTTTGAGCGATCACAGGGATGGTGACTCCACCACTTCCCTGGGCAGCCTGTTTCAAGGCTTAACCACCCTTTCAGTGAAAAAATTCGTCCTGATGTCCAACTTGAACCTCCCCTGGTGCAGCTTGAGGCCATTTGCTCTTGTCCTGTTGCTGGTTACCTGGGAGAAGAGGCCAAACCCCACCTGGCTACAGCCTCCCTTCAGGTAGTCATAGAGAGCGATAAGGTTCCCCCCTGAGCCTCCTTTGCTCCAGGCTAAACAACCCCAGCTCCCTCAGCTGCTTCTCATGTGTCTTTCTCTCTAGATCCTTCACCAGTTCCATTGCCTTTCTCTGAACACGGTCCAGCATTTCAATGTCTTGCTGTGCCCAGAACTGGACACAGCACCCGAGGTGCAGCCTCACCAGTGCCGAGTACAGGGGGACAATAACAACTCCAGTCCTGCTGGCCACGCTGTTGCTGATACGGGCCAGGATGCCACTGGCCTTCTTGGCCACCTGAGCACGCTGCTGGCTCGTGTTCAGATGCTGTTGACCAGCAATCCCAGGCCCTTTCCTGCTGGGTCACTTTCCAGCCACTCTTCCCCCCACTGCCTGGGGTTGTTGTGACTGAAGTATTGAAGTAGGACAAGTGGAGCTGGATGAAGAGAGGTCAGTTTTCAGGAGGTGAAAGAAAAAAATGTGACAGCAGAGCACAGTGGATTAGACAAGTCATTCGGTATGTAACAGGGAGTACCAGGCATGTGGTGATGGTTTCCTCCACCACTCTGCCCACTTGTTACTGCAACTGAACAACACTGGCCCTGAGTTACAGATTTTCACAGGATATGTAAAATCCAAATCCTGAGTCCTCCTGACTCATTATGTTCTTTGTTATAAGGGGCCCATCTGCACCTCATCAAAGTCCTCATAAATTTCTGGATAGGTTTGAAGCAGATGACTAGATTATTGCTCCAATTTCTCCACGTATACTATCAGTAGTTACCTACTTGTTCTTTTAATTAGGCCAAAATTTGCTAAAGCATATGAAAAATTGCTTATCCCACTGAAAACAGAATTATATGCTGAGAGCTCACAGCCCATTCTTCAACTTTTGCATAAATATTTTTATAATACATCTCAGTGTTCTGCATTAAAAGTGTGTCAGTGCTGGTTAAAAGTGCTGGTTGTGAACACTATACTTTCCACCAGCACCTGCTTCTTGAGTAGGCTAAATGTGGAAACACATTCTAATGGCTGATGGCTGAGCTGTGCAGACAGTTTATTCTCTGTTTTGCAGCAGCCACATGGGTAAAGCAGGAAAATTTGTGTCTGACTGAGTTGACCTAGAGGGAAAACTGACCAGGAGGCTTTAGCTTTGAGCTTCAGTTGTGTGTTGTAGGGAGAGTAATTTGTTTTAACCTTTGAAAATTAAGTGTGACTGAATTTAGCCTTGAAACATCCCATTGGGATGAAAAATAAAAGTGTATTAGAAATTCTCAAAGTCAAAAGTAGCGATTTGCTCCTCACTCTTTTCTTTTTTTCCTTTTCACCAGTGATAAATGATTGTCCCAAATGCACTCAGACTTCACTGGTGGCCTATGTTGTGTCATGGCATTGCATTCTTCTGCAAATCAGCTCCTCATCCCAGGCTTGTAGCTTGGCTGTTAATGCTGGCAGTGTTAATGAGAGCAGTACACTGCTGGCTGGAGGGAGGGGAGCTGTGAAGAGCCTGTACCAGCAGCAGTGCCCCTTCCTGTATGGCACTGTGACCCTGCAGGTAAAGGAAAAATAAGGGCAAGCCCTTGTAGCAGTGGGATAAAACTGCTTAGAAACCATCAGCTACAGGTTGCCTTGTTGCCCAGCTTTCTTAAAGCAGCCAGGTTTGCCTAATTAAGTAGGGTAAAAAGAACAAATTGATTGGATTTCAGTCCTCAGCTGATGAAAATAGGCCTGAGCTTTCGAATGTCTGTGCAACAGCTCTCCTTTCTGCACATGATATACAAGGAAATGCTGTATTCTCCCACTTTGAAAAGCCTTGCAGAGTTTTAGTTGTGTTTATCCTGAGAACCCATGTTGTTAGCATGCCTAGCTTTTGCTGCCATTAATTCTCTGAAGCCCAGCAAAAAGGCATTGCACATTTGAAGTTCCATCTCTCTTGAAAGTTGCCCCAGCTGGGAGGCTGCATGTGTTTGCTAGCGGGGCCGTAGGCTGATCGAAGGTCCACCAAGAGAGTAATTCATTGATCTGGCATCTCCCCTCCTCAGGTAGATCTCAGTGAAGAAACTTTCCTGTGAGGAAAAAGTATTTGAATAAGCCTTGCTATAATGAGGGCAAAAGGAGGCTAAATTCCCTTTCTTTTCACCACACACATCATTATTCCATCATTTTCCTTTGAATTTTACTGAAGTTATCATATCAAACACTGGCACAACCCAGAATATCCTGGAGGGAAGCAGCTCCTCTGGTAACAAGTTGGTTTCCTTCTGTGATATTTCAGAAGTGGTCTCCTTTCCTCACTTCTTGTGAACGGGTTGATTAAAACAGACATACTGGAATGAGAACTCATGCCACAGATTTTTATTACACTTACTGATTTTAGAAGGAATTTGTTAAAAAAGCTACAGCATGATTTCTGTAAATTGGAGGAGGTCCCATTTGCAAAATCAATGTAAAGAATACAGGAAGAGCAGTATTACATGCCATTATGTAAAATAATATCTGATAGTTATTTTGGTGAATTATGGAAACAGGAATTGATATTGGAACCTGTGGTGAAACTCTGCTCTAGACCAGATGTCACAATTAGTATCACATGCCCAGCAGGGCCCTTGAGTGACACTGTGGAGACTGATAACTCTTTCTCCACAAAGATGGTATAGGGTAGCCTCACACTGTTCCTTTTGTCCAATTCCCATCTCTCATAGCAAAATTCCTTCTAGAAAGGAGAAAGATAGTTCATTCTCAGTGGTCTGGGGACTGTGAGCAAATTTTATTTGTCATAATCTGGACAAACAATACCTTGAACAAGTTGAAAACCACCATTTCATATATTGCTCAGTTTATCACGACTGTAAGACTACAACAAAAACATTAGATCATGACCCACATAGCTGTATGTTCATTACCCACATAGCTGTGGGGCAAATTCTTTCATATGCCAGATTTGACAACTTTTGTTGTCAGACTATGCTTTTATTGGGAAAGAGGCCAGAGTTACTTCAGTTCTGATGTTGTATGTTCACAGGTAATGGTATGTTCAATTCTGAAAGAAAAAAAAGAAAAAAAAAAGAAAAAAAGCAGGGGGAAAAAAAAAGGCATAAGTACTTTAATGACTGCATCGCACTCCCAAAACAGCAACAGATATCACTAAACTACAGCGTATCAGGATTGGGGTTCTTATCAAAAACAAAATTGACCAATTTACACCAAGAACAGTTCTTTTGAAAGAACACCAACCAAGAATTACTCATTTGAGCTCACTAGATGAAACTGTCCCCCTGTGACATTTGGGTGTGGCTTTGACAATAACCTCTAGAAAAAAAATATAATGCTTGAGCACTTTAGAGAACAGCACCATACAGAAAGCACTCTGGTGGAACAGAAACATTTGGGAAATGCTCCCATCACTACCCATGGTTTCACGTCTCTGCAGAATCCTTTTCCTCTGTTACGTGAGCTGAAAACATACTCCAACATACATCAGCACCTTTCCATTCATTAAGGTATTTATGTAGAGGTAGGATCTGCACTTGAGTCTACCTTGAGGGTGTAATTGTGTGTTGCTAATGTAATGGCTAGAGCTGGTGATCCAAACGGCAGCATATGAAAGGTCAATGTGCAGAATGCAAGGTTGTGCAGAGCAATTGGAGGAAAAATGGTGTCTGATTCAACAGAATAAGAAGGAAGAGGGAGGGCAAGGGCAGTGAATGAAAGAGTGGTAAGATGACTTCTAAAAACGTGCCCTGCAGAGGTGAAAACAAAAGCATTAACTCCATCAATTATATCCAATGAATGTCTTAAAAAGAAAGATCACAGATAAAAGAAGAACAAGACAAAACCCAGAATCAGACCTGACCATTTAAGTGACACTCATGCAAATTTCAGAGGCGCTGTTTCCACATATCATATACATTATGTGTAAATCCCCGTGGTTGCCCTTAAAACATCATAGCCAATGGCATTCCTTAAAATGCAAGTCACAGTATAAAATTCTGATCTCATACACCCTAGTGAACATCCAAAAGTGGTTTATACTGAGGGTTTGCATCGCACAAATGAAAACAGGACTTAACTCCTACCTTCATATCATGTTTGCCACCATACTTTGCATTTTGTCATCCACGTGACTCTAAATTCTACTGAAAATAAGAAAATGTCAGAACTCAGTGCAGCATTATTACAGGGTTTTATTTATTTTTCATATAAATTTAAAATGGTATTGTATCATAAAACAATGCCAAGCATCAGTCTAATCACGTGGGCTATGAAAAACTAAGGAGATTCAACAAGTCCAAGTGGAAGGTGCTGCACCTGGGTCGGAGCAATCCCAGACATGAATACAGACTGCGAGAAGAACTCATTGAGAGCAGACCTGCAGAGAAGTTCTTGTAGAAAGCCATAAGAGTCCTGGATAGCTGACAAGTTGAGGGAGGTGATTCTGCTCCGCTGTTCTGCTCATGTGACACCTCACCTAGAGTGCTGCCCCCAGGACTGGAATCCTCAGCACAAGACAGATGTGAACCTGCTCGAGAGGGTCCAGAGGAGGGCCAGGAAGATGATCAGGGGGCTGAAGAACCTCTCCTATGGAACCTCTCCCATGAAGACAGGCTCAGAGAGCTGGGGTTCAGCCTGGAAAAGAGCAGGGAGGCCTCATGCACTGTGATTGTCTATATGAATTAGAGGAAGCATGAAAAGGATTTTTCCAAACAAACAAACTAAACAAAGTCTGACTGGTCTCTTTATCGTTTATCTGGAAACCATTTTTTCTAAGGGAATCTCATCCAAGAAGAGAGTAATCATAGCTGTGGCACTGAGAGCAAAACAACAAGCAATTTCCTGTACTTTTGTCTTTCCCATTTTCCACAAGTGCAAATAGCTTCAATTACTTCCTCAAAGTTTGATGAATTCCACAGCAGGGCCAATGATTAACTGCAAGGGAAATTTTTATTTCCCCTCTTGAACTTCAGCTTTTTTGGTAGCCGTTCAGCCACTCCACAGGAGCATCGAACGTCACTCTCAACTAATCACCTGCATGAAAACACAAGGGGAAAGGAAGAGATGGTGGCAGAAACAGCCCAGCCAAAACACTGTAGATGAAAGACTTTTGGTGTGGCCTCCGAGTGCTGTGCATTGTGAACAAGTTGAGTCATGCTCTGAACACCAGAGAATGAGTAAGAAAGCTCAGCCTCCTCTGAAGCTTGGCTTTATTGATGAGTTGACATCAGCTCCTGTTGCCAGTCCAACTCCCCTGAGTCACTCCCTGCGTGACTTCCTCTGCACTAGTCCCCTCTGCCCAAAAAAGCAGTCTCATCCACCTGCAGCCAACTGGAGCCATTGTGACTCAACAGAGCAAGGAAAGAGGCCTGCAGGAGTTCTTCCTCACCTTCTTATACAGCATTGCCATCATATATGAAAAAAAGACTGACTTCATGAGCAGCAGGGGAAGAGGACAGGTGAGTCTTACGTGTGCTGACCCCAGTTTTCATGCTGAACTCCTACTGTTGGCTGAGGGGCTGTATTTGAGAGGCCCAGTGCTGACTGGCAAGCAGGTTGGGTAACTTGGGAATGAACACGATATAAAATACCTTCAGAACTGTAGTTTTCAAAGGATGTAGATTCCTGATGAAATACAAAGGGTGTTGGGCAGTGGGTGCCCTGACATTAGTAGTGGCTTTCAGGTTGGCTGGATGGAGGGAGGAGACAGACATTGGCCCTAAAGTGTGGGCTTTCCTACCAAGCTGTGGGCAATGTTTCTCTGAATAAGGTGAATCTGCCATTTGAAAAGCACTAAGAGTAGCCTACTTATGGAAACCACATCTTCTAAGCACACTGGAGGAAGCAAGCTTTGGCTCAATTCCTAATGTTTCCATGAAGAAGGTGACTTTTTTTTTTATCAGACAGATAGCATTTCTTCAGGCAGTGTAGGAAGAAGACCACCTCCCTCGTCTGTGCTCATTTACACTGCTCTAGTACTCATCACATCTTTGTCAACAAACTCCATTGGGGAAGAACAACAAATGGAGCGTGTTGAGTCAGTAGTTTGAAATAACAGTGAGAAGAGACTGCAGGATTCACAAGCCAGAAGGAGGGCAGCCTCTCTTGAATAGCTTATTCGCTTGGGTTTATTTGCTCAGTGAGCTGAAGACAAATGTGAAGCGAGGGAAAGGTGATGAGGCCAAATATACAGGGGTCTTTTGAGTCCCAGGGGGCTGCCAACAGGGGCTGCAGTCATTCTTCCAGCTTGTTTGACAGCTCTGGGTCCTTAACAAGGGGACCCTGGAGTAAAAATTGTTACAGACCATGAAAACTTCTCCATCTATACCACCAGCATATGCAAGAATACCTCCTTGTTCTAGAGGTGAATTCTTTCTCAACAGCTCACCTAGCCACTGACCTTTCTGCTGGCACTGTTGGGCAGCAGTTGCTAGACTTGATGATAGGCTTGTGAGACAGCAGTTTGGGCAAGGCTCTCTTTGAGACTCTGTCTCCTTTTGCCAACACCCTAAGTTAGAAAGTTTCTCTAAATGGGAAACTGAGGAGCACATAATGACAGTGCCAACTCTAAACCTCTCTATCCCATTTTCTTCTGCATGGGCTTACTAAATGAGTGAGAAAAATTAGATGCGCTGGCAATTTTCCTTGACCTAATGATCCTCTAGGAGCTCTCGCAAGCATCCAGGCTTTCCTGAGCTGTATGGACTATGAGGACAATAGAAAAATGGTACATGATCTCACCTGCAGCTTTCCCTCTGTGATGCTTTCATTGCTTCCATGCAACTCCTATGTGCCAAGACCCAGGCTAGGACTTTACACAGAACATCCACCCTTCAGAAATGCATCAGCACATGATGAAGATTCTTCAGGAGAGGTTTTATTGCTCCACTATCAGTTGTCTGTCACAGAAAGAGAATTAGGTGACTATTCACCTGCCCTGGAACATTGCTTTTTTAAATGCAGTTTCAACTGAATACAAAGTTCTTCACTTCTTGGCCAAATTATTCTGCAGAGTCACTTGCTTTGCAGCTGCTGCATCCTCCTGTTCCTACATGGCAGCATTTCAGCAGTATTTGGAAGGGAAGCGTCTGCCTGTCCTAGCATTACACCAAGCTCTGGGACTCTCCCAAGTGACACTCATTATATCAGCGTACAGTGATATTATTAGCGTATTTTCATCCAGCAGCAGTCAATGTCAGATTGCTTCATGATGTGTTCAACAGGCATCAACGTTTCAAAAAACACCAGACAAATGTCTTTTTACATGACCTCTTCAATGCAATGTCATAGATCATTTGTGTGTTTAACAGCTCTCAAAACCTCGATGCATGTGTGCTTACAAAATATATGTCTTCTCACTCCTTATTTTCCTCCTTCAAGTGCCATGAGAAATTATTTAAGGAAGTTTTAATGAAATGCATCTGTCACTTATGAAGATAAATAGCCATAGTATGGCTTTCCATTACTGGAAATGGCAGAATTAAATTAGAAAATTACAATCCTCAGCATCTTCCCTGACTTGTTTCTGCATAATGTGTTAGAAAATATGCCCACATAGGCAGAATGCTGCAATACCAATGGAGCATGTCATAAAACAAGACCTCTTTTTATGATTGTTTTGTTAGTTTGCATTGAGAAATTTTCTCCCATGGATGATTTCTGGTCCTGTTTCTGGGCAAGGAAACCAAATCAGTAAAGGGAACGTAACTAGAGTGGAAATAGATAAAACCCTCTCTCTCTTCCAAACCCTAAGTTCTGGACCTTGTTCTATATTGGCTCCCAAACCAAATGGGAAGACCATAGTACAGCATATGATCCTGACTGTATAATTCCTCATATTTCATCTACAGGGCATCTCAGTTTCCATTACATGGAATAAAATCAGTGTAACCATTAAAATTTTCTGACCACACTTTAGACAATAGGAATAAATATTGTATTCTGACTCTCAATAGACAAAAAGATGACTACTAAAGGACACATTTAAATGAACAGGGGGATGGTGGGAAGTTGTCTTTTAGGATGGAATGGCTATGTCTTTGTCCCTCATTAGCAAGCTGGTCTTTTTGTCCTCAGAAGCAGGCTGTTGGTGATTGGTTTTGTCTTTTTAAGTGAAGAGTAAGATTCCTTATAGTCTGGCCCAGTTAGAGTAAGCCAGAATGTCATTTGCAGCCTTTAGCCCTGCCAGTCCTGGAAGCAAAAAGGTAGCAATTGAAATAAGCTCTCATGTTTCTCACCTGTGCTTCCAGCTGTAAAGGAGGATGCATGCAGAATATTTGTGTCCCTCGGCCCTCTTACCCACTCCATAACAGCAGCATATGCTCCTGCTTCCCAGCTCCATCAACCTCTAACTCACCCAATACCCTTCCACTCATTCTCCTGGTGTTTCTCTCCTTCTGTTTTTATGGCACGTGAATTTTGCATTTTTCATGATGTCAGCAGAGGCAGGAGTGGTTTATCTCTGCCCACTACCCAAACTCAAGTTTTTTTCTAAGCACATTCCTAGTGAATCCTCATCCCTCGCTCCCTGAATAAATACTTTAACTACTGTGCTTTTATTCAAAGCTGGTCACCAATGCTGTAATGCCCTCACCAGCTGGCATGTGGCTGTTATGCTGCCATTCTCGCTGAGTCCAGCTCTGCATGTCAGGGGTGTTCAGTCAGGAGTCCTGCAGAAATAAAGCATCAGGACTTGGGAGTAGTCAAACACAGGTGCAAAGGTGTGAGCAGAGAATGTGTGAGCAGAGAATGTTTTTCAACTAATGAATCATATCACATGGTATCATAGAATGGCTTGGATGTAGCAGGTTAAACAGGGAGAGAAGCAATTTCCCTATCTTCTCCTAAAAATTATGCATATTTATTTCCAAATGAAATTAACATAATTTTTCTTGTTGCTGTTCATTCCAACCTCTTAAATTCCTGAAACTTCCCAAAGATCCCTTTGAGGAAAGGCAGTGTGCATGCGAGTATGTGTGTGTTTCTGTGTGCGTGTCTGTGCACTAACTGGAGGTCCCAATATACTGAATACATTTTGGAGAATCTCAGGCCTTCCTGAGAAAAGAGGCAAGCAGATAAAACATACTGGTCACGAAGATGAACTCGTTGAGAGATGAGAGCCTCTAAAGCCCCAGCTGCTTTTCTTTCAGCCTCATCTTAATTGAACTGCTCAGATAACAGCAACCCTGCACAAGTAAGTGCAGGTTATCCTAGCTCTGACCTTCAGTAATCCTCCAGGAGTGTGGATAGGGATGCACGACACTTTGCTTTTTCCCTGACTATACAAAGGAAACAAACTCAGATTTGAATACCGAGATGAAAAGGAACAGCATAATGGATGAACACAAATAGTACCAAGGTCAGAGGGAAACAGCATAAGCAGTGGTCAGTGTGGCAAGCATCTGTTCTCCAGCAGGGATCAGTATTGGGTTCTTGCAGGTGGGAACACACCCCTGTTAGAGGTGGGATTTTGTTTGAGCGTTTACATCCCAAGGTTAGCATGTCTTGCTGACCCTGGTGGGGGGTGGCTTATCCTAGGAAGCTTTGAAATTTGATTACCTTTCAGTTACCTGACACTGCTCTGCATGTTATTAATAATCACACAATGTTCAAACTCTTACAAAAATCCAGCCTTAGTATTTAACCCTATGGCTTTCTCTGTAGCATAGTCTACAAGTTCACTGCATCCATTTTTTCCCTACATGTAATGCCATTTAATTTCATCAAGTTTTGCTTATTCTCTGTCCCTCCATGCAATCTGGCCAGAATTGGGAAGAGCAACTTCTCCTCTATGCCTCCTGCCATCTGGAACTGGCTTGTCAGTATTTCTCTGCTCCAGTGGCTTTCCATCTCATTTCAAATCTCAGCTAAAAACTCTTCCCTTCCCCCTTATATCTGTCTTCCTGCTCTTATTTATCTCTGAAGGTATACTACTGGTTTCTGTAAAGCAGCTGAAAGGTGAAATTTGCATCACAGACAGAATTCAAAGACAGTCCTTTAACCTTTACTTACTAAAGTATGTATCTGTATGGAGACAATGGAATACTGGGGTAAATCTTCAGGATCAAGTGTATCTGCAGACCAAGTGGCCTTTCTTCTTGGCTACATAAAAGGTAAAAAAAATTATTTAGAGCATTTCTAATAGCGAATGCTACATCAATTCTCATGGACTCTCATGGGCTTCATGGGCTAGAGGGATACTGTAATAGAGTATGCTGCCTCAGCATGGACCAGGGACCTGGGAGCCAGCTGGCCCTGTATAATTAGCAGATCAAGAAGACAAATGACCAGTGAGTGATCTGTGGGAAGCCACAGACAGCTTGTAGGATGGAAATGGTCTTTCATGTCAAATTCTGGTGCAGGTCAGGTTAGAGGGAAGGAAGGATCGGCAATAGTATCCAGACTGGGCAGAAAGGCTAGGATTTTTTTCATAGGGAAAGGCAGGACTGAGTTTTAGCTAAGACTGTTTTAAAACTCTGCTTTGCAAGAAGCCTCGTCAGGATGGTACTGGGCTGGAAAATGAGGCTGACAGCCGTATAAAAATCCTGGCAATTAAGGAAAGGAAAATGCCATGGAAAACTGACCCTAAGGTTTGGACGTGGGCTTCTTTTGCACTTCATACTTAACAGCTGATCTTGGAGGCGAAAGATTCTCTGATTGACTAGCGATGATGCCAAATAATTACTGCCTTGACAAAATACTGACTCTTTCCTTGTCTCACCGTACTGAAAACCTTCAGGATTTTGCTTCATTTTGGGACGCAAGGGATAGGAAACAGCACCACACGTTAGGACATGATGACATGTTCTTCTTTAGCAATAAGGCAAGGAGGATGAATGCTGGCCAAGAGGCATTCTTGTAGCAACAGCAACATCACTTTATCACCCTCTGTGTTTCAAAGTGTCAAGAGACAGTTTGGAGGGCCTGTATCCTGACATGTCACCCTGTGTACTGTGGAACAGCTGCTTGGTCTTACTCCACCAGCCCTTGCCCAACATAGAACACTTTTCACACCCTATCAGGAGTTTCAGACTGTCATAAAAGCTTTTCAGCTGCAGCCATCATCTAGGACAGAAAGGGAGCAGGTAATTGACTCTGTCAATAATATTTTGGATATAATAATATTTAGGATATGTTAGAATAGATTCTCAGGTGGTCTTAGGTGGTGCACAAGCCTATGCCCTCCAGTAAAAAGCCAAACTAGGAGTAAATTACCTACTCTCAGATCTGGCAGTCAGTAGAAAGCCAGGTATGCAGACAATAACATCATCAAAGCCACATGGAAGCTTTTGATACAGTGAGGAATGCCTGTGCATCTATCTCTGCTTCCTCATGACACTTCAGGACAGAGAAGCAAAATTATGTATGAAGTGGAAAAAATTCTTTCTGTCCCTGGCAGGTAATCAGTAGAGGCTCCAGAGCATGGAATAAATTTTATGTAAACATATATCGTAGCAACACACTTTATTTTAAACCCACTTGGTGTTTCAAGGACTCATATCACATGTTTAAATTGAAGTTCTTTGCCCATCACTACTCTATTTGAAAGGCTATTCCAGAATGTCATTCTTCCAATGGTTGCCCAATTTCCAGTCTAAATTTATTCATGACCAATTGATGTTCATATGATCTTATTCTAGCATTTTCCTTTAGGTTAAATAATTTTCCTCCCTCCTCAATATTTAGTCTTCGCTATATCTATAAAGAGTAATTTTCTCCCATCTGTGGTCTTGTTTCACTAGGCCAAACAAACCTAGTTCCTTTTTCTCTTTTCGTAAGGTAGAGCTTCTGTTCCTGAACTCATCTTAGAAACCCTCCTCCTCATCCCCTCTAATTTCGGTTTCTCTGTTTTGAACGGAGGTGGCTGGAGCAGCAGTATCAGAAATGAGCCCTTACTAATGCTGTAGGTGGTATTTCCATCTCCACAGCCAAAGCCTGGCCCGATGCACCCTAGAATCACACTGGCTTTTCACCATTGTGTCTCACTGCCAGCTCCCAGTCATCTGGCACGGGGATAGAAACAAAGCCTTTCCACACGGGCAGCTTGTTATTTCTGTGCGACCTGCTTGGATGTCAAAGGATATGTGTATTATGAAGGTGGAAGTTACAATTTCTTCTGTGGCAAATTTGTTCCTTTCCATAGAAAAGTTCTCAACACAAACATTCTAAGGAAAATTCTCAGAGTGGAAATTTCCATTCTCCCCCCTTCACATGAATACAACATGCTTTGGAATTGGAGGCCTAGCTCCTAAGAGAACCTAGTAAATAAACACAAAGAGACAAGGCTATTTTGGATCTTGCTTTTCTGAAATGTGGGATTTTCTGACTTGTTTTGTTTTCATTAAAATAACTTTAGAGAAAGATGAAAAACAAATACTTGCAAGTCTGAAGTCAATGGAAATAAAAGAGTCTCAGAAGTCCTAATCTCCAAGGGCTTTGTCTCAGCTTCAGGAGGGGGCTGAGCTTGCTCTGCACCTCTCTGGATTAGGGCCTGAGGAAAGCGAGTGTTGAATGTAACAGAAGCTTAAAATACTTTTAAACAAGCAAATATATAAGAAAAGTGTGTGATCATTTGTTGGGAATAGTAATAGAAATGATTATGTAGGGAAGCATGTTTCCTTCTGTGTTTTGTTTTTGTTGTTTTTGTTTGTGGGTTTGTTGTTGCTTTTTGTTATTGTTGTCGTTTGGGTTTTTTTTAGGCTTTGTTGGTTTTTTTAATTGGATTTTTTTTGGTTAATATTATAAAGGAATCAGGAAAGGATACACTGAAATGGTGCAATTCAACACATGATTAAAAGAGAGTTATTTCTTGTTTCATTTGGATTTTCTTGCTTTCTTGCTTGGATGTCTATCCAAGCATTTAGTAGAGTTAAACTGAATACTGAATGTGGTTAAGAAATGTTCAAGAAACTCCCAGAACTTTTAATAAACTGTGTGAGCATTATGCATGGCCAGAGTCTGAACTGACTTGGGAAAATAAACTTCTTCACACTGGTTGTACTCAAGTTTGATGCAGGTAATGATGAAATAGAATCAGACCCCTTCTATATAATAAATGCTTGGAAAAGAGAGAAGAGATCTCATTCTTCACAAGACTGTACACAGAAGCTGCTAGTTCAGGGTTGGATGCTTTTCTGTTTGAATATTGCACTTGTTGAAAACTGCAGATTTAGGTCAGTCAAAATCTGATTATGAGCTGATGTTGATATGTAATTTGTTAGCAACACACATTTCTGACTGAAGGCTAAACTTATTTGTTTGCTGTTTCCCAAAGGAGAATGCTTCACTAAAACATTTACATTTAAGTTTTGAAATAGAAGGACAAGCAAAACCAACCTAAAAACAACCTGATGTTTTATTTTGTTGAAAATGATTGATGGGAGGAAATGGAGAAGGGGAATAGGGGAGTATTTCATACTGGAAAACTCTTCTCCTTTGTTTGCCGGTTTGTTTCAGGTCTCAATATATCAAATCACTTTTTGATGTTTTGGTTTGGCTAGTGCCCTTGATCTTCAGGGCTGCCAGTCAGTTTCAGAGGACCTGCAGAACAATGTACTAGTTGTCCCTAAAGCTGATATTTAAGGGTTTTTTTTGGGAAGCTGCAATTTTCTTTGATAGATAGACTTCGATGCATTTTTCTGTATTACTTTCATCACCCTTTGAATCCAGGTAAGCCTTTTGGTGTACAGAGAGCAGTCTGGATCAAGTGTTACCTGCATTCAAAAAGCCACGAAACAAATTCATGGAGGAGAACTCAAAGCTTCACCTCCTCATGCTGCCTTAGTGTTACTGAAAACCAGGCCCAGTGTCCCTCCCAATGTCAGCCTCAAATGACCTCTCAAATCTCTGCAAAGTATGATATAAATTAGCACTCGCAACAGTCTCTCAACTATATACCATGTATACAAGAGTGATCTGAGCTCATTTTCAAGACAGATAATTAAGATTCAGTAAGATTAAATGACTGACCCGTTGCTACCTAACAATTCATTTGTGAAGTGTAAATGATTAATTGGAAGCTCTTGTCCTCTTTTCACCTGGCCAGAATCTTTCTACCACAATTTAGGGAATACACCATAAACAAACCTCTCCATTGGAAATCTGTAATCCTTTGCTGATGGCTTGTTTGGCAGGCTGTATGCATACTCTGGGACATCTTCCAAGAAGGGCCCAAAGAAATTAATTGTCTCCTAACCTGCTTTGAAATATAGGTCAGCCTTTCATGGCTTTGCTAAAGCAAAGGTGATTTTAATCATCTAAGACAGCCAGTAAAACCTGGAAAAGGTGGAGATATTCAGGCTCTCTTATTGAGGACCTTCCAGGGCAAAGTAACATTCTGACTGTTCTGGAGGTAGCCTTAACTTCGAAGAAACTAGAGCAAGGAAAGGAAAACAACTAACCTAAAGCCTGGGACCTCTTTTGTTAGCTTCTCCTACTCTTTGAAGCTCTGTCGTCCTATCTGCCTTTCAATTCCCAGAGTACAAAGCCAGTTTTTAAAACTGGAAACTGAATAAGAAATGTTAAGTGACTCAATCAGAGAAAAAGTAACAGAGATGAGAACCTCTGGACTCCCAGCATTTGAATCACCAAATAACCCCCCTCTGGAATGACTGAATCATCATGTGGGATGATGCAGCCAACTCCACTGGGAGGCTACTGATGTGGTTCTGATGAAGCTCTTCTGCCTGTTATGGAACTATGGATTCTTCTGGCCCCAGTCTGCTGACTGTGTCTTGCAGGGGAAGCAAAGCCACCCTGTTGGGGCACAATATTGCTCTGCAAGTTCTTACAGGGCTGGCTGCCAGTACCCCAAAGATACCATGTAGTAGCGGCTTTCTCACCTAGACCAGTCACATGTATGAACATGAATGTAGGTCTGTTTGGCTTATTTGCAGAACGTTTTGTAGTGAATTTGCTTCTTTGCACACATTCTTTATCATACTGGGGAAACAACGAGTTAATTTTTAACCTTCCTCCACTGAGAGATTTAGCAAGTCTTTATGTCCTTGATGCAAATTCACAGTACCAGTGTCAGAAAAGATGATCATCAGCACTTATTTCCTGGATGACTTCAGAAATATCAAGACAAACTGCACTTATTTAAGGCTACATTTCTCAATGTTCTCAGGCTTTGCCGCTGTCTTAACATCAGCAGCCATTTAACCACTCTATAAGCTTTCAGTATTTTTCCTAACTTGGTGTAAGCAAATATTGATCGTGACTAAGATAGTAATTGAATTCATTCATGATAATAGATGGTCCATTGGCTGCACCCATTAAAGCTTCTTTAAAAGCAAGAAACAACTTTAATTGCCTGGAGAGACATGGGATGATATTGCAGCAGATTGAAACCTATTAATAACAGTAAATTCAAGGTTTACCCTAACTTGTTTATGCTTGTTAGTATTAAAACTTCACATGGAAGAGAAAGATGACTAAAAGGGTCATTTCAGACAGAATGCTGGCCTGATTATGCAGCTTTTACAAAACACCCTCTTTAATCACTAAGAATATCACCATACAAAGCTGCAGTACTTTCTCGAAAAGACTGAGTTCTCTATTATTTTTTTCTCTGTTATGTGAAAGATCTGTAAATTTGGCCTTTGTTTTATGCCCTATCATTTTGTTTGCCCTAGAGGACCAGAGGGCATCAGTGAATTCCTATGAGTTACTGCAGAGGAAGGATGCATACAGTTTATAAACTTATAGCATCAGTGTCTATTTGAAAACCAGAAGCAATTACAAATATGTCTGCATATCTCCATGAATGATTTGAGGGGCTTTTGTAAGCCAAGACCTTCAAGATATTAACAAAAAGCTGCTTCAAGCCAATAATAATGCCTGGCAGATATATTTCAGGACCTTTCAAATTTCAGTAAACCTTGGTACACATGGTACACAGTCAATGAATTTCATTTTTGTAGACAGTCAAGCAGAAGCTTGCCAAGAAGAGAAGATTGGTAATCTAACGATGAGGGCAGGATTCCTTTGTCATATATTGTTCCAGAACCACATGGTCCTCCTTCAGTCCTCTGCATCACCAGTGCTTCAAGGACAAGAGCTGCTGAGCTTCCTTAGGTTTGTCTTGGAGACCTGTGACCCTGATTGCACGGCTGCTCTATTATATATCCCAAAGCACCTGTGAAACAATACCAGATTAGAATGGTGGGGTTTCATAGCCAGGCTGCACCAAGAGAAACAGTGAAACAGATCTCTGGTTTCTTCAACCCATTATCTACACTGGGTATTATTTGAAACCAACTGCTTCATTAAAATTGGCAGGCATGTGAAGAGGACTCCTGAGGACAGTTTCCATTATACTTTGCAATATACAGAACTTTGTTTTTGTTTCTGAATTTACAATGAAATGAAATATTATATTTATTATGAGGTCATTCCATAAGTTATTATATTTTTTTTTTTAATTTAAGAACCCCTCCTGTGTTTGGCAACGTGTCTAAAGCTGACATCAGCAACATGTGGGAGCAAGAATAACACCTCACAGATGCTGAGCAACAATCTCACTGAAGCTAAGGGGAAAGATGTTTGTTCATTGCACACAAAAATTAGGCCCCCAGCCAACATTTTCCCATCAGTGAGAGGGGGAAAACATAACGTATTCGTACCACAAACATGTTCCAAATGTGCCTGCAACAGCATTACATTTTTCAGCAATGAAAGAAAGACTTCTGCAGTTAAGTATTGCCGTCCTTTTTATCCAAACTGAAAAGTTTAGAGCAAAGGCAAATAGAAATTCGATAGATTTGCCACAGAGAAAGGCAATATCCCTACAAACCTCTTTAAGAATTCTTGACACTACCACTCCCTTCCCCCTGCCACCAGCTGAGGGAGACCTTACAGCCACCCACTCTTGGACAGTTATTGAGTTTAGGGGAAGTATTGCATTTGGAAATTAATGAGAAAAGACAACCCCTAAGTGCAGTGGGTTCATCTTAGTTTTTTAAGCACCATGCAGATTGTGCTCTGAGCCCTAAATACCAGCTTATCAATGGACTGAGAAGTCCACTCCCTAAAGTTTCTTGCATATGCTTTTACTGTTCATTTTTTCTCTTGCAATGCTCCACTCAGCATTAAATTAATGTCACAGACAGAAGGTAAATAGTTGTGACTATTGTTTTTTGCTTTGAAAAGGGAAAAATCATGCTTCTGTGATAAAAGAACAAACATTAAGCAAAATGATTGGTCGTGTACACTTGGTGAATTTAAGGTCACAGTGCACCTGTCAGAAAAGGTCATTTTCACTCCCTTTGCAATAAGGCAAGATATAGCCTGTGATTCTACCATAATAATCTGAAGTCTGTCAGTGAACTTGTTCCATTTTCAGACAATGGAATGCAAGAGGTTTATTGCCTATAAGGAATTCAGGAATTGTTTCAAACGCCACTGATGTGCCAAGCCGTGAGCCTAGAAGATAGACCTGAAATACTTCATTCACAGCAATTTTGTGGGGAGCATGTCTGTGTGCTAAGAGGATAGTCTGGCTGATGCTCTGAAACAGCAAAAACACAAATGCCTGAGGTTTATGTGCAACACATTCCAGTGTAGCATGGCTACAGAGTCAGGTGTTCAAAGTCCCAGACAGGTGGTTCAAAAATAACAGGTAACAGTAGGAGCCTTGAAAGCCACAAAGCACAATGACCTGAACAAAGTTCAGAAGAATTTCAGGCATATGAAGTCTGGACAGGAAAGGGGAAGGCAGTATGCCCCCCTTAAGAGGGGGACTAGCTAAGGGAGAGGGGATATAGCTACGTAAGGGAGTCTGGGTCTGTGTTTCAGCAGAAAAGCCATGACCTCAAGAGGATTCCTGAGCACACTGAGTGGCTAAGAACCTATGAGAGAGCAGTAAGGGGAGACAGAAATGTACACAGTATTTTAGGATTTCCTTGCACTTAAAGTGAAAGGAGATAGTGCTTCTAAATCTTTTCATGAGCATGTCTGTATATTTTAGCCATATGTTCAGCTGAAACCCTGAAGAAGTGAATTATAAATCCAGAGCACCTACAGGGAAAATCCTTTAAGCTATAAAGCGATTAGTCCTGGATCTGGTGACTCAGAGAAGCTGAGCTACAGGTTGCTCTTCCTCTGCAAGGTCCAGAGACGGGGAACCTGTGCCTGAAACTTCAGTGGTTCTGCAGTCTATTCAGATAAACTTCTTTGGAAGGAGGCAAGTCCCAGGTGGGAACTGTCTAATGACTACCTGAACATCAAGAGCTCTTGCCAGTGGGAAAGCAAATCACACCAACAGCTTTTCAGTGAGGCCTTATTTCTGTGAACTGTGATTTGTGTCAGTGCAGGACCAGGCTTCACACTGGGACATTACACAATACTGAAACGCTTTTGGTTTCACAGTATAGCTCTTCTGAATTAACGTGATCAGCTGAGTCCCCATGGAGAAACTGCTTCCCAGATACACAGTTCCTCTGCAAGGTCCTTTGGAATGTTGTGGCTAGCTTGACTCCTTTTGAAATTTCAACCATTACTTCAAATACCATAAAATAGGCCTTTTCCCTCTTGTGAGCACAATTCACTTGAGGGCACTGAAGCAAGGCGAGATCTTATTTGTGCCTGTATATTGCTCATTCAGGTGATTGGGGGAAAAAAATCACACTCCTTTGGTGATGTGTTTGGTCCTACATGGTGTGAAAATCACTACACACACTGCACAAGCAGGCTGCTTACCAGCTTCCACTGTGCTGTGTTCCTACACACATGCTTTATAACCTCTTTTGTGCATACCAGCATCCAAAAAAATGTAAACCTCTGGTGCAGATTTAGAAGCAGACTCCTGAATTTATGGAAGGCAAGGCAAGCAGAATTGCAGGAAAGGTAGTGCTGTCAAATGCCCCAATGTTGTTTCACAAAGTGCTAAAAATGAGATCAGATATATCTTTTTTTTTTCAATAAGAATGGCATTTCCCCCCTGTTATAAACACAGTAATTCATCTTACTCCATTTTTGTCCCCAAACCTGCTTTATAAGATGGTTTTTCCCGTTTTATAGCCTGACACTCAGCATTGATTTGTTTGTTTTTCTTAGTTGGCAAAACAGGTGTACTGATGCACCCTGGTGCTGGGTGATATTAACAATCAGTGGTTCATGGCTGACACTTCAAAGTGCGAGCTTTAAGTGATGGATTAAGCTTGTTGTTCAAAAGCTCCATTCTGCTTTTATCTGAGGCATGCTCTGTCCTTGATAAAGATTCTCACCAAATAAGAAAAAATGCCTAGAGTATTCAATAGCAAGAGAGGAAAGATGAATCTGGGTGAAAGTGAGAAAGTATTTCATACAAGTGGTGACTCATCTATTTTTATTTTCCATGTATAGGTCCAGGAATCTGTAGATAGCTGTGGTTAGGGGATACCCTATGAAAGAGAAGCATCTTGGCTGGAATTGAGCACCAAATTTGCAATCAGGCTCTTAATTAGAACACATACACTGTCAAATAGTAACATTATCACCTATAATTGGTCCAACAGAAAGGAACACTAATTGTGACATTAGAGGATAGAATGCTTTCAGGCAGGGTCTCTGTTAAAGTGAAAACACACTAATTGACATGATGAGGAAAACGAAAAAGAGGAAGGTAATAAAAGATGCTATTATGCTTTATCTTGGCAAATGGAAGGCTACTTCAGAAACAGTCAATAGCTAAAGAAAGGGCAGGTAGCTTAAGCAAAGCAGTAAATGAAATAATGAGCATTGTTGATTCACTGCCTTTGTCTCAGGGAGTCAGAGTGATTACGAAGTGATGAGCAAGAGCCAGAATCTACTTTCTGCCTCATTAGTGTAAATTCAAAGTAGCTTCATTGAAGTCAGTAGAGTGGAGATTTACAGGCTTTCAGATCTGGCCTCTCAATTACAAGCTCTGGATCAAAGTCTTGCACTTCCTGGGACTGTGAGAAGAAAGGCAGTGAGTAAGGAAATCAGCCATGCTTTTCATAAATTGGACGCTAACTGATCAGCAATTTTTCAGCCCAACCCTAGTAAGGGAAGATCTACCAAAGGAAAGGCTAGGTTGTCAATTGGATCCCGTTTGTCTAACATCCCTGTCAGGCATTTTAGCTCAGAAGGCTTAGGAAGCAAGACCACACTTCATGGAGGGACTATGGCTGCTTTTCCATGAAGTCTGATCTCTTCCTACACAGTCCCAAACAATGTTTGCATTGCCAGTCCCATTGCCTGTTCCTTCAATATTCTTCCTTCCAACCTGTTATGTCTAGATACAGAAAATTTTGTCTAGGAATGGTCCCCATTCTCAGCTTTCTCTTTTATACAGTTGTTGCATACAGATGGTTTGCTGTGAGGCCTTGTCACTTCACCTTGGGTCTAACTGAGAGTATAGATGACTTTTATTTCAGTGAGAGGGGGAAAACATAAATGGCATCTCCCTTTGTAAACCACCAGGAGTGCTGATACTCAGGAGTCACCATTTCTTTCCAAAATCTAGCAGAAAACCCTGTTCTTAAACATGACCTCTATGTATATAACTTGGCTTTGTCCCTCAGCAATATTTTTCTACTTTTGGTTTTGTGACACTCTAACATGCCTGCCCAAATTATGGTCTCCACATTTGACTGGTGAATCCTTCTGTAAAGCAAAATATATGCAGGTATTCCCCCAAAGAAAAGAAAGCAGTGGAAAAGATTCAAAAGGTTTATTTCAGAGGTGAGAATACTGAAAGCTTATGGGTTCTAATGGTGCTATAGGGGCAGCCCTGGCCTCAAAGGAGAAGGCAAAGGCAAAGCGTTCTCTCGTTCCTCAGGCTTTATCATCACTGTCCCCTCCTCGGCTCCCCCACTGGCTGCCAAGGCCTTGCAGCACATCTGTGAGCGTTCTCTCTCTTGTGCCTGGGGAGTGACCTTCTGTGGAACGCATGCAGAGAAACATCCCAAAACTGTGTCTGGGAAAGATGCCTCATTCCAGACAGGAAAGCTCTCTTACCAAAAAATAACTGTCTTCTTGGTAGCAATATCTTCTGGAAAAGAGCTATTTACCCCTACCCCTTCCCAAAGCAATGTTGCCTAAGGAGCTGACTGTTTACATTCTCAGCTAAGTGCAAGCAGAAGTGTTAAAGTAAAGCAATTTCTGATGCTTGCTCAGTATGTCATAAACACATCTTCCTCATGCAGTACTCCATTTCCAATAGTCTTCTGATTGATTTTCAGGCCACATGGTATTGCTCAGCTCTATTACCCCAATAATATTTCCCAAGAAGTTCTGGCAAAGGTTTGCTAGAATGCAGATATGTGAAATTTACTGTGCCTTTTCCAACATCTACACAGTTGCAATCAGAGCCCTGAGAGCTCTTTTCCTGGCTCAAATAATTTAATGTTTGAGGTTTGAGGGTCTTTTGTCAGCAGGATGTGTCTTCCATGGGTGTCACACCCTCCGCTCTTGCACCCACTGGAGTCACCTATCTGGCTTTTTCTCTTTCACTTTTTTGCTGATGTTGAAATGTTGACCCACCAATGTGACTTTTTTCCTTCACAGTAAAGGTTAGTACTGTATTTAATCCCCCCAACCTCTGCCTTTGAGACTACCTTGGTTTTCCTCCGCTTTTCAAAATTAATTGCCAGCGACAGAGTCAATTCATTAGCTAAATTAAAAACCTGGGAAGCATATTGTCCAGATCTGCTGATCCCAACCTATCACAGAGTTGAACAAAGTATTTCCTTAACTGGTCTTCATTAGCAGCTATATTGGCCAGGCTTCTATTCCTTCCCAATTGTCCATACCACTCTCCCTGTCAAAGACCAGTTGAAAAAAGGAGATAAAAAGGAGGCCAGCGACTCAACCACTGGAGATCCCTCATTGATTTCTTTGCCTCTCTTCATGCATTAATGGGTCCATTTTCACTTTTTCGATGTATTAACAACGGTTCCTGTTTAATTTAAAGCCTATTAATAAAGACACCATTTCAGTTTTCAGCTCTAACTTTCTTGTGTTTTGTGGGAATAAAACCTGGTAATACAGTGGGGAAAGTACACATCTACATGCTTTCATGCACTATCTAATTTCCTTGGGACTGCTAAATAACCATCTGTTTGCTGCCACTAGTCTCAGAACCCTACTTTTTGACTTTTTCCTCAAGCATATGCAGACTATTTTATCAAGTGCAACGTGTACCTTAGGAATGCAAGGCTGCATCACCACCCAAATCCAGGAAAGACCACCCTCTTGTTGTCTTGTCCCTAGGCATCTCAGGGCTTTTTCCATGTTGTCCCCAAGGGAACACCCCTCAGAAGGTGGTGGAGCTATTTGCGTCTGTACAGCGCCCACACCAGTGACACTGACCAGAAACAAATTCCCATACACCTAGGTCAGGCACATCCTAAATCCCTATCCTGATCCACAGCTTTTTTATTTGATTTCCAGGTGTAGTAGAGAAGACAGAGGCTGAAAAGGTAAGAGTAGCTGCTTCCACTCAAGGTAACAGCACCCACAAATATGAAAGGGGAGTATGGAAGAAGGCTACAGTATGCCACCACAGATTTTTTTATCTCATTCTGAGGAAAGATGAGAGACCAAATTCTCTAGTCATGCCAGCCTTACTTATTATTGAAGCCAACTTTAACTTCCCAGTTAAGAGAGAGGTCAGTGAGGTGCCCATATAATTTCAAGATAGAGTAAATTTGAGAAGACATGGTCTATCTTAGCAAGATGTTGAGCATAAAGGAATCAATTAAATGGTCCTGTAACATTATTTGTAGCAAATTATTCTGTACATGACTTGAAAATCTGAACTGTGCCCTGGGTCTGCCCAGTTACAGTCAATAGGATACTTACTAATCACTGAAATGAGCCCAGCATTAGGCTTAAATTGATTGAATCCCAGAGGAAAATATGTAGAACTGAAAACTGTAAAAGTCCCACAGCAGCAACTTCATTTGATGGAATCTGATTGATCTGTAAAAGCAGGAAAAAAGTTCTTAATAAACTGTTCGTAGAGATTTTTTGAACATACCATGTGCAAAGCATAATAGTCATGCTCACTAGCACATGGCACTGAGACACAGTTGCACAGGATATGACTATCCACTCGAGTAAAGGAAGAACCTGAATGAAAAGACTGGTGGACCAGGATTAATTCAGTCCATTTAGAATTTATTTCCAGTAAGTAATCAGAGCTCAAAGGGATAACAGAAAGCAGATTGATTTCAAATAATTCTGTGCCATATAGTATGTTACAGAACACTCCTCTGTATTTCAGTTTCTTTCCAGTTGTCTTTTTCTTCTGAGAGAAGGAAGACCTGTGGAGAACCAGGCATAACACAACATCGTGACTGCTGCAGCAGGAAAATTAGAAGAGAGGTACTGCAGAGATGAGGTCCCCTCTGTCCCTTCTCCCACTGAGTGGTGCAACACAGATGCCTGAGGCATGGGGGAAGAGCCCNGTTTTCCAAGCTGTGGCTAGCAGCAGAGGCTCTCTGTCCCTGCAGAACTGCATCCAGTGGCTGTTGCCCAGCAGGTGTCTGTGCTTGTCCAGGTGACATCCTCCTTCCATGTGCCACACTTGTATGGTGACACTCAGGGGACAAGTGAGCACTGTTTCACCCAGGCACAAGGGTGCCTTTCCATCCAAAACTCACCTGGTGAGCAGCAAAGTCTTGGTTTCTTGCCAGATGGGGCCATCTCAGGCCCTTGCTTGGGATCAGCCTGCAAGAAACAGGCTGTGCTTGGAGAGCAGCCGTGCAGCACTGTGGAGGTTTGGGTTGGCTCCCTGCCAAACCCAACGGTCAGCCACACAGATTCCCCCGCACCAAGAGAAAAGGGAAAAAAAAAAAA
>VWZF01004190.1:0-12128 GCA_013396755.1 Sclerurus mexicanus
CCGATTTCTTCTCCCAGATCTACAGTCCACTGTCCAAACTTGTCAGAATCAGATGAGCTCCTGTGACCGCAGTGTTGCGCACATCTAGCTGACTGTGCCTTAAAATGCATCACACTGCTAATAACATCCCTGCAGTATGAGTAATTCATATTCAGTACATGCAGGTGTATAGTTCAAGCACTTTGCTTATGATATGAGCCACATGAAGTCTCTAATCAGAGGCAATTACCTCACCTGCTCTAGACAATCTCTGCCTTAGGACAAATTTCTGTTAATTTCAACAACTTACCATTCAGCAATAGAAGGGAAAAAAAAGAATCCTTTTATATATTCTTTCTCTTTTATTGTTGTTATTTTGTCCTACAGCTCCCTGTCATATCCTTTTTCTGAAAATTGAGAACCTTTCAGGGCAGTTAGCCCACAGCTGCAGAGGTCTACTCAACTATTTGAAAGCATGTGGTCAGACATGTTCATTAGCTTGGGTTAGACACACAAATAGATTAAACAGATTTTTATACTGGAAAGGTGTTTGATTTTGCTCTGTGCTTCTCTGTGACACTGCCATACGTCTTCACTTAGCAGAGCCTGCATCATGTTTGGTAATCGTGGCTGAGCTGGAGGACATTTGGTCTCAGACAGTTCAACTAACAGAAAATCTCTCAGAAAAAACCAGACACCTTTGTCTTTCTAATTTATCTCTGCACAGTGTACTCCATATAATCTCAATTGCTACATCACAATCATCACTTCTATTTCAGCTATAATCAGCATTTAAGAATGTGCTCACACTCTGCTTCAGCTCTTTCTGTGCAGATGAGCTATAAGAGACTCATCCTGATTTTACCTCCAGCCAAGCTGTACTTTCACGATTAGTTATGCTCACTATTAAAATCTTGACATATTGTTTGCGGATTTGTGTACTTATAACTTTGGTCGGTAGGTGTTGCTGGTCCTCCATGATCTTCTTTCCCTGACAATGCAGGAATGGGTGTGCACAGGGGCTAACTAAATGCCTGCAGTCTGGTATTTCACAGCTCACCAGAGACTGTAACAGGTTACAGCTATCAGCTTCATTTTTAGGTTATTTCATGAGGAGATCTAGTGCAGGCACTGCTATTTGCTATGTAGCAGGATTCTGTAAAGTATTGCTAGTGTGTGCAAATACATTGTTTTTAAGGCCGCAAGAGAACCTTACAGTAAACAAGACTGTTTCTCCAGGCCAAAGGTCATAAAATTTCTTCAACCATGCCTGTCTCTGAATGGTTCAACTGTTTTGCTTGTCACAGACTTTAAACAAATGTACTTTTCCTAGAGACATTTCTTGGACACTGGAATGAAAGAAATGAAGGAGTAAAAAGTTTCTGCCACTCACTCTCATTTTTCTCTTCTTCCATAACAAAGATGGTTGGGCCTTATGTTTTTGAGCAGTCCAGACATAAGTCTTCTGCATTCCTCGCCTTCCTCGTCATAGTGATTGATACGTATTTCGTATGTGTTAGTATTAGAACTATCTGAGTGTATTCACCAGTATACAGTGTTTGCACACATCTTGGGCCCTGTATATACCCAGGCATATTCTCCAGGAGTGAGAGTAAACAATTTTGTGCAGTTGCCAGTGAATAAGCACATATTTGGAGTTGTCAATGGTGTTGTAACCAGATATTTTTGGCAAAGTAGTGGCTCAAATAGGACTTTGAATAACAGAGAGAAAACATATTTGTGTAGGTATGGGCATACCAGGTGGAGAAATCCTGCAAGCTGCTGTTAACATCCTGCTATAGCAAAGAGTCCTAAAACAAGAGATTGACAGCTTCAGGGAAGCTGCAATAGTGCGTTGCAGAGGTTGATTGCAGATCCTTCTCTGATTTCCACATGTTTTGGCTTGAAGGGGTCACTGTGGTGGTCCATGTCCTTGTCTGATCTAGTCTGAACTACTGAGCCTTGTTTTACTTGGGGCTTGCAGCAGAAAAGACTGGAGCATCCCTTTTGCTAATTTCTCTTTTAATAGTATGTTCACTCCCTACACTATCCATTTCTGAAGGCAGGTCAAGGTGTTAATTGTTCTTGGCTAAGAGCTTCAGTGAGCAATATCTTATCATTATTAATTCTCACACAGCAGCTGCCATCTGAGGATTGCTCATTCCAGTTCCTGGCATTAAATTCTACCAGCTCTGAGGCAGCTGGGTGTAATGTAAAAGGCTTATGCATCAGTCTGTTTTGTCTCAAAGGAGAAATGTATGGAAATTTGTCAACTGTGACCAAGTTTTTCAGCAAACATATAAACTAAATGGATCTGAAAACTGATTTAACTGAATCAGACTGAATGGCAAAATATACAAAATCTGTCTTCTCTCCAATTAGAAAAGAAGTTTGAAGGCTCAAGAACTAGTGCGAGTGATCTGTCACACCGAACTCACCTGCCCTGTGCATGTCCCATAAAACATGGGAGTGAGCAAAGTTGCTCTGGTGTAACTAGGAGTGTCCAGAGGAGGTTATTTTCATTTAATGCAGGGCAGTGAGAATTTGGGGAAATGCAGCTTTGACACGTTTTCCTCACATAGACAACGGCTGAGTCTGACAGGTTTCAAGGTCCCTGTTAAATGAAACCTTGAAAAGTGTTGCATATAAACATGCTGAATTAAATTCCTAAGTGCATATCAGAATTTCCCTGTACTTTTTCATGAAGAATGTTTGACATAGAGCTTATATTTCACTTGGGAGAGGTAAGAGACTGTCGCGATCCTCGCATGGGAAGGAGAGGCATGCTCCAGACAGGGTGAACAAGGAATGAAGTTTATTGAAGGGTGCGAAGGGGTTTTTATAAGGGTCTGAGGGAAGGTTCTGGAATTAGGGCGGAACAGGGGTGGAACTTAAGCATACAAGGGTAAGAGGGGATGGAACATGACCAAACTGGGAAAGATGAGGAGGGGATTACCATATAAGGGAGTGGTGCACTGCACCAAAAGGGAACCAATCAACAGCAAGGTAACAGCAACCAATAAGAATAAGTAACCAAGGGGAAACCAACCAATAGGAACATTGGAATTTTTACAATTGCAATTCTTCTAACATTAGTATTTGTGTTAAGTAATAAACCATATAATCATGGATCATAGAGGCCTCAACATCTCTCTATCCTCATGCGGTAGGCAATATTCTCTTATGGTTTCTGGTAGCTTACATTCCTTAGGTTATGATTTTTCCAGTCACTGGAACTGCCCAGGGACTGTCCCACAAGAGACAGTGTCTCTACCAGTGTAATGCCATCTCAGGAGAAAGAACGAAAAGAACTTTTGGCTTCAGAAGCTTTATAAAAGGAAACACTATCTCTTCAGATAACAGAAAACTTCTGTTGCCTACTAGAACTCTTCCACATATTTCTAATAATTCAATTAAATTATGTGTAGTTTTAATTTTTTTAAAGTATAAATTCGATAAAGCCTGAATTGTGATTAACAATTCTCACCTACATCCAGATAGAATAAATTTATGCAAATGTTAAAAGTTGGAGCGGCTTCATTAATAAAAACTGTAAGTATTTAATATATTTCTCTATGTACTCCAATATTCATCTTAATGCATATTTTATCTACTTGAAAATATTGAATGTTTTTCAAATATATATATATATATATATATATATATATATATATCACTGAGATTTCAAATAGCTGCTCAGCTCAGCATATTTCAGCTTAATGAGAAGAGATAGGCAGAAGAAAAACCTAGCAACCACTATCCTAGTTTTGAAAAAAACAGTGTTGGCTGAAATATTTACCCTTATTAGTCCTGCTCAATGTAATTTGAAAAGTGTCATTCCTCACAAGTGAACATTGGTATGAAAATTGCTTGTGGATGACTCCCTTGCTTGCTTTGTGCTAGGGCCAAACAAAATCCACTTCTGTGGAGGGAAGAAGAGTCAGGACCCTGTTGTACAAGCTAACCTGTATCACTGCTGGTATGAGACAGAAGCTGATGTGAATTTCTTTGCTCATTAGTTTTAAAATGCCTTACATATTTTCAGACATGGGAGATGATATTAGGAATGAAAGTCTGGTTGACAAAGCAGTGGAACTTGAACCTCTTTGAATATGAATATTTTTCTGCTCAATATCCAAGGGAAAAGCAAGGTATTGTTGCAATTTCTTTGCCTGTTTTCTTTGGGTTTGGGTTCAGATGCCTGTTAGGGTATTCAGTATATGGTATGTCCATATTTTAAGAAAGCAGTATTCTGGATAGTGCTATAAATGTTCTGTTTTGAACTGCTGACCCATCAGTCCCTTCCAGGGGCTCAAACAACAGAAAAGAGTAGTGCAGCTGTTGGCGTGTAGGGGATATTACAGTCTGAACAGGGACATCGAAGACCTTCCACTCTAAAAGGTGAAGCTCCTTCAGTCAAGGATCAGAATCCCACCAGCAGTGTGATTTTACCATATCTTAATTCAAAAACTTTCACAGTTACTAAATTTCTTTTTTCTTTTTTTTTTTTTCTTAGTAGAATGAACAAAAAGCATGGAAACAACTGCTCCAGCCTTTCTTCTCTTGAGGGATGTGAAAAGGGAAGGAACATCCACTTTTGTCTTTAATTTGGTTTAGTGGGTATCACTATAAAATATGAGAGCCCTAATCTGCTGTAAGTTTGAAAATATTTCAATTTATAACATTCTATTTCCAGCACCTCACCATTACACTATTTTGGGATTGAAATGCACTTCATTGTACAGGACACACATGAGACAAATGTTTCTAAAATTCCTCTATAATAATTACAATGAGATTAGAAAATCACAGTGATCTGCTTCCCAGCCTGGCACACAAGACCTATTTGCTGGTGAGATTGCAAAATATGTCATAAGCTGAATTGATGAATTGGCCTAGTTTTCCCAGGCTGACAACTGTGTTAGTTTTCTGTCATGTGCTAGATTTTTTTCCACTGTGTCTTTATTTGGCACAATCTCTGGAAAACCATGATACAACATTTTTGCTTCTGCACGCTCTCAGATCCACCATTTACTGGGTTCAATATGGAAGTCCTCTCTTCTCCAATTTATTAACTAGATTCAAGAGCAGAAAATTACTCAGGATTTGAGGGAAAACAGAAAGAAATTCACATAATCTGTATGCATAGTACATCCTAAGAACAATTTGAAAGAACTGTAACAAATTTAATTGTTCTGCTTTGAAAGATGCTGAGCATCCAGAGTCCAGGCAGTGCTGCTGAAAACAGCAGCAAGACTTCTACAGCATGCTGATGATGCATGGGCATGTTTTCCTCCTTTTGGATTTTCTCTGATAGTAGCCTACAGATCAAAACCTCTTTGAAGCCATGTAGCTTTGTTTCATTTGTGGAAGATTTTTTCCATAGGTGTTTTGCTGTGAAAAACACTATAACAACTTGCGACCCTTCATTTTCCACAGGTGACAATCATCAGTCAGATACCTTAACCAATAAATTAGTCTCTGGTTTGGAGACTGCTTGATGTCAAAACCTCCATATTCTTCTGCTTTTAGAGTTTTATTCCCAGGCTGTCTGTAAACCGCCTGTTATGACCCACCCCAGAAGAGGAGGGTAACCCAGTTTCTTGTTAATTGTGGAGGTTTGGGTTGGCTGCCTGGCAAACCCAGCTGTTGGCGACACAGATTCCCCCCTCCCAAGAGAGAAGAAAAAAAGTACCAAAAGAGAATTGTAGTAAAAGTATATACATATTCACATATATTACAATTAAATACAATCAAACACTATGAATATACAGAATAAGAACCCCAAAGCAATCGAAAAGGGAAAAGGGAAAGGGAAAATAGGGACAAAAATGGGTAAAACCAAAACAAAACAGTTACACACGCTCGTAAACTCAGGGAAAAGCTCAAATAAGTAACTAGCACCATAGATTCTCACCAAAACTTCCCTCAAGGGAAACAGTAGAAATCTCTATCTCCATACAGCTGAGACACCAGCTTCTCAGATAGGCCTCAACTCACATAGATAAGAGCTAAGCCGACACAGGGATCTGATGTCCTCCCCAGTAGCTGAAAGGCAGAGAGAGATGGAGCAATCTTCTTCCTTTCTTATATACCCCTGATTACATGAAGGAATTGTGTGGAATACTTCCTCAGTTATGACCCTGTTACCAGGGAAGGCCTAGACCAAAACGAAGAAAACTAAACCACCACATTAATAAATCCCTTGGGGTGGACCAGAGTGAAATGACAGTGAATCATCACTGTTTGTAAACATATATATATATAGGGTTTATTTTAGAGTAATTTTGTTTCAAAGGTGAACAGGTATGTTGCCATTTTGGGTGTTATCATCTATAGTAATGCAGCAATATTAAAGCATAAAAATAACAGTTAAGGAAATGTATAAGGAATACAACAATATTAAGGCATAAAAATGACACCTAAGGAGAAGGAAAAGAAAGAAAGAAAAGNAAACGCCTTGTTCCTCCCCTGGGGTGGGAAATTTTAAAATGGATAGTGTCACAGCACATGTCCTGGGACATGTCACAAGTCTCTGACATCTCCTAAAGACTTAGCATCTATCATGGTCCATAATGGCCTAACATTTGAGATGAATAACCCAGGCCAGATGGAAGATGTCTTCAAGATTCCCTGGAGGGAGTTTTACAGCAGAGTCATCTTGTAAGGGAAGATGGCATGATAAGAGGGATTATCCCACCTCACAGGATTTCTTCCCTTATCTGGAAATCCAGTTGGTAGCTTCAAGTATGCATACTCTTCTGCATCTGGCATAGTTGGACAATGGCACCCACCTATTGGATCTGAAGGTCCTTTTGCAATAGGCATATTCAGGGAGGGGTGGGCTTTGCTGTGAGCAGCTGTTTCTTTATAGTTTGCTACATTGGACAAAAATATTTTGGTGATCTTAGAATGTTTAAGCCATTAAGTATTTCAGTCTCTGACACCCCCAGAACATCATGAGTGATAACCTGAGATGAGTGACAGTCAAGCTGCATTTTAGCAAAGTGAGCTGTGTGCACCTTTAGTAAATTGGAGGACTTGCTTCACCCTTTCTAGTTCAGTAAGAAAAACACATACTGCTACTTTTGGAACAAAAGTCAAGGGGAGTCTAGTTTTGCAGTGGCTGCCTAAACTGTGCAAACATTCATTCTGTTCTTCAAAGCCAATCAGGTTTGTCTTGAAGCAGTGACAACTGCCATTGCTGCTAAATTTCCTCAGTTCACCAGAAACCCTCTCTCTCTTTAGCAGGATGATTCAATTGTCTTTCTACTGAAGGAGCTGCTGTTTGAGAAGCTTACGCATGTCTGAAAAGTTCAGTTCCAGTTTCATCCCTAGCAAGTGCTGGTGAGCCTAGTTCAGAGCACTAATACTCAATGCATGCCACATGAAATGCAACCTTCCTTACACTGAGAAATACTGCTGTAGTCTGATAAGGAACAGGCACAGCACATACTCTGCTTGTTTCCTCTGTGCTTAATAGTTAGGTTCACTCGCTGCCCACGTATTTGCGCCTTCCTCTGCCATGGAGGAAGTCAGACTTTTTCAGTTTTCCTCTTGTTTTGCTGCTGTCTCTTTGGATCTGTATTGTCAGATTTGTAGCTTGGAGACATCATCTTCTGCCCCTGTGAAATAAGCCAGTCACAGACAACTACAAGAGCCAAGGAGTATGTCTTTCTCCTCAGAAGACTAGAATGGTAGGACCTGTCAAAGCCAACAGCCATTTTCAACATATAGTTCAGCTACAGCCTCGTCCCTGCAACACAGCAGTTGCCAAGGGCAGGGCAGGTGGGAGGAGAGGCTGGTTTTGTCAGTCTGATGGAGACACAATTGGGCATCACCCCACTCTCTGTTGGCAGCCTCTGGTGCCCCCACCCATTCCCAATGCCATGAGGACCATCTCATGCTCTGCCTGGCTGGTATGTCAAACGTAGCAGAGCAAGGAGGGGTCCTCTCACACTGGTGTGCCTGTGGGGTCCAACAGCGGCTTCCTGTTCGAACTAGGAGCAGTGAACAGCATGCCTACAGCTGAGCACTCCCAGCTCCAGCAGAAAGGGTATGCAAACGGGGGGTAATGAAGCTCTTCTCCTGAGGACAGTTCATCAGGATGAAGACATGATAAAGTGACACCAAAATTCTTGTTAAGAGATTCTTGTGTCCCACTTCACAATCTGAGCTTCATATCTCCTTTCTAATACATTCAGTCTGATTCTTTGATACCACATCTGAATTTTTGTGATGGAAATTCTTCAGTTCTTTTAAACCAGCTTTGCTTGCGGGATAAAAGATCTGATTTGTGGTTCATCATTTCTCTGCAGTCCTCAAGAAATTATTTAGTTCACTCCTTACCCACCTACTGTCAGAAAATTGCAGATGAAAGACTGAAGCTTTACCAGCTGGGAAGATGGCCCAAAGAGATGGCAGCTAGGGGCAAAACAATGAAATTTACTATGGTATTGACAAATCTGATACAAGGTGGGTGGAGAAAAGGACCCCAAAAGATCTGAAAATATCTCAGCTGACAATTTGGGAGGGGAAGGTGAAAAGAAAGGAAGAAGTGGAAACATCCAAGGAAGAAAGGGTCTATGTACAATGAAGGTAGCATGAAAAAGAGTAAATGGATAAAACAATGTGAAAATAAACTTAGGCTGATATTTTTAAAAAAATACTGAGTTTGAGTTCTGTTTTTATCAATAGAAGGAGTTCAGATAGCCCACAATCTTGCAACATCAAGAACTTACCACTACCACCCCACAGAGTGTGACATAGCAGGAACCTCTTCAAAGCAGTCTGGTGGTGGTGGCTGTGCCTGTGCTGGGGGGTTCATGTATGTGCTTGCAGAGCTCAGTTTCAGGTGTCTGGAACCAGGGAAGAAGCCAGGTGTGTAAGAAAGTGACCCGCCAAGGGAAGTGCTGAATAATCCTGCCATTAATTCGCTTGTTTCTGAAGCTTCCAGTCTTCAACAGCTGCTGATAGCAGCAGTTCTTCAGTGCTCATGCCTGGTGTGCCAGTGTATTGGAGGAGCAAGTGTCACAGCCATGTTCCTTGTTGCAGATGGCTTTTGGATTTGTGAAAGTGGAATTATGGAGAACTTTCACAGGAGCATGCAGAGAAATGATCCTCCTTTCTAGATGTCTGATTTCTTCTCTCCCAGACAAAATGTTATTCAACACAGCTTTATAACACAGATTCCTTCTTCCTCTGGCTATGCCTTGGCATTCAGAGGAGCCCAGCTACTTTCATGGGAGCTGTGAGAACACAGACATGCAGAATGTGGCTGTTGATCATCTCATTCTCAGCATGGTGCAGAGCTGCAGTTCCTCTCATTATCTTATCTTTCTGCCTGTGTTTCTGAGATGCCTTACTTTCAGTGAAGGTTGACGTGAAAGCAAGAGAAAAGGATGGGTTCTGCCAGAGGAAAGACATACACAAATGCCCCAAACTGCATGGGAAACAACTTCTTGCTGTGTCACAGGACCTTTTGGGGAAAAGGGAGAGAAAAAGTTGGCACACTCCTGTAAGGGTGAGGCAGGAATGGCAATTTATTTAAGGAGCAACAGACTTTTATAGGGTAGGATAGAGGGTTCCTAGAACTAGGGAGAAGTAACGGGAGGCGTTAGACAAACAAGGGAAGGTAGGGTGGTCCCATATCCAAACAAGGGAGAACAGGGAGGGGAAAAACCATATAAGGGAAGGGTGCAATGCACCAAACCTTAACCAATGAGAGAATGGGGTACAAACAACCAATCAGAACAGTCAAACTATACAAAAATATTAATCCCACTCTAATATAATAATGACTATTTAACTACGATAACAATAACGGGGTATCCTCAAGCGATTGTCACTTTTGTGAGTTGTATATTGTTGGTCCTCTTTCCTTTTCCCCTTCTGGGTCCGCGGCAATCCTTGGTCTTTGTGCTTTTCCAATCTGTGTAGTTTTGGTTCCCCACATTGCCCTTTTTTGTTTTGTTGTACAAGATATGCGTCCAAAGAGGTTTTTAACATAAAGCGCTTAACTCAATAGACAAGGAATGATTAAAGCAATCAATAGTTACATAAAAAGACCTAAAATTAAAATTACCTAAAACTTCTTCAGGCTCAGGGAGAGATTTAAATCAGGGAACCAGTTGAAGATGTCTTCTGGAGTATTGTCCAATTGTACTCATAAATTCTTAACCATGTCTTGCAAATCATTAATTTTGTAATGTATTGATTGTGAATTGGTGGAGAAATTTAGACAACACATTCCCTCAAATTCCTCGCAGCCATGGCCATTCACCACCAACAAAAAATCAATGGCTGCTCTATTTTGAAGGGTCACCTTTTCACGTGTGGTGGTGTCCACCAGTAACCCCTCTAGAGCATCCACGGTGGCGTTAACTTCTTTCGATATCCAGCACCCCAAACTGTTCAGCAGGCTTAATGCATGGGACACTCCGATCTGAGGAAGAATGACAAAACCCCTTGTATTCTGTTGGGATGTCCAGAAGTAGACAGCAGAGTTGCAGTCTGGTAGATATGGCAGATAATTTTTATATAAATCTTTTTTGGCTATTTTATGCATGGCAGGTCAAATTAGCCGAGATGCTACCATTTTGTTTGGTGAAAACAAAGCCAATTTTCCAAGAGTGCAGGGTCCTCCAAAAGCCCCCATGGGTATCTTCTTCAAAAATCTAGTTTCACGTATCAGGAAGGCTTTCGGAGGAAGCACTGTGGTTTTCTTGGGAGAAACCATCATTACTATCGATTTGGCCGTTTGATTGCACCAGGTCCCAAATTTATTATATGTGGTCTGATTAGAAATTGGTGCCACATTAAACCGTTCCTCAGGAGGCACATTTTCTGCTTCTCCAAATGAGAAGCAGTAGGGGGCTTGTAGGGACCCTAAAATCTCTTAACTCCTGGGAACAGTATCTCTATAAGTGAATCTGGTTGGTGTGGGGAACCAGGGTTTTACTACCTGGAAAACTATGAAGAATAAGAGCTGCTGCGGACTGAGGAAGGAGAGAGGAAGGAAGAAGATTAACACACGACTCACTCAAGTGACAACCATCTGAGAAGATCCCATCGTTGTCAGAGTTATTTAGATTAGTAATAAACTGTATTAGAACAGGATTAGTATTTTTCAATTGTTCAAACGTTATGATTGGTTGTTGTGCCCCGTTTCCCTACTGACTAAGGTTTGGTGCATTGCACCACCTCCCTATATGGTTATCTCCCTCCCAGTTTTCCCTTGTTGGGATATGGAACCACCTAATATTCCCTTATTTGCTTTTCTCCACCCCTAACTCCTCCCTAGTTCCAGAACCCTCTATCCCTCCCCTATAAAAGTCTGTTGCTCCTCCCAATAAACTGCCGTTCTCATTTTACCCCTTAAGAGAGTGTGTCATCCCTTTCTTCCTTCCCCTTCCCTAGCCCCCAGGTCCACAACAAATGGTGCCTGAACAGGGATGCTAGGCGCAGGAATAACTCGATATTTGAGTGACCTCCCTGGTGTCTTGGGAATAGGTTGTCGGCGACCACCGTCGGTGAACTTCGGTAAAGACCCAATGATACAACCATCGACACCTCCGGCGGATCTGCCCAGTGTAGCATTTAAGGAGCCCCCACCGGCAGTGATCCACTTGGCTCCACAAGGGACGAGCACGGAAATGATCCGTCGGACCGACGGACTTCTCGCGCCTACAAGCCGGCGTAGGTGAGCCACTGGGTTGAAACCCATATCCTTCCCCCAGATCCATTAGTTTCCCCAGTTTTCTTAGCTTGAAGTGGGGTATTCTTGTTGCAAACAAGGCAAGGTGTCCGTTAAAATCTATTGCTGCCTTAAATATTATCTTCAGTACCAAAGCCACCCCATAGAAAAGAAATCATTAAAAACTCTAGCTAAATGGATGGCTAAGAGACATTACCAACTGACGATCCCGATTGACTTAGAGACCTGGGATAATTTGAGATTTGTTCTTTGGGATGCCTCAGAGCACCATCATGATCAAAATGCCTCTAAAGCTCTAGTGGCTTGGAAAATAATTTATAACTTATTAAAAGACGAGCAAGAGATGGAGAATTAAGAGAAATCTCCCTCCTCTAACTCCCAGGCAGAAACAACAGTAAATCAGGCGTCCCTAGATCCCAATCCTCCTCAGAAC
>VWZF01004191.1:13540-47462 GCA_013396755.1 Sclerurus mexicanus
CGCGAGTTTTTTTGGAACCAGCCTTGCAGGAGCGCAGGAGTGACATTGATGGCCACTGCCTCCCAATGTGCGGCATCACCTCCACAAATGGAACTGCTCTGTAGGGACAGAGATGGGACTTGCTGTCTGAAAGTTGTGGTTACAGTGTTGCTGTTTGTTCTGTTCTGGTTTTGGTTATACATATTTGTAGTCAAGAACTGTTATCCTTTTCTATACATTTTCTGATTAAAGTCTCCTAATTTCAAAGGTTGTGGTGTTTTTTGTGAAGGGGCCCCTTTCCTAGTCCAGACAGACACCTTAGTTTTCTTTTAAACCGAGATAGCTGGGAATTAGATATTATGACACGAATTAACCGCTATATAAGAAATGTGGTTTTAACCATCGAATCAGAATGATTAAGATGTAAGATCTCTGGTACCACCTCCTGCTCAGAGCACACCCAGTTAGATACTCAGGCCTACACCCCACAAGGGGGCATTCTTCAGAGGATTATAGTATCTGTTTTCAAAGCCAGAGTGCTTGTTATGAAACATAACTGGAACACACAGACGAAGAAAGGCTGGTCTGGTCAAAGTGAAACAATCTGCATTGTTTTTAATTAATCAAGTGTGTTGGGCTGGAATGGACAGAAAGCTTTAGCCCAGCTTTAAACAGTCTTAACTGCAACTACTTATCAATAAAGCTGCAACTTACAGCTGCTGTTCAAACATGGGCCCAAGCGTGGCAAAAGGGTGCCAAAACAAAGAACCATAGTTTTCTGTCCTGAAAGGGAAGTTTCAACAGCTTGGAAGTGACAACATTTAGGTTTGCTGCAGCACACACGCTTGTGTAGTCAGCTGAAACTGCTGATTCACTGGCATTCCCCTAAAGTCTTCTTTCAGGAAATGCAGCTTCCAGTAATAAGTGCACTGAGCAAATTTAGTAACATAAATGACAAGCAATATCATATCTATTAAAGAGCTCCTGCTCGTAACAGAACTAAAATAATGGCATGTGCAACACATACCCAAGCTTAGTTTTCATCTGTGAAAGAGTACATTTAATTCAATTTTAAAGAAATAAACTTCTGTTCTTGCCAGTGAAGGAATCGTAACTTGTGTAATCCATCTAATTTTCCCCCGACAGAACAGCTTCTGTATGATAGTGACAACTTTCAGTATCAGCACCATATTGTGTATCACGGCAAGTAATTCTTATCAGCTGAGCAGTTTTTGCTTGCTTAAACAATCAATTTTACAGTAATACACGAATCCTCAGAAATTATTTCAGATTACTGGAGGGTGAGTGTGCCTGTGTGTAGAAAGATGGACTCTTCTCTCTATTTCACCCTCCATTCCCCCCAATCTTCTGATGCCTATGTTCATATCAATCAGTACAGGACATTTAAATACTAGCAGTTAAATACTAAACCCCTTCTTCCTCACATCCTGTTTAAAATAGGTTTGCTTAAGAGCAGAATTTAGTTTCCTCTGCATAAGTCCGCATATGCAGATGATATTAAAGTAACAGCAAATGCATATTTTCAAGCTTGATCTATTTTCAGAGAGAGATTAGGATCTTTTTGATTATCTACAGTAAAAATTATATTAGAAGGATTACCTTAAGAGGTTCCAATAATGACAAATGGATATTAAATTAAAAAAGCAGAAGGTTCCCCAAGTCATGTTGTGTTTTTAAAGGAATTCTGGCAGCCCTTTAGTCACATCCGCTGCTGGAGTCACTCTCATTTTCAGGAGGTCCACTGGACCATGATGGTGTGTTCCCCTCTCCAAAGAGCCAAAGAGTTAGTTACCTCTGCGGAATGTTACTATGTCCCACTGGTACTCGTGCACCCCACCCATGTGGCTGAGCACTCCTCCCTAGGACCAGGGTATTAACAATGGTCTGTGAATACCATCCCATTGAGTTTCACTGTAATGAAACTCACTATAGAAAAAACACCTCTTAAAAGCTTTTTTAGAAAGTGAAAGACCCCATTTGGTAGGTTGAGGCACACAGAGTATCCAAGACTTTGCTATTAAACTGATAGTGCACAGTACTTTGAGATGATGAGCAAAAATTCTGAGTAATCAGCATACAGCATTCGGGAAGTGCCAAGTTTTAACTGTTTAACCACTCCCTACTTCTATGCTACAGCTCTCTACTTCCTGTTACTGGTATCAGGAGCTTACCCTAGGTTAGAAGGGGCATTTCCTACTGAAGTAAAGCTTGACACTCCCCTTATTTCTATTAAATGAAAGTATACATTATCAAAATCTGCCACAGTTGTTTTTACAAAGTGAATTAATAACACCCTTGAGTTTACTACTAGAAACTCACTTGTTTATAGAAATGAGACTGGCTACTTACTGCACAGCCAGCTGCAAGGTGAGTCTGCTAGCTTAGTTCTGGTCACCTCAAGACTTAGTCTCGGGAGCAAGTTTACTTCAGCCACGTATATCACCCTTTATTAAACAGCATTACCAAAATATTGACTGACATACTCTTAGTAGCTTAGTAGTAGTGTCAGAAGCCTTTCATGTTGCTTGATACTGAGTTAGCACTTTTGAAAAGGTTTTCCTTCACTTGGTATTGCACCCACAGGACAATGCTCTGCTCATTTGCAGTTTGAACTGTAATTTTCAGGCATTCTTTAGATATTTCAGAACACCCTAGTTCACCAGCCTGGCTCTGCAGTGATCAAAAATTTACTTTAACATTTCTGTGCATTTGAATTTTCCATCAATGTGCATATTTAGCTACTTTAACTAAGTTCACTACCTTTGGGGACAGGGGTTTGAGAGAAGGGGAGTTCAAAACCTCTACTAAGATTATGAAGACTATCAGTGCTCTGACTAGATGGGGGAGAATACTTTTTGATTAGGAAGACACGGCAGACAATGATCACAGCTTACAAGGATACAAAGATTTAAAACTGTCTTCAGTGCAGAGCTTCAGATGAGCAGCTTCCAACAGAAAAACAAGCAAACTCAGCTATCAACTGAGATACTGCTAAATGTGAAGCCTTTCTTCACACAGACAGTCCCCACACTTTACAAAGTACTAGAAGAAGCACAGTCACTTGAAAAACGGAACCCAACCCAACCAGCACAGTATATTATTTCTGGAAAGAAACCAAAGCCCAAGGCAGCAAAGCTGGAAAGACTGAATTGAGAAGAGCAGCATAAACTTAACACTTAGGTACACAGGAGAACAGTAAGTTCAAAGCTTACTTGATTATAGGAAATATTGTACTGTACAAGTATGGAAGAGGTAATAAGCTGCAGATAGTTCTAGAGATTAATCTGATTTAGTGGTTCTCAAGTCAAATAAATTAAAAAACTCATGGCGTTGCAAAGTAGGGTAGTGTACAAGATCCACAAAATAATCCTATGCAACATGTGTAGGATCCTCTGTAGGAATACTGAGTGCAGTTTTGGTTCTGTACGTCATAGGAAGATGAGGACTGAGTTTGAAACAGCCACACAAGATACCAGAAAGTTGTAAAAGACAACCACATGAACAACAATTGAGGAACAGGGAACTGTTCTAACTGAAAAAGAGAAGAAATTATAAGTGTTTCAAAAATTAAGGGAATAATGTCCTCTCCAGACCTACTATAAAACTACTTCTTCAATACAGGAAAACTCATATTTTATGAGGATGGCAAAGAAATCCCTTTAACTCCAGAAACAGGCTAAAACAATTCCATGATCCCTTACTGTTACAACACTTACCAGTCTAACTTACAATGAAACACAGCACCTAGTAAGGATGACTTTAGTTCATATTATGGCAAGAATCAGGATGAACTTTATATCTCTTTCTTCAGGAGGGTACTTCAGTTTATTTCTTTGTTGATGTCTATACTACTTGGATGTCACTGAAGAGCAAAACCAGAAAGACAGTATTCATGCTTGAAGGACAAATGAACTTGAAAAGCTAGACAGGGGCTCAGATTTGAGACAGCTACATCTTTCTCTGGTGTATTTCCCACTTTACGCAAGGTTCTGGCCAAAATCCAAAATCAAGAAGCCTTACTGCCAAGCTCAGAAGACTATGCTTGAATTTTTTACTTATTTAGTTATCAAGGAGCAGTTTTGCAAACACTTCAACTTTGCAGGGAGATGTCAAATGTGAATACACAGGAACTTATTTAATGTCAACATATAACAGTGACAGAACAGCAACAGAAGCACATCTAAATTTCTGCATAAGCTTGAGCAACAGTTCATGGCTTTCTAGTTTCAAATTAGTACAGTGTTTATGCAACACCTTTAGGCATATATCACTACCACTCATCAGTGACTTACCTACACATTTCAGGCTTTTAAACAGGCACCAGCTTTTTACAGCTTACTGTAGGTATCTGAATGCTGTCCTCCAGCCCCCTCTCAGGCAAGCTGCACCACTGCTGCAAGTCAGAGCCTTGCAAATGCCACAGTGATTGTGGGACACTAGCCTCTGGAGCAAAATGCATTATCACAGGAACTTACACTGTGTGCTACACAATCCAAAGCATCAGCATCAAACACAAAAATTTAGATGTCCTTGTGTGCTGCAGAGCATCAGACAAAGAACAAGGCAATCTAAAACAATTTGATGGGGGCCAATAGCTGACATCAAGACTACTTAAGAAACTTTTCCAACACTTAGGAGGTAGGTATCAACACAGGCAAAAGCAGGCCTCATTGTCACACTCCTGGCAAGCCTCACCATGAACTTGATACATAAAACCAAGGTTAAGCAAAATATACCTATTCCCATATCTCCTATGCTTTCCTTCATCTGCACTGTTGTTTACACTTACAGTCTTATTTGTGAATGGGCACAGAAGGAAAGCATGGCCAAAGGATATTAGGATGGAATGCAAATAAAACCTACAAGATTAAGGAGCCACATTCTTTTTCCTTTTCAGACCTCAGCAACCACTGCTGAGGAAACAAGTTAAAAATCACACATTCCTGAAACACCCGAACTTCAGGAGAGGAAGTAGATGGAAAAATGGCAACAGACACTATTCCTGTTGCTCCCTCCTATATCATGTATCTGAAATTACACTGTTGGAAAGGTTTTATTTTAAAATAATTAACAAGACTGCATTTATAATTAACATTCACTCGTTAATATTAGAGCACCTCTCATTTATAGAAATTGACAGACTAGTTGTCAGCAATCTAGTAAGCTGATACAAAAAAAAAAAATTAGATTTATAAAGGCCATAACATCTTCACTTCTGAAGACTCTTTGCACATTTCATTATGCACATAAATAACCTACACAAACACCCAAACTACCTATTTCAGCAACTTCACAAAGATCTGCCAGAAAATAGGAACACTAACTGTAATGTACAAAACTATCTACTGATGGCAGAAATTGAGTATCTATTTTAAAAGTTTTTTATTTTGTTACCATGCTGAATCAAAATGCTTCTGTACCATTCCTTATCTGCATGTACTTTCCTATTAATTCTAAATTATCTTACTAATTTCAGTCCAGATAGGCAACAGGTTTGGAGCGACTTATTTGCATGTCTTTATTTGCACTATCAGTATACTAAATCCACCTTAGGTAGGATTGGAGAGGTGCAGAAAATGGCCCTGTCTTCACAGAATGTTACAGCTCTACTCACAATTGCTGAAAGCCAATGGACAAAAAAAGTGTAGTACCTTCCTGTAGTCTCTTTCCTGTTGATAACCTGAGCTCATTATTTCACAAATTGAAACTCATATTGGTTTCTGACCTGATTTACATGTCATAATTTTTTCTTTTTTTTTTTGCTCTGGCACCCACTGCTAGTAAAATATTACCATGAGAAAGTTACCTTCATTAGCATTTTTCAATGTTTTCTTAGCACAGCTAACTAAAATTAGTCTCATAGATCAATATGTACATAGAGTATTCCAACAAAAGCTTGACATTAAGTATTGTTAATATGAAATTTCTTAAGGCATTAATAGGTTGAAGAATAGGTAGATGCTCTTGAGTCTCATTCTGAAAGTGATGCATTCCAATTACAGAACAAAACACCAGGAACTGAAAACTCTCAGTGCTTATAATCAAGTTTGAAGTGAAACTTAATGCTTTCTCTGGGTATGAAAATACTTACCCCTGCATAATATCTTATATTTGAGTTCATAAGAGAAATAACACAAAGACAGAAAGCAAATTTTAATTTTAGAAATACTTCAATATTTACTTTAATATTTTACCTGATCCTCTTCATCCTGTTTATTCAGAAGCTGATTTGTATTACCAAGAAGATTAAAGCAATCTGACATTAACTTAACCTTCCTTTCAACTGGAACAACTCGAGCAGTTTGAGGGGGGTCCTTTAAGGGTTATTTTGTCGTATTTAAGATGCTTTTGAAGTGCACAATATTGTGATGCTCCAGTTTTAGCCCCTGGGAGTTTTGCTTTTGTATAGTGTTGCACTTATGTTAGACTAGCAAAAGCCCACCTCTGCGTGTTGTCCTCTCCTCAGACACCACCTTCTTTTAGAATAGTACACTGACAAGAGATAACAAAACATGCAGATTACCATAATGGTGGAACTAACAACTCTTAACACTTTACACATAAGGTAACTCTTGTTAGCTTAGGCATAAAAAAAGAACTGCAGTTTATGTGGTTAGGAAGCATTTTCTGAAAATTTCAGGCTGATCATGTTTTTAGGTTTTGATTTTTTTACCCACAACAATATTCTAAAGTGCCCTTATTAACTGCAAACAAAATAATGCTGTTTAAAGTTTGCTCTGCTGTTTTCTACATTAATTTGTGAACTAGGATATACATTCAGAAAATAATCACCTCAAAACTAAGTATCCCAGTTCCAGGTTAATTCTTTGGAAATGCATCAGTGTTTAATAAAGGAAATTAATCAACTGTTTTAATACTTACTTTTCTTTTTCATAAATTTGACTTTATTGCCTGCCAAATCCAGTGTTTTTTTTAACCATCTTTACTAGAGCTACCCTTATGAACAAAAAAAAAAAAATACAAAAAAAAGGGATATGAAGTTCTAGTATATAAAGAATTGCACAAAATCAGAATTACTTAAAAGCTAAACTATCTTTGACCACAAGGTTGCCATGCCTTCTCCCCACAGGCTAGCCACGGAACAAATGCTAAAAAAAGAGACGTAAGTTTTACGTCTTGATATCTATGTGTAACCCCATTCTAACCAGCTAACTCCTCTCCCAGTGTCTCATCAAGAGCGAAAATAATCAAGCAGTCACTCCTTCAATAATCAAGTAGCCACTCCATGCCTTTCACGGTGAAACATTGAAATTCATGCCCTCTGCTCCAGATGAAAACACCTTGTATATCATCACTTCAAAACAGAGAATCTACCTGCCTACTCCCTACATGCCAAACTTGTTGGATATCTAGATATCCATCTGGAAGACTACCTTTTCCAGTTTGACACACCAAAGACAGGTATTGTAAGAAGTTCAGCAAGACTTAAAATAGCATTTCAGTTTGACACCCAAAAGGTTTTGAAAATCCAAGACTTAAAACACTATCAATCTATTTTGCTGAAGAGTCACAAAGTAATAATGAACACATGCAGAATCTGTGTGCAGAAAATGAAAAGGCAGAACAAAATAGGACAAACCTAAGCTGATGCAGTTTCTCATAAAGCATTCAGTTCTAAACAGATTCTCAGCAAGTTCTCAACACATGCAGTAGATTACATTACAAGAAATCATTATCTGGATCTCAGCAGTTCAAGTTAATTCACTCAAAATAAGTTTAGTTATGCAGAGGTCTCTCACAACAAACAGCAATTCACTCCCTTCATTTTCTCACAGCACTGAACTAACAACATGTAAGCCAGTTAATCTAATCTTAGGTTAGAAATTCCAAACTCCATTTTCAAACTCCGAGACCTGGAATCAGTCCTTAAAACTATTATCATAAAGATAGTAACTTTCCAAAAGCATCGACATCTTGGTGCTGAAGTACTATAACAATGTTTTGACACGAGAGAAATGCCTGCTCAATACATCTAATGAAACATTTAAGACTGGACTCCTTTCCTCATCTGCGTCACTGATAGTTTTATGGTAGTTTTAGACATATCCCTCCTCCAGTTCAGAGAGATGAATAAACATTTTAGAGGCTATACTTGAAACATTTAATGTGGTAAGGATTCAAGAACCTCAATACAACAAAGGACGAATTCAATGCTACAAACCCCTGCAAATTCTAACAGTTTTTATGCTTGAGCATTAGCTGTTTAACATTTCTCAGCCATCAACTACTCATAGGTGTTGCTAAGCATGAAGTTTTTCTATGTCTGCTTATACCCAAATTTAATATAAAATCAAATTTTAAATCACTGTTTCCTCTGTTAGGAGCACAAGGAAACAGTCACAGTTTCGGTCTGTTTTTCATACTCTGAAGATCAAAAACCTTGTGACATGCTACATTAATTCTCACAAACACACTTTTGTTAGCAAACAGCTTAAGCAGCCTACCAGAACTACCTACCCACTCAGTAAGCAACAAAGAACTTCAACAACAAACAAAAAGGTACTTTATACAGCAGTAGACTCATGTTAATAAAAATGACTGTTTAGTAAAGGAAATATTTTCCTCTCAATTTTATTCATGTGTCAGTTGAAGAACATGGTTTTCAAACAAAATTGCTTTCTATGCAGGAACAACAACTTGTTTAGGAACTTTTGCCTTGAGTTTTGGTAACCTGACCAGAAAAGTTTCTTCAGAAAATTCCAGAGTAAATAAAATTTCAGAGTAACACAAATATGAACTTTTAAGTGAAATGGGGTATTTTGTCTCATAGAAAAAGCCCATCTTCTCCTACTTTCAATCAAATTTTTAGATATAAAACTTACACAAGCTGAAGTAAATTAAAGGATGAAGAGTTACTTAAAACTAAGGCTCACTTAAGTGTTGTTTATACAAATTTGAATGAGAAATGGGTTCAATTTTCAGATTCCACACAAGTATGTTTTTTCAGATCCTATCAAAGTTATACTGGAAAAATGTACTGTTTCTTAAATATTTTTCCATAAAATTTCTATATAAATTACAGGATATAGCACTAACCACTCAAAAAAATACAGGAAGAAGACATTTGGAAACAGGTTCTTTAAGAACCACTAATAATAACCAGACTGAAGACTGTATTTGGGCACTTTTGGTTTATGTTTAATTCTACCTAGTGGCTACAGCACTTTTCCAAGGCTTCTGGTGATAAGATTACTATGTATTGTTGTAAGAACAGAAGGAACAGATGCACCTCCACACCTAAGCTGCTACTGTATTATGAAGACAACAGAATATTGCACTGGAAAAACATTCTACTAATGCTGAGATTTCGTTATATAGTTTTAACTTGAGTCTAAGCTATTGTTACAAGACTGCATTAACTTTTGTTGCTTTCTTTGCCTTGTCTTGTTCATGACATTCAGTTGCATAATATGAAAAGGATGCTTTTAAACAATGTCATTGCTTTAACATATTAAATGTTTTGATGGTTTATTTAGAAGTGAGGTGCCATAATATTTTCCTCTCCTTTTAAGAACAAAAACAACTATTTCCCTTAAATACTGTAAACACTGGAGAGTAAAAAGGAGTATGAAAGAAACTGAAAAACATCAAATAGCCATGAAACTGTAAACTACACATACTGAAAAAGCCATAAGATTTGGAACAGTCAAGTCCAGTATTATTACACTAGGACAGCACGATGCAAACTGAAATATTCCTTGTCAGTTCAGCGTAAACAGAAGAATTTTATTACCACTTCCTACTTGTGGACATACTTTTCTTCTGTTTATATAACATTCCAGAACATGCTCTCTCTTTCAAAAATGAGGAGAAAAATAACTAAATAATGAAAAAAGCACTCATTAACCCTATCCCTAATACTAACTCTAAATACTGAAAAAACACAGGTACTGGAATTAACCAAGAAACTCCTCATTCTACTCCTTTAAATGTAAAGGCAGAGATCTGGTACAATTTATTTATTTAAATAACTACTAAATTCTTGCAAGGTGTCAAAGTTCAAACTGCTCATACAGAAAGAAGTCTTATTAAAAGAAGTCTTATTTTTCGAAGTGGAAAAGCTTCATAATTAATCAGGCTTTTTCACAAAGGGAGGCCACTTTTAGAATGCTAAAACTTGTGTTCCTCAACACTCATTAATGATCTGAAAAGGAGGCTGAATAAGATGACTTAAGCTTACCTTACCACTAATACCAGACAGAAAAAGGAAAAGAAACAGATAAGTCATGATAGGGGCTGAGGACTAATGCAGAAAAAAAATCAGTGTTGAAAAATACAAGGTGTTTTATTAAGTAGCACAGAAAAACAATTCCAAATTAACACCTACAATGGCAAACTTTAACCTACTACCATCCCATAAGTCCCTATTCCATAAAATCACAGCTCAGAACTCAGCAACAGTTAAGGTGAGCCTCACAAGAGGGGAAAAAATAGTATGAAAAAGATTTGAGGTTGTGCTGAGCAGAGTTTAAGACAGGATTTGGGTTTTTTCCTCACTCATTCTTGCATGATAGCATGCAACAACCCAGACATCATTTCTGCTTATCTGGATTCAGATTAAGTTCTGCATTTCTCCAGATAAATCATTTACTAAACCTAGTCTGAATTTTAGCCTAGGGCTATCAGGTTCCATGTCCCACAAGCCTGTATACCAGTTTCTGAAATGCAAGTTCTATGGATCCATCAACTCGTTCGGTGTATTCTTATGAGACATGTCTCTCGGGTATTGCACTAGGAGCAAATTGCAATACTTTCATCTCAAGAACACTCCATTGTTAACTTCATATTTTTTCACTAGACTACGGAAAAGAATCCTGGTTTTGCAACTTAATTTTTTATATTTTAATGTTATCTCTGTATAAAAGTGAAGGCAAAATGCCAAGCTATAAAGGGATGACTAGTCTGAGATGATTTTTTTTAGAGAACCAATATCAAAAGGCAGCACTTTAAACTTTAGAAACATGTACTGCTTACTGTAAGGAATGTCCAATAAGAGGTGAAATCACCTAATTACATGTAGTACTTACGTAGATAACACTTCAAGAGGCTCAAGGTAAAAATTCATACCTACTTAGACATCTATTTTAATTTGTATCCCATTAAGACCTGCATAACACAGACTGAGAGGATGCATTGTGTTAGGTGCTGTAGTTAAACTCTACACCTTGGGACACTGCCTACCTTGCATCTGAAAACATAATGGATGTTTTGTGTACTTTCTACCTGACCCAAAAGACTTGAAGGTCAGCTAGTTTTAAAATGAAATGAACTGAGTTGGTTGGAATACATAATGAATAGATCAAGAAAGCTGAACCAAAATGCTGATGACGAGCAGTGCCTTAAGAGACAAAAGCCAGTAATCAGATACAGTAAAAGCAGTCAAATGATGAAAGAATGGAGCCTAAAACAAGAATGACAACCTAGGGGAACTGACTCTAAGACTAACAAGTTTAACACACTGGATAGATAAGAAACAATTCAATAATCAGCGAGAGAGGATGGACAAAACAATGAAAAAGTCACTCAAACATAATGCAAGCTTTTTTCGTTTCAGGCTAGGGAGATCAAGTTCACAGTTGTAAGCTCTCAGTTCTCTAAAGTCTTATTTAGAAAGACCAACCAAATCAATTTCTTTGAAACATATTTAAAACAGAACTTCAATCTGGCAGCTTTTACCTCTCATAAATACCTTGAGTACTTTAATGACTCTACAAGGAAGCTTACAACTCTCTGCAAGCACCACATTTGACTTAAAGAGGGAGTGAGAAAGGAAATCAGAAAATAAAAAACAACATACCTTGTGTTGTTCTATTGCATCTACCCACTGTTGTCTGTGGTCTGGGTCCTGAGCTCGGAGGTACCAAACACTGTCGTTCACGCTAATATCAAATCTGCATTCATCAAAGTCATGGGGCTGTGACAGAAAAAGTGTAAAAGTAGATAAAATTAGCAGCATGATCAATATTATCTCACAGAATATTTTGATACTCACTAATTAGAAAATCTGGTCTATATTGTCTTGAATTGATGCTAGATGCTAAATTCCATTTTAAGAAGCTGTCTCAAATAATGAATATACACTCTCATAAAGGAAAATGCCAGTCTTCTGAAATAGAAAAGCCTGTTTAATACATTCTTATTAAATAAAGATTTCATTAATAAGTTCCACACATAAATAAGATTCCTCTTTTCAAATACTTTGAAACAAATCCTTTAGCAAAATACCTACTATACAGGAAAATACACACACTATTTTAATTTCAAAGCAGGACAAACCCCCTGTAACATTACCGCTATCAGTATTAATCTTAGATGGAATACATACACCATAGCAGAAAAGCACCAGGATAGAACCATAAAAGTAAACTATAGCTAAATGACAAGTCAGACCAGGAAGTTAAGGAAGCCGTGACATCCTCTGCCTCAACTGTTTTCACCAGGTGTATTTCACAGATAAATGAGAGCCACGTAAAATCTTTTCAAACATCTCCACTCAACCGTGCTTAAATTTCAGTTCACATGTCTTAAATGCTAATAAGCCTTTACCAGTGTTACAATGAAGCTGGTAAGAAAACTACAGGGAAAGAAAACAACGATCTAATCCTGCCCTGTATCCTGACACTGCCTGTTCAAAGTTACTCCTTAGCCAACATTCAACTAACCTCAATGTTCCCCACACCCTTCACCCTTGAAAATTATTCTTAAAGAAACACAACACAGCTATAGTCAAATACCTTTTTGAATTTAAATGCAAATTAAAAATACATATGAAAATAACTGTAGGAGGCTAAGAGGCTCCAACATAGAGGCTAGTGACTTGATCTGAAGGACCACAGATACTGATACTAGATGCAAAAGACAAGTCTACACATGTTGGTCATATCCTTTACAACATATGAACCACTCTGCCTATACGCTCATCTTGCAGACTAAACACTGTGGATCACTCATGTAACACCACACAAAAGAAAACCAAGAAGCAAGTCTCATTTGTTGTCATGCACACCACTCCCGTGAGCGTGCAAATCTTTTTCAAAGAATTTGAAAATCAGAAGCCACTTACACATTAAAGTATCTTTCCTTTTTCTAAATACACTAAGGAAGGAGAAAAGCAGAACAGAATTCAAACTACCAAACAAACAAAAAAAAAAAGAGACACAAAAGGTTTAACAAAAGTACATTAATAAACTGCACTTTGTTTTTTTTAAAGCTTCACATATTTGGTCAAGCATCTGAACCTAAGTTCAATTTAAAGAAATTTAAACTTCCCATGGGAAAAATCACCAGCAACTGAAGAAATTGACAATCAAGTCAAACAACTGCAGCTACTAATTACCTAACACCTGACCATTTCAAGTTAATTTTATTCAAACAACTTTCAAAACTGGTTCTATACACTGCTTTGGCTCCCCACAATAGCGGTCACAGCACCAAACCTGCCAGAGTTCAATGGACAATGCACTCAGGCACATGGTGTGACTCTTGGGGTGTCCTGTGCAGAGCCAGGAGTCGGGCTTGATGATCCTGAAGGGTCTCTTCCAACTCAGCATATTCTATGATTCTATAAATCACGTCTAGCATTATACTCAACTCACTGTGCAGTTACTGCATTACTAAACACCCCAGTGATCAGGTGGTCCTATTAGACCATCATGCTCAAAGATAAGAAATAACCACTAATGATGCTAAATATGCTTTAAAAGGAAGTTAGGCAGGTGATATATGATTTGCTCTTGACAGATGCTTGTTACCTATTTAACAACCCAGAGAACTTACTAATTGCCTATTTTCCATATTTTTGGCAAATGAAATCAGATCCATTGTTTCTCCTCCTTTTCCCTTGATTTTTTTTTTTTGGAAGACATGCTTCATTTTAAGACCCTATAATTAAATGAACATGAAAGATAAATGAAACACTTCAACCACATGTGAGCTATTCTTACCACAGAGCAAATCATGTTGTTGGTTAAGCCTCTTCTGAACCAGTAATGAGTTCACATTTCATTTTCATCAATAATTCGGCAGACTTCTGTATGTAACCTTTTGGTATCATCTGTTACTTTTTTCTCCCCATTAAGCTATAGACAAACTTCCTTGGTTTCCCTCCTGTTATAAATGTTTTTATTATTTTCTGCAGCTGCATCTAGTAGACCACAAAGTGTCATTCACAACTTGTCAAGTCTGTCCTTTTTTCTTCTAACATCCTCCTCAGACTAGTTTGACCCTCTCCTTTACACTTGCTGGAAGTTTTTCCATTTCTTTTTACTTCACTTTCTTCCTGTAGACCTCAACTCATTCTATTTAGATCTCCTTTTTTTCTGAGGTCACTGTTTCAAGCCTTATGCTCAAGAAGCTATTATAAAATGCTACAGTCCTTAGTCAGCCACCTGACAGGGTCTTGGAGGACAAATAAGGATTTTCATCTGTATGGACATGTACTGAGGCCAGGATATGTCCTAATGGCCAAAACAAAGCAACACAGAGGAATGTTTTAGTTATGCAGGGAAGCAGGATGCAAGTAGGAGCACACTGGAGAACTTCAGCTGCTTTTTCCCACTTCACAGCAGTCTCAAGCAGCATATATACATAAATTGAGAGGATACTGGGGAACCAACAAGACACTGTGAATGGGAGCACCAAAAAACATTTATAGCATTTTGAAAGCTGCTTTTGGGCAGAATTAAGAGTCTGTGGCAGAGGTAATCTCCGTGTGCACCAAGGGCTCTTTCTAGAGCCAGCATTAAAAAAAACACAGAAAAACCAACCAAAGATCAGCCAAACCATAATTCCATGCAAGTATGTGCTGCAAGAAAGAGTCCTCCAGCATCCCCAAATGCCCTTTCTGTACGTCTCCTAATCCTTCTTCCAAGGCACCTGCAGAGAATCCTGAAGTGACCAAGGCAAATATAAGTATTCAAGCAACCCAGATCTTTCTGTCCAAAACCAATGGATACTAGCTCTTAAATTCTAAACAAGCAAGAACAGTTTACATCAAAAAACACTAATGTGGCTATGGTTACTGAGGAAGTGAGTAGCCAGCACAGGTCTCATGAGTCACAGCTGACTGCATTGCCACAAAATCCTTCCTGCTATACAGCTGTCAAGACTGATGTATTCATGAAACAAGTTTCAGGGCAGCATCTGCTTAAAAAATACTGGTTCAGGTGCTAAAGGCAAATCACACAGGAAAGTTTAAGTGTTTTTATATACTTCATAACCTGCAAGAGTACTCCATGGGAGGGGAAAAAAACCAGTGAACGACTTTGAATGAAGAAACTTTCACTTGGCCTCTAAACACTCTAAATGGTATTAATGGCATTTCTTCTTTTCTCTACAGAGAAAAGCCAGGGTGGTTCACAGCAGATACAACTCAGGTCTGCATATTACAATTATTAAAGTGGGCTTCTGCCACTATTCCCACTGCATAACTAACACTTACCTATGCTAAAATTATCTTAAAATTTTGAAGGTTTTTGTATTAATAAAATACTAAGCAGGGAACTAGAACACAAGACAAACTATAGAGGCCCACGGGAAATAAAAACTACCACTCTTTAGTTCTCTCAGTGAATGTCACTAGCACAAATTCAACAGAGGTTGTCATGTAGCTAGGCTAGATGACAGCCTTCACTGAATTTATGCTAGTGACAGTTCTCAGTCACTAAAAACCAGTATCATATACTGCTATGAATATAACTGCAGTTTACAAACACACCAGTGATATACACCGCAATAACATATATTAACTGAGCGAAGACAAGCACTGTAACCACCTAATTCCACAGTAAAAACCTATTCATCCCTGAACTTTCAACATAGAAGCTTTCTTGTTTTGGGGGCTTTTTTGTCATGCCACCAAATAATTCTCTTCATATAAGAACTAAGAGAAATTTAGTATAGCTGCAACCTATTCAGCTGCTGAATACAATTCCTGAATTTCTAAATGCCAGTCATATTTAAGTCAGATTCCATAAAACCTCTAATGCTAGTTCTGATTCATCCTGCTAGAACACCACATTATTTACTTTTCTGCTGAGTTACCACAGACATAAAATCTTGTAAGAGAACTACATTCATAAAAGAGTAATTTTACAATAAAGGCAAATATTAAGTACTACCTGTTTTATTCCCTCTAAAAATATTGCGAAATTGTGAGAAATCATTACTGTGGAACAGGCATTTTGTGAAGTCATGTATTTTGGTTTACCTAATTAGATTTTACAAAACTGCTTAAGGGAAAAAGCTTGAATGACCTGAATTCCTCTGACAAGGAAGAATGATTGTTGACTTTTAATCTTTATCAAAGACTTTCATAGTAGCTTTAAGCTAAAACACGAAACCTCATGTTTCCCCCTGCTTCTCTTAATACAACTCAAAGCAAGTTGACAGAACTTCACATTCTTTTTTTCCAGGTAGGCTTGAGGAAGGTGTCAGACAAAAGTTACTTAACTGAAAACGAGAAAACAAATTTAAGTTTTGCTAGTCAAACTTCAGTTTTTCTTAAAAAATAAGGCCTACACATATATGCCTTGTATCAGAATACCTAAAGCTTTTGAAATTGCTAATACTCAGGTTTTAAGAGACAAAAAATACCTTATCTAAATAAAAATGCCTTATCTAAGTAAAACTGTCTTAAGATTACTCTTCCTATATAAATGTAACATGTTTTGCATATATTCCACTGATGCAAATGCTGTAATCCGTGCTTACAGGGGTTTTTGGCATGTACCATGTACATAGGGACAAACTAATCGCTTGTCTTCCACTTAGAATACAAGTTGGTACATTCTGCCCTTTGCTTCTTCTGACAGGAAAGCACCAAAACACCAGTTTGCAACTCTGATGTCTATCTGAAAGCATCTGCATGTTCATAAGCCTGCAAAACTTTTAAAGATAGGAGATTTCACCAGTTGCAACTTAAATACATCTTATAAAACTGGACATAAAAAGTTGCACTGTGGAACACGCGATGCAAACCTAACTATCATAGTCCATGTTTCCCAGATCAAGAGAGCTGAACACACAGTCTTTCCCACGTGAATGGTGTCACTGTCCTACAATGCAAGGTACAATTTATCTACTGGTTAAATTTTTCCACCATTCCCATGGAATTCAGGAAAAAGTGTCCCTTTTCCACCATTCTTCAACTTGCTGAAATCCTCCAGTTAAAAGGTACCTGAACAAATTACCATTTCCTGACCAAAAAAAAAACCAACAAAAAAAAATGTTCAGAGCAGTTACCACAAAATCTACAGATCTGCTTATTTGCTCTCATAGGTCATTCAACAGGTTCTGGACCTGAATGTATTACCTCAAATGCCAAAAATGCTACTATCCTCTCTAGTTTGCAACAGGAAATCCAAAAGATCATTCCTGCATAATATGGATAGGACAAGAAAGGACAAAGGGGTACGAGCAATTACCAAAATACAATATATTGCACCTATAGCATGGTATTACTTTTGAAACAGACGCAAGTTCAAAAGAGGACTGTATTCAGATGTAAGCAAAGGAACCTCCTCACAACAGGAGGCAGCAAACTGGGCAAAGGGAGAGATGTGCATGTGATAACTTAGGATGCAATGAACAAGAACACTATCCTGTGTTAAAAACAGAGTAGCATCTTATGAGTTACAGAGATACAATGCTGAGCACCTTACAAAGTAGCTTACCTGATGCAATGCAAAAAGGGAAAACACTGTAATATAGCAGGTAACAAGATCAAATAAAGAAAAAAATGTTTTCACTCCATGATTTCAGTAAGCAGCATGTGTCAAAACAAAAAAAACACCGTAGTTATTGAGAAGTGAGGCTAATGCCAAAGTGTGTACTTTGACTGTGGAAGCAAATGAAAAAAAAGAACTTATTTGATGCCAGAAAAATTACATGAACACTTTCTATACATACATACATTGGAGTGCTAAAAAAACCGCAAAGAGCTTACTTTAAGATTTGTGCTGTATGATTGAAGGAATTAGTTTCAAAAGTACATATGAAAACTATATTTCAGCTCCCGTGTGAAACCAGCTTGGAATTGGCAAAGGCTGTGATTAGTTAACTAGAAAAAGGCAAGTGGAAAATCTCAGCCAAGTTTCAAAAAGTGCACATCTTAAAATAATTTTGAGAGCATTCCTGACAGATCCAAACTGCAAAGAAATTATGTCCCCTGTCTACAAAATATAAAATGGCTGAAAACATGAAAACTTACAAAAAAACACTGAACAGAAAGATAGCAAAATCAATTGCCACTGAGAGGATTTTACAGTTGTATTCTATATGATGACGAGTATTTAAAATTATCAATGGAAAAATCCTATCAGCTGAATCAATATATGTGTTTTACCAAATAATATTATGCTTAATTAGAATTTTAGTAGACAAGACAGGTCTACAAAACCCTCTTTTGTGGCCTATGAAATACTAAGAAGTAGTATTTAGAAATTAGTGTATTTATTTCTGGAGTTACTGAAAAGCTCATGGGTCTAGATAAAGACAGTGGGATCACTTAACTCCTGCTACCATGGTCAAACAGATTTGACTTGGTGAAAATTGATTCAATTTGTGGCCTGTTAAGAGTTGAATGGTGGGAAACAAGATAAAACTAAAAATGCAGGCACAGGGGGAATGGGCAATGAGGACTGTGGTCAATTGGTAACATGCAGCTCTGACATCGGGAAAGAAGGGTCGTCACACTTCTGGGATCCCAGGTAGAAACAGCACTTCACTGAGGTGGCTCTCGCCTTATACAGGAGAGGGAGAGAACCTTCCAGAGGGAGGGTGTATCTTGGGCGGAGAAAGGGAGTACCATGCAAAACAGGGGGTTGGAATAACCACATAGGGAAAACCCCTGCAATGCAGCAAAAATGGACCACTCAGAGGGTAGGGTTCAGGGCCACGAGGGATGAGGCAATTTTCCAGTACTTACAATAGAATGTATAGGGGCTAATACAATAAACTGTAACACATAATATAAAACCCGAAACACCTGTAGTAAAATAGTCCATATTATTAGACCAGCCCCTTTATCTTCAGGTGTTGGTTCTTCATCCTCAAAGGTCCATGGTCTGATGTTCTCTTCTAATTCTTGCACTCCTACAGTACTAACTCTGCCACTCCTTCCACACACTCTTCACCTGCTCCAGACAGTATTTTCTCCATCACTGCAGTTCTTCAGGGTAAATCTGTTCCACCATGGGCTTTTCAGAGGCTGCAGCTTCTGTCAGGATATATCCAGCTGCTATTGTTGGGTCCTACAGAGGCTGCGGTATGGTCATCCGCTCTGGTGTAGTCCTCAACGCTGTCTACAGGGAAATGCCTGCACAGTGGCCTTCTCCACAAGCTTTGGGGGATCTCTGCTCCATGGCTGGAGCATCTCTTCCTGCTCTCAGCTGTTTCTCACACTTTTTCCTCACTCCTCTCTTTCTCACACATTGCTGAGCAGTATTTTTGCACTTTAACTATGTTTACCTCAAGGTGTCACCACAGTGGCTGAGGGACTCAGCTGTGCCCTGTGCTGGGCCCAATGAAGCTGACTGGAACTGGTTATGTTTGGTGCAGGACAACCCGGAGGCTCCCCATACACACTGCCTGGCAACCCCCAACCCCACCATGTTCACTCAGTGCCATCATAAAAGCTCATCAAGACCCTTTTGTTTCCATGACCTATTTTTGAAGACACTTGGCTTTAAAACTATAAACATTGAAGTTACTACAGTTATTAATTTTGCAATTTTTTTCTTTCTATAGCAATATCTATCCCAGATCTAACTGTCAGTATTGAACTACTTAGAGAAAGCATTATATGCCACTGTTTATAACACATTTCACTAAAAATGTACCAAGCCCCTGAAAAACATTGCAAATTCTAATTCCTTTTATCTGTAATATTTGCCCCCTGCCACCCCAAGAAAAGTCAAGTACATCCACCAACCCAGGGAATTAGGATCTGCTGAAATTCATAACACAAAATTCTGGTTTCGCTTTCTGAGTTTCAAAATCCAAGCAAAACCCAAGAGACACACTGCACTACTTGACTTTCCTTGTTATTCTTAAGCAATAAGAACCCACTTTTGAGTTACATTGGTTGGCTGTATTTTTTTACAGGGTATAGGAAAACCTTATTGGAAACAAGCAAGTTAACAAGACAACTCTATGCCCACCAAAACAGGGATGAACCTTGAGGGGCAAAACATAAGCTAACTGCTTGTTCATTGCTACATTAAAAAGAATTTACACATGTAGGAAAAAATTATTAAGAAGATAGGCTTAAAAATATAAAGCCCTATTCAATGTTTTTACTGTCTTTGCTACTACCCAAGTATTTCACTTCAGGTCTTAAGTTAGTATATTTGCTTTTCAAAACTTGTTTTTAAATAATAATCTTATCTTTCCAAACCTAACTAAAGCACAGGCCAGTGCAAGGAGCAGCATGATAAGCAGAATTTAAAATTAGTTTGTTAGCATGCTATGCAAACTTTAAAATTAGCTTGGTTTAATCCATTGCAAAAATTTCCCTCACTGGAGAACTGCCCTTTTAAGTCTGGATCAAGCGTACATGCTACTTTAGCAGTGAAATCACATTTGAAATTTGAAACCCACAGTTCTCAAGCATAAACCTGGTCAGTCTGGTTTTCTGCACACCTGCTGCAGAGGTTCAGATACAGGAGGGATCAGATAGAAATAATTTTCAGATTTTTCTGCCAAGAATCATCTATCTTGCAATATAGCATGTTACAATACATGATTTTTTAAATTAACATTTAATTGAATTATTTCCTTGTTAATAAAGTGGAATTACTATCCAGTATCAAGTCATGCTGTATTGGTTTATATGTAAACATCTCTGACCACACCTCAGCTGCCTACTGAAAAAGCAATTACTTGTAATACCAAGACCCAAAGTATAACAAATGTGCTTTCAAAATTTCAGCTAAACTTTAGTAAAAGATACAGAACGGCACTGTTATTAGAATAAAGAGGGCAAGACTGAAATAGTTGTAAATCAGCATGTGTATGCAGCTGTCACCTTAAGTGATCTACTAGTGACTATGTAAGAGCTCCCTGGATTAGTGATTCAGTATTAACAGATTTAGAGATACACTTTGAGCAATCAGGATATAACTAATAGGCCTGTCCTGTTTGAACACTTTTAAGAACTTGTAACTTGGTGTAATCCGAAACTTGTCTTTAGAGCTAACTATCAGTTAATGACTCCAGTATATGAAATGCCGGAAATGGAAGCATACATGTTGCTGTCTTGGTGAGAACCAAGTCACAGAACTAAGTCCCCTGCGTAAAAATTAATATACTCTCAGGTTTCCATTTGGAGCAAAATATAATTGAATTATCCACAACAACATGCATCAGCCATGAAAAAAAACCCCAAACAAACAAAAAACCAGACAATTATACCACGCAGAAAAAAACATCATCCTAGAACTGATGACAAATCATCAAAATAAACTGCTTAGGAACCTCCCCATACACAGGAAAAAGACTGTCAATAATCAGGCAGGAAGCCAGGCAACCTTGTATCAACTTTAGAGAATGCAGAGCCACTGGCTGCACCACTTTTTTTAAAGTTTATTTGTATAGTATTTTTATGGCAGGAATAACATACACACTGCTGCATTCCTAAAATAACTACTTGTGCATCGATCAGCTTTGCTGTATCTCACATGATGTACTGCAGGGTAGCACAGAAGATCCAAAAGCCACACATACACCAGCAGCAGCAGAACAACATGGATTTCACAAGAAAATCATGAGCAAATACCCAGAGAAGGTACTCTACCCTAGGAGAAAAAGCAGTGCTTCACAGCACTGCTGTTCACTGGTGGAGAGAGCAGAGTATTCTGGATTTAAGATTCATGGTGATGGAAATGGAAATTCCCATTCTAGGAAATCAGCAGAGTTGCAGCTAAAACAGAGGCCTGCTGTACCTGCAAAAGCAGCACACTGTGACTTAAGATTAGTTGTTTGAATCAAAACTTAAGAAACTTAACACAGTACAAGTGTATAAGCATTTCTATAAATGCACTATTAACATTATTAGTAAGAGGACTTATGCTAACTATGCAAGTACAAGTCCTGATCTGTAAGGCTCATTATCAACTTGTTATGAAAACTGACTCTATGAACTAGACTTTGGTACCAGCTATCTCTTGTTCTGATATAAAATATAAGCATGAGATATCAAAGACCTTCAAACTGTGGACATAGAGGACAAGCAGAAGTCCCCAGAATGATAAACATGTCTTTAATGGTTAAATACTGGTCAGTAAAAACATGTAAACCCCCCAGCAGGAAGGCTGTTTTTGCTCTCAGTGAGAGTAGCTACTCAAGAGAAAAAACCCAAACAGCTGAGCAACAGGGCAGAGAAGTGAAAACACTGCAGCCTAGCATAGGAACACCTCTCCAGCATCACACTTTATGCAATCCAGGGTCATATGCCTCAATCATTTTATAAGAGATGGCTACAAAGGTCCTAATTTTGATGGCGTGGCAGGCGTGTTGATACAAGATGCCTACTTCAGTTCTGTCTGTCCTGACATCGGCCTTCTCCCATCCCTTCCTGAAGAGCTCCTTAATCAGGTTCCCTTGACCTCAAAAACTGGGACCATTATGAAGAAAAATACCAGGCTAGCAATATGATACTGGCTACATGGTATGGCATAGCTACAGCAATTTAGGGTATGTCAGATACAAGCCTGACTGCTTTGAACACATAATGATAATGGTTAGAGTGTCAGAACTAACGTGTAGCAATAATTAACAATGTGTAAGAACTAATTAAAAGCACAAGGAATATTGCTAATGAATGTCAGCCTAAACCCTTTCATTCTAAAGTTAAAATTGACCTGAATTGTCAGTCTAAACTCTCCCATCACACCTACTTCCAATTCCTTCACATATATATGTATATATTTGTGTACATATCTATATATGCACATATAATTAGTTGTGAAAAAGGTTAAAATAGAGCATAAGGAAAAGAGCAACTCTTCTTCTTAAAAGACAACAACTTAAAAAGCTTTAAGAACATATTACACCCCAGTGACAGTACAATCTGGAGATACAGGCATAGCAAATTCTGTTCCAACTGTTCCTCTTAGCTGAGGAATGGCAGACATCAATCGAGGGGAAAGACACCAAACATTTTAAAAGTGGTTGAAGTTGGCCAGACTATTTGATCTAATTCACATTGATTAGATTTCACCTGGAACAAGGGAAAAGCAGCAGTGAACATATATGCCCAAGGGAGGAGGCAGTAAGATGAACTGGGAGAAGGAGAAAACAACATTCAAGTAATCATCTAGGAAGAGCTATTCTGAATGTATGAACAGAAGTGAAAGGCCAGTAAGCTAGCAATTTTAGAACACAACTAAAAAAGAGATGGCTCGGTGCAGACACATATTAGTAAAGAAAAAAAAATAGTATTCTGACCTTTTAGCTTATCATTCTATGAATGCAGATCCAAAAGCGAGGTTTAGTATTGCACAAATCCTAAATAGAGCTGTTGAAAACGTCATTAATGGTTATCACAAGACACACCAGATAATCAACAAGTTGCCGAGGAGTACTGTTGAGCAACACTACAACCCCAGAGGGGGTGACATACAAACCAACTGTATGCATGAGAAAGAAATCAACTATAAATCAAACTTATGAAGATGCACAGAAATTCAGATTGACCAAGAATAAGGATTGCAACTACCAGAGGAAAAACTGCTGAATTACAAAATCACAGCTTTAACACCTAATGCAAACACTGAAATTATTCAAGACTTGATATAGCACCTGTGAGCAATGTTCCACATCATGAAACTGCTCCAATATAAACCATGGGCAGGAATTATGATCCTGAAGTGCATGTCAAATAAGGAACAGTGTTAGAATTTAATTACCTTAATAAAAAAGTCATGTGAGGGAATAATATTCTCACCAATAATAAGAAGTTGACAGAAGTACTGTTGGATTACGGCCCTAATTTCAAGTGCATGGTAACACATGATTATATTCAAGTACTAAAGACTAATTCTTCAGAAATATTAAGCAATCCTAAAATATTTGTTTAATACATACTACAGTTTTGGTTTTGGGGTTTTTTTTTTTACATCTTAATCATTATGAAATCATCATAGTACAAAAAACACCTGAGCTGATCTGGATGTATATTTTTCCATTTCTGACTTAATTTCTTCAATACACTCTAGAAGAGAAATCATCAATTTTTACACCATATTGGCCAAATAGTTGGTTTTTGCTTGACAAGAATATTAGCACTTTATAGCACCTTGATATATACAAAGGAATGTTCTCATATTTTCACTTCACATCAACCCATCCATGGCTGGTTCAGATAACTCACATACATACACAAATTTGCACATAGGCTGTGAGTACTAAAACTAATTGTCCAGAAGGACCCCACATTTCAGGGAACTTCTGCCAGCTGCACCAGCAGCAGCTGCCCAGCATCTTTATCTCCTGGGTATTAGCTCCCTTTCTCTTCCTCACTCTCCTGCTACTCTGGCATTTTCCTCATCAGAAAAGAATCACCTCAGGCCTTTCACATATGAGTAAGTACTCCTGACCACATTTGCCTCCACTTAGAATATCTGCTTCTGATTTAGCCAAGATCTTCCACTAGTCTGGATTTAGCTACTTTATTATTTGAGGCACACACCAAAGCCTAAAGGTACTAATTGCCACATGTCCTAAATAAACCCCTATCTAGTTAGGGCTTGCACTGTATGTTTTAGTTTACTCAGGTCATCTTTTTAGTAGCAATTAAGGCTGAGGAAGCACTTTATCAAATTACAGAAAATAAATTATTCAATTAAATGCTCATCACGTCATACTAAAACAGATTGTTTTTCCAACTTCAGATAGTTGGAAACAATATTTTCCCATGCAATTAGCAATTATTACAAATTTACTGCTAATGTTTCTGCCCAGGGCATAGATTTATAGCTTAGCTTTTTTAATAAAAGCTTTCACTGACTAAAACCTATCAGACCCTGTTCAACTTAACTAGCAACAGAATGAATCAAACCTACCAGTAAATACTCAAATACAGGATTGTTTTATCATGTCTGTTAGCATGAAAAAAATTCAGAGCAGCAGCTAGAAAAAAAAGCAAATCCACAGTTTATTCAGATCAGGCCTACAAGTGGGTCCACTTCTATACATTACCAAACCAACTGAGTAAAAAATACTGTGACATTTGACATTGAATACACTGTAAAAGAAACACACCAACATACTGTTAATGTCAAGGTGAATTTTTCAGTCTGTTTTGAAAGACATAATTCTTCATGCCCTAAAGTATACTTGTCGAGCATTGACACCTCCTTCAATTAAAAACATACATTTTTATTCTAAATCTTAGAGATCTGTAAGGTTTGAAGCTTCTGTGAAGAAAAACTCTTCTAGGAAGGTTCTTGATCTATTTTAGTTGACAAACATATCAAGCATCCTCTGTTAACTTGCCAGTCTACTTTTAAAAATGTCAATCTTACCACCTCTCACAAGTGCCCAATTATTAATGGTGGCCAATGTCATACTATACATATAACAGAAAAACTACTAGAGTGAGGAAGGGCAGCTGTTCAGCTAACCATATCTCTAAAAAGTGGCTAAGTATTTTCATTTTAGTGGCTGATTACTGGAAACAAACATATCCCTCTCTATTCAGACTATATATAATGCAATGAGAAACTTAAAAGTGCCAGCTTAGTTCTTTCACATGTAGTGTTCTTGTTCTTTCAGTATACTGAAACTAACACACATTTATATCTGTCTTAATTTATAAAATGGATATTTACTAAGTTCTTTACAACAGCAATTTATTACTATTGGGGTGTGTGTGTGTGCAAAGCTAAAACAATTCACTATGTTGTCTCACAGGCAGGCTTCCATTTTCTTTTCCTCTTGCTTGTCCTGAGTTCCAGATACTCACAATAATTACTCAAAACCCAAAACCCCCACCTTTTAGAAGCAAATTGTGAAGGTAAATGGTTTGCCCACAATTTGTATATTAATATAAAGCATCTTTACTGGCTTAATTAAAGCAACCATGCCTTTGAATTACTGTTTCTGGATAAAGAGAAACCAAACTAGTGTACTTGAAAGTATCTCCACTATGTGAACTGAATTTATTGCTCAATCCTGGTTCAGCTGCTTCCACAGAGCTGTCTAAACATCTCTACAACACAATAAAAACAAAGTGTTCCAAAAAAACTCCAAACTAATAACCAATAACTTGTTTCCATAAAAATTTTGATATGAGTATACCTCATCACAGTATAACCAAAGCCAAAGAAAATCACTGCATCACAGCTATTGCATCTTGTTTAAGCAACTAAACCAAGAAGTTTTCCTACATCAGTAACATACACTGAAAGGAAGATGAAGTCTAACCAGTGGATTAAAACAACCTGCAAGTATACATCCTATCTGAAGAAAAGTTGAAGTTTTAAGTTGGAACTCAAGCTTTTGGAACTCTTCCTGTGCAGGCAGTCATCTCTAGTGACAAAAAACACAAAGTTCACACAAGGCTGAATTCAAGCATTCTTAAAATTTATCAAGCATGACACTTCTCTAAGGATATTTCAAGATCATCCACATGGGTCCCTGAAGAAGAGCTATCCTGACCAGAAAAATCTTTTCTGAAAAAACCCTAGAATTCACCAGATAAACACTTTGTTGATAAGATATTTGAAAAGCTATTAATATAAGTTACTATCACGATTGAATTAGTGCTGGCCTTTCTGCAAGACTGCCTCAAGTGGAGGTCACAGCCTCTTTATTCTTGACTTATCATGCTGTGACTACATGAGTTAATCATGTACAAGTCACTCTATACAACAATGGTGATGGCATTACAGGAACAGACACGGCAATCAAGGCAAAGACAATACAGGCTGAAAGACCTGTTTCCCTGAAAGCTGGACTTCCAGATAATACAGAAAGTTTTCTCCTTGATCTTTTAGTAACAGACCCTAGACCTTTCAACTCCAAAACCAAGTCCCCCAGATCCACTGCTACAGGACTGCCATGAACATTCATTCTTAATCACGGACCTAGAATTCTGCACTGAAAGTTTGACTCTAGAAATGAAAGAACTACAAAGCTTTAAAATAAAGAAGGGTATCTTCAATAAAGATCATCTGGCACTGACAACCACCTACCACAGTTATTTATTATGCTAAGGCTAGATTAACATAACAAAGCTTACATTTGTCCATATATGAACTTGTCATAATACCCATAATTTTGTCTCATCCACTGACCACATAGCAGAACTTCTAAGTTAAGTTACAGCTTCTGCCCTGTTATAACCCAGCTAAACACCTTTAACGTGTTTCTTCTTACCTGGATAAAAGCAACTCAGCTAGCATCATGTACTGACTTTCAATGTCTTTTACCAAACTTAACTCACCTGGCCAGTTCTTGACAGTTCATTATTTGATGCAATCCAGGAAGTATACAATAAATATTCATCCTTTAGTCCTCTATTCCAGAAAAATCAGCTCTTTCCAGACCCAGTAGTCAATATAGCAAGTAGTTCAACCAGATCCCATATTTTCTATTCAATTAAAGACTACTGACGCAAGATCATACCTGTTCTTAGGTATGACAATACAATTTGGCACTTGAAACACCTGAAGAAGCTAATTTAACTAGTCTGCCTTTCGTTAAATAGAGGGGAGAGATGAGTGTCTTACAAAATATCCCTGTAGGATTATCTGTCTATCAATCCCTAACCAGTGCAATACAAAGGATAAAACAAGAGCAGAAGCAACAGTGGGTTTCTGCAAGCAACATTCATGTCTCAGTTAATAATATCACTTAGAATTAGACTTATCTTCACTGCTGAAAGAACAGTAAGACTACTCAGTGACAGCAGTTTTGCAAATTTACGCTTATATATCAACAAAATGTGACAAAATGTGTAACAAAATGTGGATATTCTGTAATAGTAGTAGAATTAATTATGCACAGAAGATCACTACATTGCCCATTGGATTCAAACATGCATACCTGGTCTGAGTGCCTAAAAGAAAGCTTCATGAAACTCCAAACACCCTTTCCTACAGAGAAACAGTACAGCCATCAACACCATCTCACATCACACTGAAGAAAAACTTACTGAAATACACCAGGTTAGGATAGAAGTAGTTACTGTGCCTGATTCTGGATAAGTAAGATCAAGGGAAACTGAATTTACAGTATAGTGGAATATTGCTGAAAAAATATTAAAGATTAAGATCCCAACTACATCAAATCAGCACAGCTGAACATTAAACCAATAAGAAACCTGACTTCCCCTCCTTACCAAAGTAATCACAGCCATACAGTAAAGAGTAAGTTCCACTGACAGCAATTATCATCTCAACACTTTACCAGTTTGATGTTCTCCTATGCATTTAAATACATGCTAGAAAGCTTATAGTTAATAAGGACACAAAAGTAAACATTACCTGAATACTTCAGGAAGAATATTTGAGGCATTTAGCTTTGAGCATTATCAATTCTTAACTGAATGCATAAGTTAAAAAATATAAAAAAAATCAACTTGTGACAGGACAACTATCAAACCAGAAGCATTCATGCTAAAACTCTGGCTTAGAAGTATAGATTCTGGAAAACAAAGAGATGGAATAATTCCAGGACAATTTCAAAAGTATATTTCCATATCCTAGAGACATGAAGTGATCCAATAGTATTCCTAAATCTCTAAAATTTACATAGTAATTTTGATTTCAACTAGACATAATTAACAGGAATTTACTAGCTTTCAGGGATGCCATCTCAAATTACAATTAAGCAATTCAACTGTCAAATACTACTCACAAAGCATGACCCTGAATGAAAATGAAACAACTAAAATATTCAGATTAACCTTTATAATTGTGACCACTTTCAATTCTTTCTCAATGTACTCAAGAAGTTCAGAACTGAAAACCAAATGCAACAATTCAGCTTCAAGTTACCAGATGTACCAAGTGCCAGCTAGAAGAGGAAAAAACTACCTGTAAGAAGTTCCAGTTTTACATACTTTCTAGTCAGAAGACATGCTCCTCAGCTTCCCTTTAAAAACTGCAATGTATCAAAACATTTCAGCAGCAATGGCAGCATCACTATAACCTCTCACTCCACCACCACAAGTGAAATTCAGACTACTGAGATGTACTCTACAGTGTGCTTCCAGATGTCCTTTGGCCTATATCCTTGCCAACACCTTCCTGTCTCTGCCTGGCTGGCATTCTAAGCCTCTTGCTAGGGAACTTGAGAACTTTTTGGAAGTTCTCATCATAGGCTTAACAGACTGCCTAAAGTATACCTAAATCAGAACTCCTAAAGACCGTTGTTGTGCATGAGAAATTCCTGATTAAGTCACATCTTGAGCAAGTTTAAAAAGTTTAAGCAGTTTAAAAAAGTTTTAAATACATTAGGTGATCTGTTTAAATTTTTAGATGACCACAATATCGATCAGATATATAAACATAAAAATCTCCTTTCCTTCACACGCTTTTTTCCAAAATGCATATGGTTGATGTAATCAATCTAGTCTTTTTTTTTCAAACCAAGGCATGTTTAATAAAATTCTAGTTGAGCTGATTATTACTAAGAAAGTATACTTCTCTTTTGTCATCCGTAATGCAGTTGGAAAAAACCCCACATATTTGGTGGGATAAGAACATAAATAGCAAGATTTAACACCACTAGTCTAGGAATTTGCATGCTACACAGAAGTCTGCATAACTGGACCGACTATTTAATAGCATTGCAGAAAAACTACAGCAAGCTTTTTGACAAGAATTAGTCACAATACATATCATAATACCAAAAGCCAAAAAAGCAGATTTTTTTCTTTACCTTTTAAGGCAAATTCATCTTTATGAGATTTCATACAATGATAAAGATTGGAAAAGACCTCTGATATCATCAGGTTCAACCATCAACCCAGCGCAACCACCACATTCACCATTAAACCATGTCCTCAAGTGCCGTATCCACAGGTTTTTTTTAACACTTCAGGGATGGTGATTGCATCACTTCTCTGGGCACACTGTTCCAGTGTTTAGCAACCCTTTTTCCTAATTTTTCCTAATATCTAACCTAAACTTCCCCTGCACAACTTCAGGCCATTTACTCTTGTCCTGTAACTCGTCACCTGGCAGACGAGACTGAAGCCCACCTGGCTACAACCTTCTTTCAGGTAGCTGTAGAGCACAGTAAGGTACTCCCTGAGCTTCCTTTTCTCTAGGCTCAAGAACTCCAGCTACCACAGCCACTCCTCATAAGACTTGTGCTTATTTATATGTAGGTTTTCTATATCAGTGTATTCTGAACTTTCTTTTACCATTAGACAAAAGCAGCAACACACACACTTGTTCAGAGGAAGCACGTATAAGAACATTCTCTTCTGGAAACATTCTACAGAATCATATTCAGCAAGTATACTCAAAGAACTACTACTCTCTCTCTCTCTCTATTGCAAAGATTAAAAGATGGTAGCTCCTCTGCAAAGTTGGTCTAGGGTCTTAAGCCGACCCCTGGAAAAAATTTTGAAGTCTTTAGAGCCAAACAGTATCTACCCACAAAAACCTCTAATGTAAGAAACAAAAAGCCGCTTACTGAAGCCACAAATGAGAACAGCTTGTTTTCTTATTAGGAACTCCTTGCCCTCCTCCAGAGTGTTCCACTGATACCACTGTTATAAGTAGATGACCTATGAGAATTAGCCATACTCACGTTTGCTTTCACCAGATACAAACATATAATGCCTCAAAACATGAAATGACAGCAATAATGCAATAGTACTTACTGTAATCACAGCCTTGCTCAGACAGATAGAGCCTCTGCAGCCATACTCTGTTTCATCTTCAGACTTGTAATAACTGAGTGTGTTGCTTTTCAGAACTACCCACCGATCTTGCCACCCATGAATGTAGTTGGTCCACTGTAAAAAAAATTTCCAAAGATCAGCTAATAAAAAGATAACAATAAAAGGAACTAAGATGGATATTTTTCAGGTTTTTGAGCACATGCAGAAAAAAGCAACTTCTTTTTACGACTTCTTCCCAACTGAGAACCTTTTTCTACTCAGAGCTCCTAGAATAATTTTACAAACTGCTAAAGGTAGAAAAACTCAGTTGTTTCAAAGGGCCAGTGAGACAGGAGATGTCAACTGCAACTGCATTGCCAAAGCCAGTTACAGTAAAGGTAACAAACAAACTGAGAAAAGCAGGGGAGGTGGAAAAATCAAACATTAACTACCAAGGAGAGTTTAGGCACCTGATTTGAAGTCCAGAGTTAGATCAAAAGTCCTAAGTGAAACTTGAAATAATTTATTTTATATAAAATGTCATATAAAGTTCTCTTCATATAAATACAAACATGCATTATCCCATGATACTGTAATTAACTATTGTAATCCCTAGAGGAAACAGGTTTTAATCAATATAATATTGCACATAGATACTACTTTGGTTTTAATTGTAATCACTTTCAATAAGAAGATATTTGTTTATCAGCAGACATCCAATCATGCTTTTGCTGTTCAGATTTTTCTAGGGACTCCACATTCATACATGGAATAAAACCAATAGTCCAGAAACAAATTCTGGATTAATTCTAGAGAGATTTCGTAAAAAGTGACTAAAAGTTTTGATTATTAATCTTATATCTGCAAGATCTTCCCGACTGCACTTTGTAGAATCCTATCATACTGATACAAAATCAGTACTATCCTATAGTTCTGACAATACACTCACTGGTGCTTACTCTTCAATCATAGTAAAAATACTACACATTTGATCAAAACAAAAACAAAAGCATTGAAAACAATATTATCATGCAAGCATTTCTTTGATTATGACAAATGTTCTCTTGCATCAGAGAAGTAAGTTCTCGTCAGCACTTAAGTCTAACCATTATTCATCATTTTGTAATATAAAAATGAGGGGGGAGAAAGTCAACTAACCATCTTATTTCCACATTATACTACTCCCATTAGCTAACATACTCCATACTACATGTTAACTCTCATAATCAGATGATGAGGTCCAAGGAAAAAAAATTATAGCTGAGAAAATCCTAACAATTTTCAAATGTAGGCAAAACCTTGATTTGCTCTCCAAATATAAAGCCCTTTTTCATCTCTTAATACGTCTAATTGCTAAGTTCAGCATTACTTATAGCCTCAGCTGTACTCAGTACATGAACTCGTAGCACAAGTGATCATGGAGGTACATTATTTCCTGCTTTCCTCTTTTCCTGTCTCTCATGTTCCAAACTCTTCCCAAGAGGTGACAGTCAGAGTCCAAAGTTGTCCTGGGCAAAAAAAGCAAGGGAAAGCACCTTTCCTTCTTTAAAAAAGTTAAGAGAGACAAATACAGCAGTCAATCTCCATCTGCTGTTGCAATCAAAGCTTGCTGTTGAAATTCAAATGCGCCATGAATTAAGAGACTCCTTAAAGTATATTTGGGCAGGCAAGAGGTTTTGGCTGAGAAAAGTCCACTGTTCTTCCAAGCATCTAGATTCTTGTGCTTCAAGAAAGACTCTTCCACACTGAAGTTCCTTCTCTGTATCCAGCTTCAAATCGTTAGCAGGAAATAAAATGGAAAAGAAGCCTAGAGTTTTGAAACATTTCGAAAGACCAGAAGGATGTACTTCTAACAAGTTTCTCTTACCAAATTACTCCATTTCCTTCAAAGCTTTTCTCTGAAGGGCAGAACTACTGAAACACTACTAAACACATAGCGAACTTAATTAGAGAATTTAATTATACACAATAAGTTACTAAAAATAACTATTTCTTTAGTAGAAAGTTTGGTATGGTACACTTAATTTCAATTAGTTTGTTTCAATAATGACTGTGGTATTAACTAACAAAAGGTAACCTTATCCCTCAAACATACTCATTGCAACAGGTTTCACCATACTTGACTATTCGGATTAAATTTCTCACAGGAAAGACTGTGTTTGCTACACTCAGCGTATTCATCCAAAAAAGTAAAAACTTTGCACACACCTAAGCTACACAATGTCTGAAGCCACGGTTTCACCTCCTGTGCCAGTGAGGAACAGTACCTGGAGTTCATCTTTAATTTGCTAACGTAAAAATTAATTACATCCCACAGATTTACGTCCCTTCTAATGAAGGAAGCATCTTACCACAGGAAATCTTTGCAATAAAAAAAAAAACCCAAACAAAACAGCAACACTAAACCAATCAAAACCGTCACATTTTGGCTGCTGTAACACCATCTCACAGCCGTCTCACCCCTCCCTCTGCCATCCACTAATAGATAAGAAGATCTTACAAATGAAAGCAGAGATCCTTCTTTACTCCTAAGGATTCCTCTTATCTCTGAGAGGATGGAAGTATATCCATCCATATCCAATTTCAGAATGGCAGCAGTTCAGAGAGTGTGAGCTCAGTTACGGCTCTTTCCTCGGCATCCAGAGCCAGTTTAAGATCTCTGTATCCTGCAACCTGTGCCTTCTACGTTTGCTTACACACAACCTTACCGTGTGGGACAGGGGGAAAAGAATTCCAAACACAGTGCTTTAATTCTAAACAGATCTCAACATTATTCTGAACACACTTTCTGTAATTAAAAAAAACAAACAACTGTGTTCAAACTTAGTAATCTAATATTCAACTTCAAAGTACTTCTAAAAATAAGATTTCCCAGTATCACCCGACGCATACTTGGATGTCACCTTATTTTCAGCGACAAAAGCGGAAGAAAAATTACGGCTATTTTTAAAAGGGGAAACAAGCCGTAGGGCCATTTTCCTTTTCCGCTCCTCCCGTTATCTCTTGCTGCAGGAGCGTTTCACCGCCCTGTTTCGATGCCCGCCCGGGAAGCCGTGCCCGCTG